>JAGWCC010000518.1:600000-973831 GCA_022651775.1 Drusus annulatus | reverse complement strand
TGTGTTGGTGCATATGCCACACATTTCCGACAGTGACATCCTTGCGAAACGTCATTGAGTGACAACATTTTATCTTGTTTACGCCTACTTTTTGTTTTTAGTGAAAAGTATTTACCGTATTCTCAGGTCGGATAACATGTTTGAAACATGCTGTATGCAAGCAATTCATCTGTGTGAGTACTGTATTCGTGTCAAATCTGGCTGCGATGTCTATTCCTACAGATGCTTCGATCGTGAAAATTGGACTATTTGAGAAATCTTTAAATATTCATAGTTTTATTTACTTTATTTCTACGGAGTTTCTATGGTCAGTATGGCTAAATATGATATATACTCTAAGTATCGCCTTGGTAAAAGCACAAGGTTATGCAAAGAAATCAGACTACAAAAAAAGAATAAAACCGGTACACAAAACAACTTACTTTATAAAGGGATGAAATGTTATAATGTGCTGCCGGAAACCATAAAAAATAAACCAATTAGTTCATTTAAAGTAGCATTTAAGAACCATATAAAATACATAGGTAATATCAAATAGTATTATTATTAAGGCAAAAAGTATTATATTATATATTTTTCCCATCTCCTTTAGCATCACAACATACCCGAATCGGGGATATCATAGTGACTGGCTCTAGACAGTTGGGAGCAATTGGGACTCTTGTGGTATTAGCTATAATATTTATATGGTATATATAAAATAAAGATTGTTTTACAGGTAGGTATAACGATGAAACTTGTCCGAGGAAAATAGCAGCATTAAACTCCTATGCACCGATGCCAACATGTAACTTTTCGAAATCTTTCATCGTTCACGTGGACAATTGCTAAGAGCAACTAAAATAAGCGATTTTCTCTGCCACCAGTGAAATAGCGAAAAACTCGGGGAATGAGAGCAAAATACCCTCACATGGATCATGTCGACAGCATGAGATTGAGTCATTTCCCCGATTCGTTCTTTGCAATCACGCATGGAAAAATGGCTGCCAGCTTTAATCTAGACTTCTCCACAATCCGCACTATCCCTCCTTACAGTCGCATTTTCTGTAACAATTCATTCGGAATAGTTGTGAGTAAGGACGGTCGATATTCCTGTCTCGGTTAAAAGGAACCGGTTTTAAGCCGGTCAATGGAACCGTTGATATTATTTCTCCGAGGAACCGGTTCCTTTTTGGGGAAATAAAAATCAATATTATTTGTCCGAGGAACCGGTTCCATAGTTCCAGTGTTTCCGAGCATCGTTAGAAAATGGTTAAGTCATCTTTAACACACTCCCTGTCGTATTAACACAGTAGACAGTAACATAGCCTCATTACTTCGCCCAACTAGGTTACCATATAATTCAAAGTACACCCAACGATAAACAAAAAACATTCATTAAAAAATCCAACATTATTACTACACGACTTCGACCGGCATGATTAACGTTTCAGTAAAAAATATTTGATATTATTTTGCCGGTAATCTAGTTTGAATTGCAACAAACTCTCGCTACGATAAAGTTCATCGCGTGTTTGAAACAACCAGGAGGCAAAGCATGCCACCAATTCCGACTAACAGTGTATCGTTAGACAGTAACAAAGAACTAAAATAAACACAATGTTTCCGCAATTCTGAAAAGCTGCATTGCATGTTGCGGTACCAGCTTGTCTGCGGGAATTTACATGGTTCACGTGAAATGATTCACGATGTCTGTGAAGATTTACGGCTTACGTATGTTGTTTTGCCTTATTATTTTCTGAAACTCTTTTAGGCAACGTTAGCAATTTACACATACTTTTAGTCAATACGATTTGATCATAAGTTCTGCTGGAGATGCTGCTGATTCGAAACCTATTGTAGGTAATTATTCATTTAGGTTACTTCAATTATGTCTCTAAAATAATATTTACAATATTTGAACCTCATTCCAGAGTGTGAGGCATTGCTGAGTCAGAATCGAAACGTTGCTTGAAATGTCTTTAGGCATATTTAGCAACCGCACCTAAATAACAAAGTTTTTGTAATAAGTTTATAGAAGAGGTATGTATTATGAATCTTGGGTTTTTTGTAAATCTTTTATTAAATTTGAAAATTAATAGGTTTACATATGAAAACCCCACGGCAAGAACCTGTTAACTAACATTTTTGTCAAAAACGAGTTAGTATCCTCACTAAACTAATTCTGGTACGCTTTATCCAATGAACACACTTTCAGATCATGAAAATGGCACGAACATGGAAAATCAAACAGTTGAACATGAACTGCAAATTTTGTTATAACTGAAATATATTTTAATGGAAAGAACATGTTATCTACAATAATAACATTGTATAAAATACATTAAAATGCTAAATTATATTTTAAATTCAGTATGTTAACTTTAACATTCATGAAAAATAGTTTGTGAATTTGTGATGGGGCACACTTTTTTTAACAAAACACAAAAGACTGAATATCTCAGAATGACTCGACAGTTAGTTGACATGTTCTTGGTCTTCATATATACTCGTACATGCATCCAAATGTACACAAGAAGACATCATATATTTTTGTTCGGTTGCAACAAACATAGCTTATTTAGAATGTAGCAATGTTAGATTAATATTACTTAAACTGAGAGATATGTTATATGACATAAACTAGGTAAAATATTAAGAAGTATTTTTATTGTAAAACAGAGAACATGGTGGCCGACTATCCCAACATAAGACAACATTAGAAGTGATAATGTATAGAAGCTATAAAGGATTAAAACAATAAAATTTAACTGGCGATGGCGCTGAAGCCAGAGGGCAAGAGTTGGTATTTTTTACCAAAAGCAACATGTAAGGGAGGTTCCCGTAAACTAAAAACTGTGTCGAGTTAAGTGTAGTGGTTTTGCCTAAATTTCCATTAAAGGACCGAATTACTCAAACGTGCGTGCAAGAAGCAATAAAGTATGCCCGGGTGGCAGAAGGGGGCTGGCTAAACAATCACAATTACTGCCGTGAATCCCGTCGCGGTACAGCAATAGTAATCTCCTAACACCTGTGGGGCACCGATTTCGCCGAGTGGTAGGGGGGATGAATTGTTCTTATACATACAAGGTTTACATAGCCGCACAAAGGGAACTACGGTGATTCAGCTGTGATTGTTTCACTGAAACAAAAATAACCTAATATGCAGAATGGAGTTTGAAATTAATTGAATATGTACGCTTACAGGTATTTATTGACGCATACATTGTGTTTACTGCTATCGTACGGAATTCTTAGTATGAACGCGGAGTGAACGGTGAAAAAAGTTTTTTTTTTCTGTGAGAACCGCACTAGAATCCCAACTGTCTGGAGTTGGTGTATTAATAGCATCCCCAATTCAATTAATTTTGTAAGGCTGAAGGAAGTAGAAAATTCCTATCTATTCAGATCTGATTTGGCCTTAGAGCCATTTCAGGAAATATTTCTATTCTGAATGGTGGTATTTTAACATGGGAGCATGAATTAAAACTCCCAGTTGCGAACAAAAAAATATTGGCAAAAGAACTTTAAGGATATTTTCTCGAAAATTTTATAAATCAGTGATGTGTCCTATCTGTGAGACCTCTGTGTGTGTGAATGTCTTTCTTGTTGTATTTGTGATGTTTATCTAGTAAGTCTCTACTCCTATGAGTCTCTTCTTGATGTATTTTTTCGCTTGTTGCCTCTTCTTTTGTGCTTCCTATTTGGAATTCGTAAGTCTTTATAAACATATAATTTCTTTTTGTTTTATAATGTTGCCCTTCCCAGAATGAGTTTTTTTTTAACTCCTTGGGATTAATATACTAAATGTATTTTGTATGTTAATATTTTAATAAATAAAAATACAGAGGCGTACACTTCATAAACGTACATAAACAATGCCTACCCTGCCATACTCGCATAAAAAATATGTATAATATTGGATTGAATTATATGAAATTATTGCAAAAAATAAATCTACACTTTCAAATATATGCGCGAAATTTAGCCAATCGCACCGCCGCGAGCGCCCCTACCAACATTCATATTATAATGTGTCAAAAGCAGTAAGTACATAAGATCAAACGCCGCCAACGTCAGGCTAGATTATAATATGTTCACTAGACTACACAAAATATAATGCTGTAAGCTGTTACGCGTTCAAGTGGCTCGTTTGTGTTAGTGTTTAGGGCAGTGCTTTTACAGAACAAGTCCAATAGCAATCAGTGAGATTTGTTGGTACCTATCTCTATTATCATTTTATCCGCTGTTTTTCCTACTGCTTACTCTGATCAAAAACTCTGTGCACGCCACTGAGCATATTACTTTGAAAAGATAAAATACACTGTAAGTTTCATCCAAAAAACTGTATTAATTTTCGTTAATATTTTCCCTCGTCGAGTTTCAAACCCGCGACCTATGGGTCTACTTTGAATTTTCAAGGACAATAATAATTTCTAAAAAAACTCACCCCAAAAGCGGTTTCGAACATGGAGATAATTAAAAAAACTGAAAAAAATAAATAGTAAAAGCATGTTTGTCTATCATCGGGACATGTAAGTTATGAATAGATATTGGTTTTAGTGATGTTTCAGTGACATAATTAATCCACAGTTATGTGGACTATACCAGTCGCTTCCTGTGAATATCTACCGTTCAAAGCCGGATACCCGGAAGTGTCGTGTATCCCTTATAATGTCAATCGGGTGCCAATAAATTTCAATCACCTCTGAAATTTCATTACTATCACGAACATACAACTCTCTGTTTATTATACAAATGTTCCCGCTGATGCATAACAATGCAAGCATAGAACCTTGGAGTAACAATGTATGGAGAGAGAGCTAATTATTTTTACCCAACCTATACAAACTTGCGATAAATCACTTTCTCCGGGTTTTTAAGTTGTACACCATGAGAGAGAAAGAGACAACAAATATAACACACCGCTTCTATGTACCATACTGTCACGATGATCTTGGCCTCCTGGGTCACCGCGGGACTCCGCCCACATTGTTTATTATGCCACTAAACTTGACACAACTAAACGGTTTTTTAGGTTATATGCTATATTTTTGTTGATAACAATACTGTGAAAAAGTAGTTATACGAATAGACAAAAACATTATGTCGATATGTGTCCTGAATGAATGTATAAATACCCTAGCCTTAGTCTTAGCCACGCCCAGGGCCGTCGAATCCGGTAAAAATCATCAAAAACTGACTACATTGCCTTGGATAGATATCACTCTATGCAATACTAGATCACATTTAAAAAAAAAGAGAATACCGCACAAGAGTCCCAACTGCTCCCAACCGTCTAGAGCCAGTGAAACTATGGCATCCTCAATCGGGGTATGTTGTGAGGCTGAAGTAGTGGCGGGGAATGAGATTAGGTAGAGGACGGTTAGAAATTACTTGAATATTCAGATCTGATCACCAAACATGGCTAAAGCCATTTCAAGCAACGTTTCGATTCTGAATAGTGGTATTTCACCAGGGCGATACATAGAGGTCAGAAGGGATGTGTACATTGCAACACATTTCTTCAGATTGATTCGTGGATGGTCCGAAAACTCAGCCATCATGGAGAGTATTCATTCCTATGTTCCCGATGGTTATCTTCGCCATCGGCAGCATAGACTGTTTTATCTCCCGGCCCGCAGGACTATCTTGCCAATGGTCATGCCGGTGGGGAAGGCAATCTTGTTGTTGAATCGAATCGCTTCGGATGTCGATATATTTTGCATAAATGAAGCTTCGTTCAAACGATAAGCATTCATGCTTTTTGTGTTCATTGGTGTTTTATACATCATTTTGATGAAATATTATGTTTAAATTATTTTATTTTTATTTTTTACTGTCTACACTTTGCATTCATTGTAATTTACATTTTCTTAGAATTGTTCATTTGCCTTATATTTATGAGTATTGTGTACTTTTTAAAACACCTACTCGGCATATTAAAAAAACGCCTTAAAATAAAATAAAAATGTGATGTTTTTAAAATAATAAATAATTAAAATTGAAATTAAAAATTGAAATTGAATAGAGTATCTACCACTATAAATATATTGTATCTTCTCGCGGAAAATGTGAATAATTTCCGGAAAGGCATTACTTACTTACAATAAATTCGCAAGGAGTCGTTTCATGAAAGAATTTTCTCGTGAAAACCGTTCACCCATTTCAACTCGTCACAGAAACAAACACCGTAGATTACCTTGATTTACGATGTTCATTTTCATCAACTCGATAGTCTAGTAAACCGTGTCAACAACTGAAACAATCAAATCGATATTTAGTAACAACTGGATCATAAGTTGTCCATCGGTAGGAACATGGCATTAACGGCATACAAGCTAGCCACTGAACAGAAAATCCCCGGAAGTGTGACGAATACCGATTTTAAAGAAAACTAACAACACCAATTTACTCAATTATTTATTGACATTTCGACTCCTAATCCTTAGGCAGACCAAAAAAAATGTTTTTCTCTTCACGAAAGAAATTCAATGAATGAAAACTTTGATCAATGTCACCTCAAGAAGGGAAAAATTACCCTTACTTCGGGAACACCGACACGCCCACGACGCATTTATATCGGTTTATCTTCTCGTATAACGCTGCATGGGGTAATAATAACTAAAATAACGATACGCAACGATTCATAACGATTCATAAATCTTTGGTAACGAATAAAGCGGAAAAAGAAAACAAGAGTGTGTGTCCAAATTATCAGAGATTTTTTTTTTTTTTTTTTAATTGTGTATTATTTTGTATTATTATTTATATATTTACTTAGGCCCTAGTGTTGGATCCTAAAATCAACAATTCGATAGGTCATAACCTGATACCTTTTGTCCAGTCCCTACCTTCACCTTTTGCGAGTTTGTTCTATTTGTATGACTACGTAAAAGTGTGTTGAACAATTGATAACCCCCCACCATCCGGCAAAACACAAAACAAGGACGTCAAGAGCGGCGCGTTATTCGATTCCCGCCGCAGTCAACCGCAGTCACTCGTCTACAATTGCTCGGCCCACCCAGGGACGGCTCCTCGGTTCGCATCCGTCTCTGGAGGATTCGCCCCACTCAACTTTCATCGCTCGGGCAGATTGGTAGGCCCCTTTCGCAGACGCGGAAACAGGTGAGCAAACTGGCTTAAAATCTACTTTTCCCAAATAAGATCAATCATTCACCAAGTATTTCATCGTTTTACAGTCCACTCAAATTCACTCACGTCTTTCCAAAACTGAATCGCAGTTTCTGGATCGAACACCTAGTTTAGTTCGCATAATACAGCTATCCAGTAATATATATTTAGTTCTCCATACTGAATAAATACAACACAAGAGTACCAACTGCTCCCAACCGTCAAGAGCCAGTAAGACTATGGCATCCCCAAATAGGGTATGTTATGAGGCTGAAGGTAGTGGGGAGGTGGGGAGTGGATTGGGAATTAAAAAAAGAATGGGAAGTACTTGGCTATTCAGATCTCGTAACCAAACATGTCTTAAAGCCATTTCAAGCAACATTTCGATTCTGAATGGTGGTCTTTCACTAAGGCGATAGGTCGCAAGTTCTTATCTCGGCGTGCACAAATAAGATGTATTTAAATGTTTTTTGTTTTTGTTTTACTGCTTAAAAACAAACATTACCGGGTTTCAAATAACCAGACAATATTTGAAAAACTCCTACTGCCATCGTGATAAGCGGAAGATGTTGCTTGTGCAATGGTGATGGAATTGGTCAGCAGAGGAATTGAACCCACGACGCCCGGGTGGGAATCCGACGCGTTTGTCCACTCAGCTAATAACCGACCAACATGCCGTATTTCACATTTCATTAATATGTAGCAAATTTTTGTAGAAAGCAATCACATTGTGGTTTGACATATTTGATTAAAATGAAATAATAACCTTATGAAAGACCACAGATTTTATTTTTATTTTAATTGCCGACTGGTTTCACTTGGAAATTAAACTCAACAAAAAATACATCGCGTGTAGTGAAACATACTCATACTCAGAGGGAGAACACAATTTAAACTAAAAAATAGAACAGTAAGAAAGCAAAAGATTTCAATATTATTATTTTGTTTTCTTACTGTTCTCTTTTTTTATATTGCATTCTCTCTCTATATGTATGAGTAATAATAACCACACACTGCGTATTTTTTTTAAATTTAATTTTGTACCCTAACAGCACTTAGGCTAAGTGAAACCGGTCGGTCATAAAAAATTTAATTAAATATATGGTTCCATATAAAGTTATTATTTCATTTTCATTAAATATATAGTATATTTACGTCACGATCCAGAGCGTTCAATACTCGTATCGCCCTGGTGAACGACCACCATTTAGAATCGAAACGTTGCTTAAAATGGCTTTAACCGTGTTCGGTGACCATATATGAATAGCCAGGTACTTCCCAAACTTCCTTTTTTTCTATCTCATTCCCATCCCCACCACCTTCAGCATCCCAATATACCCCAAATGGGGTCACCATAGTCCCCCCGGCACCAGACGGTTGGGACTATTTTAGGGTATTTACTATTGAAAAAAAAACACCTTTTTTTAAACAAATGGGCCAACCTCAATAATCAAGTCATAATCTCAATATCGATTGTCACCTTAGAGTATATAGAGTGGTATCAATCCAAGGCAGTGTAGTCAGTTTTTGATGTTTTTTACCTGACTCGGCGGACCTGGGCTTGGCTAAGACTAAGGCTAGGGTATTTATTTATTAATTCATATCACATATCGACATAATGTTTTTTTTATTCGTATAACCACTTTTTCACGGCATTGATATCAACAAAAATATAGCATCTAACCTAAAAAACCGTTTAGTGTCAAGTTTAGTGGCATAGTAAAAAATGTGGGCGGAGTCCCGCGGTAACCCAGGAGCCCAAGATCATTGTGACAGTACGTAGAAGCGGAGTATTATATTTGTTGTCTCTTTCTCTCTCATGGTGTACGACGTAAAAACCCGGAGAAAGTGATTTATCGCAAGTTTGTATCGGTTGGGTAAAAATAATTAGCTCTCTCTCTCCATACATTGTTTCTCCAAGATTATCACAGTTGACAGTGCGACACGTTTAAGGGGGCGTGTATACTAAAAACACTACACATTAGCCGTGTGTAATTAATGTGCCCAGCACTGTACGACAGCGCCCCGTGGAGTGCCCAGTGTTGGTTTAATTGAGCCTTTGTCGGCTGCAAACAATGAACACGTAAAGTCCAGAAGGGTGATCTATGGGTGAAAAAATAAAACAATCAAAGCCCGGGTATCCGGCAATGAAATGCAATCAAATCAAATGAAATCGAAACCATTTTTTTTAAATGATGTCACAAATTTATACGAATCGGAGCGAATGTTGAGTCGAACGCAGTACTCACACAGATCCATTGCTTGCATACAGCATGTTGCAAAGATATTATTCGACTTCAGAAAAGAAAATTCCAATGAAATTTTAAATAGTCATTTTTTTATACAGTAAAAATAACACACTCTAAAAATTGCTGTCTTTCTCGCTAACAACAATGAGTAGGGGTAGGCAAGATAAAAAAACTGTTTCTCAGTGACGTTTTTCTAGGATATCCCTTTCAGAAGTGTATTCTGAGAAGAGGCCCGACTCAAGTATTTGGTTCACTTCATCATGCCATGTCTTCCACGGGCATCCCGACTTCTTCTTTTTCATTCACTTTCTCGTCATACATTATTTTCACACTCCTTTCATTCGCTCTACACGTCCAAACCATCTAAGCGTCCCTTTCTAGATCCTATTCATTACGCTTACATCAGCCTTGCATTCTTTCCGGATACCCACATTCATATTGTATATTAACCGTGTTCCACGCTCATACCGCGAAATTTCATGGGGAGCTTAATATCCGCGATATTTATACATATGTTTATTTTTTTAAGAAAGCCAAACATTCCAGGGTTACGAATAACCTGACATTATTTTTTAAAAATCCTACTGTCATCATGATAAGTGGAAAATGTTGCTTGTGCAATGATGGAGGACTAAGCTAGCAGAAGAATCAAACCCGCGACACCCGGGTGGGAATCCGACGCGTCTGTCCACTCAGCTACTAACCGGACAAAATTTACGAGAGAAAAGTTTCTTCCGTCACAATAGGGGAATCTATCCAACGGATTTCCCGCTTTTTGTAAGTTGCTGGAAGTTAGGTAAGTGAGACTCTAGACCAGAGGTGGCTTCCAGACTCTTAAGACGCAATGACAGTACGAAATAATGGAGCTACTCATATTGGAGAAACAGTTCTAACCTCTGCCACATGTTCAATAGATATTTATTTATAAATTAACGGACTAAAATCCAATTACAAAAATACACATAAAACACGATATAGAAAAAAGAGCAACAGAGAAGGAATAGCATATACATTAAAATAAATGAAGCGATGACAAAAATAAGGCAAAATAAACATAAGAAAGAACATTCAAGCCATGGTCTAGTCAAAGTTTTGAGTCGTTAAGAATGACAAAAATCATTTAGACTGCTACCAAAAATTTCAAGACCATGGCTTGAGTTAACAAGTCTTGACATTCTGGACATTGGAGAATTATACCCATAATTAGTATAGTTATGATTGAGGAACAGCAATTCATTGTTTCTGAGTCTACGGCAAGAAATTTTGAACTGGATAAGTTGCAACAGAGAAGGTGAGTCAATAAAACAATTAATGATTTTGTAAATGAAAATTAAATCGAAGACTTTCCTGCGCTTTTCTATTGAAGACATTTTCAATAATTGTTCAATTTCATCATATGAATAATCGCCTCTTTCTCGCCCCAATCTCCATGCAATACCGCGTAAGAAGCGATGTTGTACGGACATGTGATTTTTTGCTGGGTAAGTGAGGGCAGTGATGCCATTCCTACTGAAATTTCGGTGGATTTACCGATTTCAGCTAAAATCTACCGAAATTCATAAAATCCTTTCCAACCTTCTTCTTCCCCATCCCTTTACCTCTTCCACTACCTTCAGAATCACAACATACCTCGATTGTAGATGCCAGAGTTCCACTGACTCGTGACGGTTGGAAGCAGTTGGGACTGTAAAAAAAATATTTTAAAAGAGTCAAATTCCTCTAATTTTTTATAGTGAGTCCCGACTGCTCCCAACCGTCTAGAGCCAGTGAGACTTTGGCATCCCCGAATAGGGTATGTTATGAGGCTGAAGGTAGTGGGGAGGGGAAGGAGATTGGGAAGATGCAGGTTAAGAAGTACCTGGCTATTCAGATCTGGTCGCCAAACACGGCTAAAGCCATTTCAAGCAACGTTTCGATTCTGAATGGTGGTTTTTCACCAGGGCGATACTTAAAGTATCTACCACTCTGGAACGTGCCGCAAATATACTTTTATATGAATTGAATGTGTTATGACACATATCAATTGAATAAAAGTTATTGGTGCACGCCGGGTTCTAATCCACAACATTTGAATTCGCAGTCGGGCGTCTTACCACTCGACCACGAAGACCGTCCTTCCTCGATTGCATGTTTATTTAATTTCGCATACGACTTTCAACATTTTTCAAATAACAAAAAATATACCTTCCGAGGTAAAAAAAAAAACTATTTATCCATCGATTTAGTCGAAGGCAATAGAGAGAGAGAGCTTACTACGGCAATCCTCTCCTCTCCAAGCCCATCTCTCCCGGCCGATCCGGGCTCATAATCCGGGCACAGAATAACAAATGGTCCACTATTTATATAATTGGACACTTCCTTGTCATCCCCGCACCATCCCGGCGCTTTATTACACCGCCGCCGCTTGTTTCACCTCACCCAGCCTCGAGATGGCAGCACTCTCGACTAATTCTGAACGGAATTAGGGAGAAATCTACTGCTACTCCCGAGATCAGAGGCGTGCATCTAGTGATTTTAGTACAAACATAATCTCCTCGGAGTTGGCGATAACCACTAAGCCGATAGAGCACGATCGGATAGTTGGTCGAGCGGTCCGAAGTGTAGGGTTCGCACCGATACTCTGCCAGCCTAGTCTTCTATCTCCATCATTGCACGAGCAACATTTTTCTTTCGTAATGATGGCAGTACAAGGAATTAATAGTGTCAGATTATCCGCAAGAGTTTGTCTTTCTTTATAATAATAATAATATTTGATTGATTTGTGTAGCGCCGTTTTTTTGTGAAAAATCATCTCAAGGGCGCTGTACAGATCTTTTTTTCTAGTTGATATTTATTCCTAGTTTAAAGAGTAAATATACAGGAACATACTTACCTGGCAGGTCCCATCAGATTGACACATTTATTAACTTAAAATTATAATTATGATTTATATTTTTATTATTTATTTTTTTTTTATAAAGAAAACAAAACGATAAATGTGTATTGAAGGTGTTTGTGTATCCGAAGAAAGATTGAATTTCAGTTACTTCGAGCGAAATTGTTACAACATTTTCAAATGTCAAAATTCTTTCTAGAACAGAAAATAATTTACATTATCTTGTCTGGGGCCTAAGAGTCGTAAGGTTTTATATAAATTGACGTTTACATCAGTCGCACATTATTTCCGTACCTTTACATTTGTAATACACTCATACAAAGCTCCCTGGTAATTTTTCACAAAAACGGCGCTATACAAATTATTCAAATATTATTATTATACGCCTCGGGGATCTCATTTCTACAGCATTTAGTCTTCTTTCATCCTTTCTCTGTTAGTTCCATTCCCGACTGTCATACATAAGGGTTGGCATCAGCATTCCACTGTGGACTGCTAGCCTAGCTTATGTGGACTATTTTCTATAGAGACTGCGTTCAGTACTTTTGTTCAGTCCTCCATCAATAGAGTTTCCTGTATTCACCCTTCTCTCAACATCCTTATCAGCCTTTCCGTCTCTTGTAAACATACTTTCCAAATACACAAACTCATCCACTTGCTCCAAGTATTCATCATTTACAACCATATCGCACGCTGTTCTCGAACTCTCACTTTCAAACACCATGACTTTGGACCAACTTACATTAATCATTAAATCATTATCAATCATACACACTTCGTTCATCCTAGACACGAGAGTTTTTATCTCATTTGTGCAAAGTTGGTGTTGCGCTAGCGGCCTCATTTTATTATGAACCAACCACGGTGAACATTATACAACACGCCACTGCAAAATACTGTAGGAAACTGGGTCCCAGGACGCTGGGTAGATGAAATGTATGAAACAGTAATAGAACGCAATTAAAGAGAGTCATTATTATTATTTGCAAGCATTCTGCTCCTTGCCAACGTCCGCTTCGTGCTACTTTTTTCTCCGTAACACAAAGGATAAATCAAGAAAGAAGGATATTCTCTGAGACTAAAATTGGAAGGATTATTAATAAGCCAAGAGAAAAAAAAAAGTTCCTTTGTACGGATGAATTATGATAAAGCTCCTTTAAGCATGTGAATTATGGTAAAATAGGATAAAAATAGCTTTTCATTCAGTAAAATATGATAACGCTGAATACCTTAGGAAAACAATGATAAAATTATATCATGATAATAATAAATTGTTTATCAAATATCTTCTACACAGATGTATTATGATAAATCTGCTAAAATAAAAGCTTTTTCGTATGTGAATTATGATAAATCGATTAAAATTAAAGCTACATGCTACTAATGCAGATGAATTAGGAATACACCGATTAATTAAGCCCACTTTTCAAAGAGATAAGTTTTCACACTTTGGATTGAATTAAGCTGCCTGATACAGAAAAATTATGATAAAAATAATAAATTCATATTAGCAGAAGAGTTTATTGTAAGACCTTAGGTAAAATCTTCGCTTCCCAATACAGATGTATCGTGCTAAATTTGATTATATAAAAGCTCCTTTCTGTAGAAAATTTTAAATGAAAGCTCCCCTATACAGATTTGTCATGATAAATGTAGGTACTCATAATAGAACAAAAAAATTGCGCTGAACGTCATTTTGTAGCATTCTAATACAAGCATTACTAAAAATGATTTATCCGTAAAATTTTATATGGGTAGCTAGAAAAATGTCTAAGGTTTCCAGTGTGTAAAAGTTTTTAAATGTAATCCTTTAAAATCTATAAAAACATACTACCATCTCTGTACCAGGTGCATTTTAAAAACCAGCAAAGGCGTTTTTGAACGTTTTACATGAAATTCCAGTATGTATTTAATAAGGCATTTTAAAGGTTACTATTTAAGTATTTTATTCCCTAGAAACCTTAGATATTTTCCAAACTACCCGTACATAATTAACAAATAAATCGTTTGTAGTATTGCTTGTATTAGAAAGCCAAAGAGTTTGGTGCTGAATCTTAATCAAAAGATTTTCCATAGAGATAAATAATGGTAACACTGATCGACTGATGTGTAATTTACAGATACCTAAATAATATATTTTTTAAATAAACATTTTAAACTTAAATTACACACCACTGATTTTTGTTAGTTATAAAGAACAGCATGTTTCGCAAAAAACGTTTATTTTCAGAGCTGTGCGTATAAAAACAATTCTTTGTTTTTAACGGTTTTTTTTTCAAGCAATTACCTCAAAAGATTCCCAACTGCCGGGAATCAGTGGCACTTTGGCATCTCCAATAGGAGTATGTTGTGAGGCTGAAAGTAGTGGGTAAGGAAATGTGGAAGGTGAAAGTTGAAAGTACCTGGCTATTGAAATTTAGTCACGAAATCAAGCTGAAGTTTTTTCAAGCATCGTTTCTATTCTAAATGGTGGTCGATACTGACAATTAGTACTAGAATAATAATCAAAAATTGACAATCGCAAAATAGTAACATTTTCTAAAAAAATATATTCTTAATACAATCGTCATAATTTGAATTGTTTTCTATCGTAATGTTTTGAGTTTTCCTGTAACTTTGTAATCAATTTTCTAAATCTGGATGGATCAACCTTTAAATTGAAAATATAAATTGATTCAAATAATATCGTACGCCCTACCCGTGTCACCGAATCTAAGATGCCGTGAGTAATCCGATAGTGTAACAAAACTCCAAATAATTAAAACTCTCATTACGGCGTTGTGCCAGTGGATAATTTGAAACCGTCAAATTAACAAGAATTCAATATTCCCTTTAATTTGCATTTTACGGGCAGGGTAAGGGCGTACTAACTCTCTAAAAACGATCCCAAAAGGTTAATTATTTATAAAGTTTTTGTTTTATTTTATTTAAAGAATCTACTCAACAGGTATTTGCCATGATTACAGATGGCAAAGTGTTTTTGTTTTTGTTTTTACAAATATCGAGTCAAAGTTCTACAAAGATGAATTCATCCGGCCGGATATCCGGAATTATATATCCGGCCGGCCAACATCGATACAGTGCAGTGTCGTCATCCGCCGGATTTCTGGAAACAAATTGTTGAAAAAATTTTCTTTTCAGAATTCCGATGTTAGACGTCAACTATAAAGTAGAAATCTGTTAAATTATAGCGGACAAAACCTCTCGACCAGTGAGCTCCGGTGTTACGAAATTTGCATAGCTTTTCAGTCTGGAGTTTCTAGGCCAAAGTCACAACCGACCCCAAAAAGATGAAACTGAGAAAAAGACGTTTGGAAATATGACGATAAAAAAGCATTAATTCAACCGTAATCGACATTTGTAAAGTGAATATCTGTGTTTTGTTTCTTTACGAACATTATTATAATTAGGTATTTTCTAATCTATCGATGTGTTTATTAAAAAAATGTTTTTCTTATGTTGTCCTATATTTTTTGATGTTTTTAAACTTCAATTTAAGTCAAATACCAACAAAGTGCGTTAGTAAAAAAAAAAATTACAAAAAATCTATTGCATTTAGAGCTTGGATGTTTTCAGCAGATAAAAATCCCGTGGTTATCTATAGGAAAACATGTAAAACTTGATTTTGGCAAATTGTAGACTGGACACTTTCTGCATAACTACGTCCAATTTTTAGCACGTACCGTTATTGAAATTGTGTGGTATGGAGCATCGAAATATCTTTTTAATCGTCCAATAAAAATACCCCAAAATATATTGCCAGTTTCTTTTTTTTTTAAAACTTTAAATAAGAAACATGATTTTTTTAGTGCCTTTAATCAAGCAAAGCCGGGTAGAAAAGCTAGTTAAATATTAATGTGTATTTTTTATAGTGAATACCACACAAGAGTCTCAACTGCTCCCAACCGTCTAGAACCAGTGAGACTATGGCATCCCCAACCTGGGTATTTTATGAGGTTGAAGGTAGTGGGGAGGAAAAGAGGAAGTTTGGGAAGTACCCGGCTATTCAGATCTGGTCACCAAACACGGCCAAAGCCATTTCTAGCAACGTTTCAATTCTGAATGGTGGTCTTTCACCAGGGCGATACTTAGAGTATCTGCCACTCTAGAACGTGTCGCAAATATACTATATATTAATTTAATGTTTTGGGACTTGTGACACATGTTATCAATTTTAATTTATTTGCGCACGCCGGGTTTGAACCCGCGACCTCTGGACTCGTAGTCGAGCTTCGAATAATTGGATTGTATTCAATATGTTGTATTTTAAATCATAAATTGAATTCCCAAATTCATTTTCCTTCGATGTACAAAAGCGTGTTAACTTGAGTCCAAGCTACGAGCAACAAGTGCTATATTAAATAAAACATTTACACAAGGGGTGAATAAAGGGGGGGCGAAGGGGTGTAGGACGTTAAAGATTTCCTTTGTCCAAGAACATTTTGTCGCAGGAGTTTAAGGTTTGAACGAGCTCTTTCGCTTTACTGGAAAATGCATTTATTTGAAAAATAGTGCACCGAAAGATGATGATTAAATTAAAACTACCATATAGCTTTACGCTTTATTGTAATATTGATTATTACATATTTGTAATTTTGTTTGGATAGAGCGTTGGTGTAGATTATAAAGATCGTTGCCAAAATCTCGGAACAAAAAATTATTGAAATAGAATATCAATATATTTTTGTGGAAAGCAATCACTTTGTGGTTTGACATATTTAAAATAACTTTGTATTATGGTAGACCACGGGTATTATTTTAAATTGTATTGTATGGTTTAATTTGTATGTTCGCTTAGCATCATTAGGATACAAAACTAAACTAAACAAAAATATTTTATCACGTTTTCAGTTGACGTTTTGTCTCTTTCAATTCATATTAACTGTGTCTTTCTCTTCGTTCCTTTGTTCTAATTTAAGTGTTATTTTATTGTTTTCTCACTGTTCTGTTATTTTATTTTATATTTTGTTATCAATCTGTATGTATATTATAACACCACACTTTGTACTTTTTGTTTAGTTTAATTTTGTACCCTGATGATGCTTGGGCTAAACCAGTCATTCCCAAAGTGGTCTATATCGACCCCCAGGGGTCGATTCCGACCTGCAAGGGGTCCACGTCAATGAAAAAAAAAATGGAGGTGCATGAGACGTAAATGGGGGTCCACGGGAGTGGATTCCATTTAGGCAGGCCGTCACCAAAATGTTGGCTTCCCGCAAATGTAATAATCCACCTCACAGATAGTACCTATGTAGGTACTTACGTAATACTATCGTATAATGGACTTTAATTCCCTAATTATATTAATAATAATAATTTTTGTGGAAGATATTTTGCCGATTCGCTAGTACTTTTCGATTTCAAATCTCTACCGACTAGTGCTTTTTTTTCGGCGGGTAAATTTTGTTGATTTGCTAGCACTTTTTGGGGGAGGATTTTTTGTCGATTTGCTAGTACTTTTCGATTTCAAATCTCTACCGACTAGTGCTTTTTTTCGGAGAGGAATTTTCGTTGATTTGCTGGCACTTTTCGATTTGGGATCTCTGCCGACTAGTACTATTTTTTGACGAGTTCGACTACAATTGAAGTGTTCACCGCGAAGGGTTCATTTCAAAGAACTAGCAGTTCCTGAAGTGTTCACAAAACTTTGAAGTTTTTCCCAACGCTAAAAAAAATCAATACTAGGAAAGCAGGGGGTCTATACAAAACAGAAAAAATCGACAAGTGGTCTACGGGATAAAAAAGTTTGGGAACCTCTGGGTTAAACGAAACCAGTCGGTCATAAAAATTAAAATAAAATACGTGGTCTAATACATAGTTATTTTCTCATTTCTTAGAATATTAATAGTTTTCAAGCAGCATGCGATTGTTAGTATGGACTCTTAATGAATTAGTTGGGATGGCAGAGTTGGTAGATGCACCGCTCTCCGATAAAGTGGAGTAGAGTCTCGGTCACAACCTAATATTTTTATTTTCTGTGCCTTTTCAATTTTTATATTCTTTGAAGATTATTAATATTCTTTCAATAATCATTAAGAAATATATTTCCCAAATATGATATTTGTAATGCGTGTCAAAACTCTGGATGATTTGTAACAATACCTTTAAACTTGGACGAATTAAATACTGTAAATACGTCACTGAGACAACGCGTGTGAATGCTCTAAGCCGAGACCGCGAGACATACCTGAAATTTACTGCGTTTAGTGTCACACAAACATTCGTTCGACAGACAAGCTGTCACCAGCTGTCACAAACGCGTACCTACAATTATTCACAAGGTTTTAATGCAGAAATACATAAGTGTGTGGAAGACAACCACGGCTAGTTGGGCGATACCCGATTTTCACAGTAGCGTGGGACGTTCATATAGCTATCTCATTCGTGCACACATATTCTTTGAATGGCCATCCTTTTCATACGCGAGTGAAACGTAAAACAAGACGGTACCAGTGGTGCTACATTTTTCGTAAGATTTGTATGAACATCACGTGTCTTGTATTTTACGTCTATGCCTTTAAACACATTTAACAGCTCGGAGCCAGTGGAAATATAATGGTATTCCGACGGACATTTTGTAAAGCTGAATAAACTAAGAATAATTCTGTTTAGCTCAACACTCGTACACGATTTGAATTCGTCACATGAGAATGGGTCGCTTCTACGACTCGTTCTTGTGTTTTACAGTTTGGCTGTGGAATGATTTACCGGCCTCTGTGTTTCCTCCCTTCCACAAGATGAGACTTCCAAGACACAGCTTCACTCATTCCTTTCCTAAAAAAACCCACGCAGCATCCCCAATTTGCCATTCTTTGATATCCACTCGAATGGAAATTTGATAAATTCGTGATATTTTCAGTCTGATGTCAATACGATAAGAAATAATGATTGACTAACGAATGAAATGATAATCAACAAAATTAGGCTAAGCAAATAATATTATCACAATACATTGATATTATTAACTAATACAACTGCCAGGGGCCAGTAGGACTGTGGCATCCCCAATTAGAGTACTTGTGTGACTGAAGGGAGTGAGGACAGGAAGGAGATGGGGAAGAGGATGGTTAGGACGAACCTGATAATTCAATTCTGATCACCAAGCACAGCGTTTTGATTCAGAATTGTGGTTTTCACCAAGACAATAGTGCGAGTAACAGCAGCTCTGTAATCTGCGGTTGTACGTTTTTTACCACACATACGCCTTAGGGATCTCATTTCGTCCAGTCTTCTTTCATCCTTCCTCTGCCACTGCCATATATCAGTGTACTGGTCATGGCACTGTAGTCTCAGGCGATAATTTACCTCGATAATGCGATTTAAAAATTATGTCTATAGATTAAACCTCTTATAAATAATAATTCTAAAGCATGACAGAAAACAACTGCTCTCGGTGAACAAACTAAACATTTCTAAGCGACCAACCGTTGTGTGCCAAGTTTGTGTCATCACGTTACTTTCTAGAGTGAAACGGGTTATATGACTCTATCTCTTCTTGCATAGGAGGCTCTCGCACACACAATGGCGTGTATGGGTACACAATACATAGATAACGTGAAATTGGTAAAAACTTGAACTGTGCCTTGATTCGATTGATTTAAGTTCGTGATACATCACCTGTTTATATTATAAACTGTTATATTATGTTGCAATTGTAATACCCAATAACTAATGAATTATTTTATCATTAAATGAATGGCATAAGTACCTTCCCTAATCCACGAAAAAATAGGCTTAAGTGCCTCCGGTTCCCCTAATGAAATTATCCGAGCGTAATCTACGCTAGTAGCGCTGATGAGATAAGCAGACAGAATTGTGTAGTGGGCGTGTCCGTGTGCCCGAAGTAAGCTCAATTCTACCTTACTTCTGATAAAATTCATAAAAACTTTTCGGATATCGAAATTCTATCGTGAACGGATAACCATTTTCACTGGCCTGTCTGGGACCCAGGAGTCGAAAGGTCTTATGTAAATCGGCGACAACCGTTTTCTTTCAAATCGGTGCAGACCACACTTCTAGAGATTATCTCTGTTCAGTGGCTGGTGGGTAGGTACCTAATTTGAAGTATGGACGGATACGATTATTGTAATAACAATTAAATGACTATCACTTATTATTGTTACCTACGCCATATTGCATAGTGCTCCTTGACACACTTGACTCTGCAGATGGCCGGAAGAGGAACTAACGATCGACTTAACTTATTTTATATTCGTCTGACGGTGAGCTCTGGCGTCATGAAATTTTCACAGTTATTTTTATGTCAGAATTTTCTAGGCCAACGTAACTTTTTCGTGTAGTGAAGTCATTTCCATCGTGAGCTTTGTTACCTACGCAATAATATAATGCGTACAGCTTGAAACACTTCATTTTGCAGGCGGTCAAAAGACGAAAGAAGGAATTACGTTTTTTTTTTTTACTGTCTAACAGTGAGCTCTGGCGTCATGAAATTTTGCACACGTTTTGTTTTTGTTTTTTTTTAGATTTGTCGTTTTCATCGTGAGCTATGGAGCCTTGAAAAATACGTTAAGCTTGCACAAGTCAGAAATATTAATAGTTCCATATTTTTCAAATCAATTTTAGGGCGAAACCGGTTATTAAAACTAGTTATTGAAAGAAAAGAAAAAAAAATTATCTTGTTGGTATTTTGTATTGATAAGTATGTTTTTTGAAAAATCTAGTATTTTTCCACTTAATTGTTACAAAATCGCGCTGAAAAAATGTGATAAGTTTTTTGAAGTCCTTCCTTCATTCGACAGTGGATAGAAAAGGTAGATGATGACGATTTTTTTAAAGATTTGCATTTTATTCTAGAAACATTCATGCATTATTTTGCACAATATATCCAGTCAATAAAAACGTTGAAAAGTTACATGTGATCATCATTTGTGGCGTTTTTTTTGTTGGTTTGTTAACTGAAAAATTTGGCATTTTGGTACATATTTAAAACTTATTAATAGTTTCACAGCTATAGTAAAGAAAATGGCGTAAATAAATACTCGTACATCAATATTCAGTTAAAATACGTCAAATAATGCATCTCACATTTATAACAATACGCACTTCCACACTTAGATGATACGTTACCAACGCGCCTAGTTGCACTAAACCAAGTCAACGAGACATACCTTCGAAACACGCTTCATATAGCTATCTCTTCCGCACACACATATTCTTTGAATGACTATCCTTTTCATATACGGGTGAAACATTTAGTGGTGCAACATTAGTGGTGCTACATTTTTCGCAAGATTTGTGTGAATTTGACGTGTCTTGTATTTTATGTCCATGCTTCCACCAAATGATTTGATAAATTAAACATAAATAAAGAATACGTAGACCGTACGAGTGTGAATTTTCAAATTTGAAACAGTTGTTAAATGAAATTATCAAATTTAAAAAAAGCTTTTCAAATTCCTACCTACCTATAATGTATTTCAGCAGACATTGTTCTACATTATTTTTTCTTGATAAATCAAGTTGCACCCCGTGATTTTTCACCGGTAACAACTACGTTTTGAAAGCCAATCCGATTTCACGTATTGATGAATGAAACAATTTTTGAAATGCAAAAAAATGCAACTCAATTATTTAACAAAGATATAAACTTGCACGTAATGGTGAGAAAGGTAATATTTTTAATAATTCATAAGCTCAGTAAGCTTCGTAATAATCAGCTTGGCTGTGCTTCGCAATACTATCTCGATCATAAATCATTTATGGCACTTCCTAATATCGGCCACTCGTCCGCGGATGAGCCGGCAATACCCAGGCGGGCGCCAAAAGACACGCATTTCCATTGAAATGACTTGCTTTTCCCAGCCCGGAGACGACAGCCCGACAGGAAGGATACGCCCACCGAAACATGACACAAAAACCTAATAAATACGAGATAAATGTGTTGATAAAGGTTGGGGTCACTCACCAGTGCACTGACACTCTGTTTCGTGGAGATCTTCCTAACAAAAACCTTCGCGGGCTCGGACTCGTTTTCACTCTCGGAACTATCATCGCAACGGTGCGTTTCCCGCGTAGCGACTTTGGAATTCTTCCCACCGACCACGGCCATGCCGGCTTTCTGCTGTCGGCACGCACTCTGCACTAACCCGCCCGCACACATGCACCGCGTGCAAATTCCGCGCGAGATGTTGGCCGATTCAACATAACCACAGTTCCCAGCACAGCGCCATGACAGTTTGCGACTGGCGTTTGAAAACAAAACAAAATTTCCGTTCGCTCGGCCTGGGCCGTTTAATGCGCAAACTCGAATTTGACAGCTGGGAGATAAGGCCTGTACCCCAAAAACACGCTTCCAACAAGCAAAACAGAGACACCTAACAACAAAAGCGACATCAAATACAAGTTGAAAACCTGCCAACCAAGATTAAATTTATTCTCTTTTTAGTCAGGACTCGCACCTTTTTCACATTCTGTTTCGCGCAAGGAAAGGACTACGGAACTTCTTTTATCCTATCTGCTAACCGTTTTCAATAAAACAGCGACACCTTGTAGCAATATACCCGAAATTGATGACTTTTATTTCGTTGATACGTAAATGAAACACATTTTTTGCATATTGGTTCGGACTGCTCGTGAAACATTTTTTGCTGTAGCCAGGAAAGGGTGAAGGTTTTCCGCCGTTAGATGGCAACACTGTCTGAAAGGTTTGAATTTCCGTCGGTAGTCGAAGAAGCGCATATTTTAAATTAATGTTTTTTTATTGATAACGGTGTAAAAGTGACACAAGACATTGAAGACACTTCGTATCGTCCTAATTTAATATTACTTTTTAAGTACCTTTATCGACTGCATTGAGATTTATATATTTAGGTTATAATTAAAATGAAATTGAATTTCGACAGAGAAATCATTAGGTATATTAAAATATAGTAGTTATATTAAAATAATAATATGCAAAAGTGGCCAACATCACGGAGGTATTCTCATGCGGCCACCCATCCAAGTACTGACTGCGCCCGATGTTGCTTAACTTCGTTGATCGGACGAAAGAACCTATGTGTTGAATATAGGATAGTCATTACAAAAATAATTAATTCCTGTTGATAAAGTTTGTCAACGACGTTTTTGTCAAACGATTTGTATTAAAAAACACATTGTTGGATCCGAAGCTGCGATAATACACTAAATGTGTATTCAGCTTCAGATGAATTTGGAAAATAGTGGACTGAAAAACGATAATGGATGCGGAAAGATTATGAAATGGATTCACTTACCAAATAAGTTAAAGTTATAAGTCCTTGAAATCTTCTTACACAACTATATTATTGACGACCACAAATATACCGCACTGATTTAAGTCTTCTCAAGTTATAAAACTACATTTATTTTAATATTATTTTGAGAGTAGCAACAAAACCGACGAACAAGCGAAAAACCAAAAAACACGTTTTTTTCACACAAAACTCTTCTATTTGATTGTCAATTGTTTCGAACATAGTGTTGTTGAATACGGAAAACAAATATATAGTGCAATGGTTGGATAAGTAGGAACTGGGTGAAAAACATGAAGGTGACCAAACATGAGAACCTAACAAATTATTATTTGAAATCTAAAACACATTATTTTATTTATCTATAAATTAAAACGTTTTGATTAATGTCGTTATTCATCTTCAGATTTCACAGAATACTGCTGAACTTTAATAATCAAACGACATAATATTCTTAGAGTTACTATTGTTAATAAAATCTTTATTAGCTGTATGGAAATATGTCGATAGGAAAAAGAGTTGACTTTTTTTCTTTCTATATCACAGCTTCAACCGTATTTATGATCCATCTGTTGATATATCTTAGAAACACTTTTAAAGATAACGAGAATAACAGATGGTAATATTTTATTGAACTGATATATAAAATAAAATATTTAACCAGCTTTTTGCTCAACCAGTTATATAAAACATTTAACACAATTTTAACGAGAAAGTAATTATTTTTTCTATTTATTATTAAGTGTTAGGATTGCATCTTCACTTAGCTGAGAACAAACCCATTTTCATAAAATCGGAGATAACTGTAAAATACCTTCTATGGATAACATTATTTTTCAATAATTAAAAAAAAATAAAGTTTAAAAAATATATTTATCATCTAGTATTAAATAGCGCTAAAAGAAGTCTAGCAATATTTTGAGAACAAAAAGAACAGGATCCGGTTTCTTATTTCTCGCCAAACTGGAGAAATAATATCGATGGTTCCAGTGACCGGCTTGGAACCGGTTCCTTACCGGGACAGGAATATCGACCATCTCTAAATCCAATTTCTGTGTCTATGGTTGACAACTGTCAAATGTCAATGCTGCGTGCGATATTATTGTTTGATTGAGTTTTATCTTGTTTGTGTTTTAATATTTAAACAAATTGTGTTTTACACAATGAAAATATTTCAGTACACTATTAGCAATAGTAGCAACATAATTTTGATTGATTTAACTTTGTATTGTGTGTTTATAGCCATAAAATGATAGCCATAAGTGGTTATTCCTTTATAGGCAATACAGTTTATGTGAAAGATTGTGTTTTTGAATTTTTGGATTGATATTTATCTTCAGAAATGTCGGACCTCAACGCTTTCAAGAAAAATGCTAAATTAAAAATGTGAGTTATTGTTTTGTAGTTGATATATATAATCTAAATATGTGGGCAATATCAAATTAAATTTATGTATAAGTGAATATGAAATATCGCTACTTCTGTTTTTTACCTTATACAGATAATTTTATTCCTGTCTCAAGATATGGGTAAATAGAGAATATTTCCTTTAAAAATATCCAAACACATATTCAATACATATTTGAATGGGAATATTTTTGTTTTTATTTTTCATGCAATTTGCAAAACACTATTAAAATTTCTTATTTCACTTCTATTTAAATTTATTGTACACAATTAACATTTGCTACACGAAACGGGTAATTTCTTTGACTCGTTCTCGTGTTGAGCGGCTCGACTGTAGAATGTATTGCCGGCCTCTGTGTTTCCCCTCTCCTGTAACGTGGGTTTCTTCGAGATCCAGGTTATTAATTATTTCATAGATTCTACACAATTCGAATATTTAAAAACCTGTCAACACTTTGTTTGTAACTGTGTGCTCTTTCTACAGCTCCAAGAGCAAGAGTGAATTGCTCAAGTTGTGCCGAACATGTCTGGGAGAAAAGAACACGAGGGGCTTGTTCGAAATTCACATTAGCGGGTACAGATATAGTGAAATGGTGTCTTTTTGCACCGGCTTTGAGGTAACTAATATACAATTACATTTCTTATTGTAATTATTGTTAATCTTAACATAATATGTTATTTTACAAAAAGCAACCAAATTCTAACAAGAGTGGGGCACAATTTATAATTCAATCAAAAGCCTAAGCTATAAATTGGAAGTGCAACTCTCCTAACCTAACATAAATACATTGTTCTATCGGTTTCCATGTTACAATTTCTATTTTATTTCTGCTAAATACCTTATAATGAACATCTTGACATTTGCCTGATTCAGTTGGCTAATAGTTCATTATTATATTAATATTATCACAACATACCCCAATTGGGAATGCCATAGTCCTACTGGCTTCAGACGGTTGGGAGCAATTGGGACTCTTGTGCGGTATTCACATAATTTTTTAAAATATATTTCAATTTCATTTCCAGACCGACAAAGATGATGGCCTGCCACAGAAAGTGTGTTCGGATTGTGCTGATTTGTTACCCGGCTTCTTTAGTTTCTTCAAAAAGAGCCAAGAAGCTTATAGGCTGTTGAAATACTCTTTACCGTACGTGTCCTCTGCAGCTGACGACCTATTAACACCTGAGAAAGTCGAGAAAAGAAGGGGCAGGCCTATCTATAAAGATCCTCCCAAATATCGAAATACTCTATCGTCAAAAACCAAACTCGAGACTAGAGGAAAATATGGAAAGTTGATCAGAATTAATGAAGAAGAAAATAAAAAGGTTCTTTCAGCGACGAGGAAAATCATTAAATCTGCTGACACGGTGACTGTAACCTTGAACCAAAAACCAAATCCGCTGTCATTCAATGATATTAAAATTGGTAAGTTTTATATGAAAAATAATTGTTGATATTTTTGTAGGTTGCGCAATTAGGAGTTGACCCAAACAACACAAACTTAGGATTGTACCAGTCAATTTAATCTTTCAAACTTTCATAATTCACAATGAAAATAATTGCTTAAGGCTGGAAATTCCAGACAGAAAAAGCCCTGCAAATTTCATGATTTTACCGCTGGAGAGTTTCACTGTTTCAGTAAAACAGATTTTGCACTTTATAGTAAAGATTCACTAGTTTTAAAAATTGCAAAGCTTGCATTTTTTCAAATTAAAATTTTCAGTAACACAATTACAATCTCTGTTTTCTTTTACATACATCGAACTAACTGTCGGACCAATATCAACAGTCTTAACCACTTCACTACTAACGAACTGTCTTCATTACTCAATTTATACCTCTTCCGAATAATTTTTGATTAAATCATATTTCATTTCTTTCAGAAAATTGTTCGTCAGATGATAATGAGTACATCCTACCCATAGAAGAAGTAACCATCGTAAAATACGATGAAAATGTTCATCAGAAACAAGAAGACCTTTCAAGCGACGAAGAAAAGGTTCCGCTGAGTAAAATAATAAAGATTGAAAGAGCTAAAAAAGCAATACCCGTAAACCTAACTTTACCTCGTGTTCTGGCAACAGGGCGCATAGACTCAAAAGAGCCAATAGTTTCAAAAGAACTACCCACGGAAAATGGGCTTGCTTGTGTAAGTATTATTGCGTTTATTAACCTGAGAGACACTGGTGTATCATATATGAGATTTTGACAGCGTGCACATATGTGACATATAATTCATGTGACTTCACGGTGGGTAAAGTCGTAATTTTTTAGTCAATGTTACTTCTTCTTCTAGGCTCTTCGCAATAAAACAAAGATATCGAAGTTTTATTCTTCTTATATCTAGTGCAATTTCACAATCTTTAACCATTCCCGTCCACATTTCAAAAGTTTCTATCTTTCGTGTTAATACATACTTCGTTTGGTGTCCAGGTTTTCATGTCGTCCATAAAAATTGAGAAAACGTAACAACAAACCATTCTGATCCTTAAATATGGTCTAAAGTCAGGATTCTTTTCTATCTCAATACGAACCCTTACTTCTAGAGATGGATCCTGTATTTTGCTAACCGTTTGCTGCCTGATCGTAAAAAAATTGCATTCGTCTATAAAACTTGTATGTATCTTCTATACCAAAAATAATTTTCAACATATTATTCCTGTAAGTACATTATTGGACATTCTTTTGTATATAGGCCAGTTTTTAACGCTCACTTACAAAAAACGATTCCAGGAGAACCAGTTTTGCATTGAGTTGTCACATGGTTAGTCGAGTTATTTTAGCGCTTGTTTGAAAAGATAATTATTGCGATAATGGATTCAGGTATGTGTGTTTTTGCATATTATTATTTCAATGGAAATCATAATATCATACGATAATGTCACTCTGTCGAAATTGTAGGGTATTAAAAAATAAACAACTATACACACATTATAAAATATTATTTTTACTTATTTCCTGACAGTACAAATATCTACCGGGTGAATTTATCCTACAAGGAGTTTTCCGAAAATTCCGAAAAAAATCGGAATGTTTTTCAAGTTATAAATAACAGATAATTCCCAAAATAATTTATGAAAGTTCGCTTAATCTATGTTCAGGGATCAAAGGGTTAATAAATTAAAACCCACTTATAAAGTTCCTACATGAAAACCTTATAAAAGAGTTTCACTGTATTAATTAATATTTGTTAGACGTTGAATAAAATCGTCATGGTAACATGCAACCTCTTTATGATTTGATAAAGCAGTCTTACATAATTGGATGAAGGATTCACTCTAGTTCATATCCACCCTATCTTAGTCTCTGTTAATATTGAATGCTTCTGATTTCAGTCAGTTGACGAGAGCAATCCGTGTGCGTTATATCTGCCCGTGTTTGGCTGTTTCAACTGTGACAAGCATTTCCTCAACCAGCTGGCTTTGGAGGAGCATAACCTAACACACGCCAACCCAAATTTATTCACCAAGCATTGCCGATTCTGCAATAAACAATGTTTACAGACAAGGTAGTATTTAATAGTATTAGCCGGTACCTGCTTATAAGTTATACGGATTCGCCTTCGCAAAATCAGGGCCAAACTGTTGAAATTTTTTTATTTTTTTTGATTTTTAAAAAAGATTGATATAAAACACTTATTTTATATTAGTATAGTGAAACCCACACATAACGTTCGCACATACAAAGTTTTCACGCTTAAGAAGTTTTATTTTTTGAAACACCAATGTCCCTTGAAGACTGAAATTGAAAAATGGTCTAAATTATCCTACATGTAAGGTTTTCCCACTTAAGAAGTTCAACGATTAGCGCCATTTTGTTTTTTTTTTTTTTTTTTTTAATTTGAGCGGTTCCCGTTATTGCAAGTTTTTAAATCAACACAAATATAGGAAATAACCTCAAAATCCGTTGACATAAGTTATGCGACTCGATGATGTGGAGTTAGCGGAAATGCTGAAATATTATGTGAAGACTTTTCTTGTCTCTTTCTCTCATGGTATACGACGTAAAAACCCGGAGAAAGTAATTTATCACAAATTTGTATTGATTGGGTAAAAATATTTAGCTCTCCATATATATTCTTACTCCAAGACATGCATACATTTATATTAATAATATTATTTTTTACTTACAGTAAGTTGATAGAACACATTTGCATCAATCATTCTGATGTAAAAAGATTTGGCTGTGGTTATTGTACTGCGAAATGTAAATCTGAAAGACTGCTTCAAATCCACATGGTGACTCATATTACCAACACTTCCACGAGTATTAAAAGTGAAGAACAAAAAAGTATGTCCCATTTCTTCAAACATCTTTATACTTGTATAAAATAAATAAATATGATATATCCACCGAAGAGATACACAGATAGAAGTGGTCTTTGTAGTGAGCCCGAATTTTCCTCACTTCTGGTGAAATTGATCAAAATTTTTCAAATATGGAAATTCTCTCATTAATAGATTAAATTTGCTTGCCTCCGTGATCGAATCCAGAGGTCAAGGGTTCGAATCCCGGAGGGTGCAAATGAATTTCATCAAATTATTTTGTTTTATTTCACAATTAATTTATTTAAAATAATGTATAGTATATTTGCGGCACATTCCAGAATAAAAAATACTCCCAGTATCGTCCTGGTGAAAGACCACCATTCTGACGTTGCTTCAAATGGCTTTAGTCATGCGTGATGATCAGATCTGATAGCCAGGTAATTCCCCACCTTCCTCTTCCATATCTCCTTCCCACTACCTTCAGCCTCTCAGCGTACCCCAATCGGGGGCGCCATAGTCTCACTGGTTGGGAGCAGTTGGGACTAAATAGATAATCAATTTCATTTGCCTGTCTGGGACTTAGGAGTCCATGTAATGTCTCATGTAAGCTGGCGATTCTACACCTCACGGAATTATCTGTTTAGTGGATCTATACAATATTTTTAATGTATTAGTGTTTTTGAGGATGTTAAAATTGTTCTTTTTTTTTCTAGAAGAAGAAATTTCATCAATTGTTGGCTGTGCCAAAAAACGAGGTGGAAAATTCAGAGCTAACAAACATGCTTGTCCGCAGTGTAGAAGGACCTTTACAGATAAATGTGTGTTATCTAAACATATCAAAAGCCATAAAAAAAGGACTCCATACATTTGCGAGGTGAGTGTAGAAAGTGCAAAACACTTCAACACTGTTCATGCATTTTCAACATATTATTCCTGTAAGTACATTATTGGACATTCTTTTGTATATAGGCCAGTTTTTAACGCTCACTTACAAAAAACGATTCCAGGAGAACCAGTTTTGCATTGAGTTGTCACATGGTTAGTCGAGTTATTTTAGCGCTTGTTTGAAAAGATAATTATTGCGATAATGGATTCAGGTATGTGTGTTTTTGCATATTATTATTTCAATGGAAATCATAATATCATACGATAATGTCACTCTGTCGAAATTGTAGGGTATTAAAAAATAAACAACTATACACACATTATAAAATATTATAATTAAATATAACGATCTCTAGCTAAAACGGAATGTAACGTTGCTGGTTTAGTCTTGACACACACGTCAAAAGGGACATAGTGAGTAAATAGTGAAGTAGCGTAGTCGGAATAAAGTTTTATACTTTTTTATGTATGAGCAATTTTTCCGGTGTATCGTATGTTTTCGAACGGGACATACAGAAGGCGCTTAGCATATTAATACAATAGATGGTATGTGTTATACACATTATTTTGAAATTCGTGGTATAAGCATAAACTAGAGATTTGAGTAGAGGTGTAGCAATTGTAGTCTCTCGTCCTTAACCTAACCTAACCTTCCTCTTTTCCATCTCCCCTTCCCCACTTCCTTAAGCCTCTTAACTTACCCCAAATGGGGATGCCATAGTTTCACTGACTCTGGACAGTTGGGACTCTTGTGCAGTAATCACATTAAAAAAATGTAAGAATAAAAAATACACATGTTAAGACAATATTAGCAAATAAAGTTTGTTATCATCAAAACGGACACCATTTATGCTTTCTAAAAATTTCTAAATCACCAGTGCTTTCCAGAACCGCGGTTGCAAGAAGTACTGCTTCCCACCAAGAGAAGGTATGCAGCAAGAGGAAGAACCTCACCCACCATATGCTGATGCATAGACCTGATAAGAGGTTCCAGTGCAGATACTGTGATAAAGGTAACGATAACTATTTAGTAAAAAGTAACAAAATTTTAACTTATCTAACCCTTGACTGTTGCCAAAAACGACATTCCGTCCAATTATTTATTTATTTATTTACGCCTGTTATAGGCTTTTACATACATGTTAACATTTTTTTTTTTAAACAATAACCTCAATAGTGCAAAAAATTGTGTAAAATAAAATAAAAAAAGCGTATTGAATAGCAGATACAAAGATAGCTAATAATATTCAATAAATAACAGGTTCAAAAATATTGTAAAAGAAAAGAAAAAAATAATACTAAGTAACAGGTCAAACTATTAGTTTAGCTCTACCAGATGACAACAACTGTACTAAATTAAACTTATAGTTTGATATTTACGTCTTAAATATATCAGCGACATCGGAGTATATGTTTCCCAAATGTTGCATTCGTCGCAAAGGCGTGTTAAATTGTGAGGTAATTAATTAACTATCCATTTTTACCGATAATAACCAGGGGAGGCTCGTGACTTTTTAAGGCGCTAGAGTGCTGAGATTGAAAAATACGATGTTTTTGATGTTGTTGTAGCCGAAAATGATTTTAATTTTTTTCGAAATTTTTTTTTTCAGTTTTGGTGAGTCAATAAACTGAAAAATCTTATTAATCTTCATACAAAATTAAAAATAAAAAATAAACAGCACAACAGCATTAATTATGACGTTTTTTTTTCAATCTTAGCATTCTAGCACACTAAAAAGTCACAAGTCGCCCCTGTTAATAACTAATCAATAAAGACAACAATTTTTTTAATCAATCCTAGACTGTGTGCAAAAACAGGCAATCTGTTAAATAATTCCCCCTTTCTTACCGACACTAAAAACTAATTAGTAGAGAAGTATCAAAAATTTTAAATAACATCAAAAACAGGCAATCCGTTTGATAAATTTACCTTTCTTACTGGTACTTATAATGAATTAGTAGTGAAGTAACAAAAAATAAAATGAACCTTTGACTGCGTACAAAAAACGGGTAATTTGTCAGATAGATCCTTCTTTCTTAGTAGTGCTAATAATTAATAAGTAGAGAAGTAACAAAAATTTAAATGAACTTCTGGCTTTGGGCAAAATGAACAATCCTTCTGATTAGATTCCCCCGTCTTAAGGCATAAATTTCATTCTTTGGAACATATATGACAGATGGGAATAATAAGATATTTGTTTGAAAAACTGCCATAATTGATACCTCCCGCATAGTGTACAGTATTGTGTAGTAAATATTTACTTCAAAATGGGAAGTGTTTTAAGGTACAAATAAATGCAGAAGACAAAGGAGAAGATATGTTGGGAAGTACCAAACAATTCAAATCTAATTACTATACATAATTTAAGTCAATTCACACAGTTGTTCAATTGTAATTAATGGTACTTGATAGTAATTAATCTCCTACCACGGCAACACTGAGCGCATATTTTTCACTTTTCGTCTACAAGTGCAAAATGTGTGGTTTTTAATAATTTTATTTATGCTATCCCGGTTATTGAATATTGCTTTTCTTTATATTTCTTTACACTCCCGTTACGAAGGGGGGTTCTAACGTCATCCCACACGAGAGTTTTGTGCGATATCTTTAGATAAAGATTCTTGAAATATCATGAATATACTTCTCTAAGTATTATCATAAATAAATTACGTAAGATTATGTCATGAAAATGCTTTAATAACCAAGATCAAATGGTGCCTTTGGATTGTAAGCTCGATTTTTACTTTCACGTACGGAAAACTTAATCTCGAATCGAAAGTTAGATTTTTTTTTTAATGCGACATTATTTTGTTCTAGCTTTTAATTTCCGCCACCATTTCATACATCATGAAAGAATCCACACAAACGAGAACCCTTACCTCTGTCAGGAATGTGGCCGCAGCTACAAAACTAACACGGGGTACTTGATTCAATCAATTTATTTTCAATTTTTATTATTCAAAAGCTTTGGGTGACAATACTAATATGATTGTTTTTCAGTTTGAAAATCCACCGCCTCAAGCACGCTGATTTGAAGGCCTTCAAGTGCGTTCAGTGTCCCAAGGCCTTCAAAACACAGCGTCAGCTCAGCAAACATCAGGATTCACACGAAGGTATGCTTCCCTTCATCCTCTGTTCATATTGGCCACTGAAGAAATTAACCGATATAATTGTGCAGTGGGCGTATCTGGTGTGCCCGAAGTAAGTTCAGTTTATACTTGCTTCTGATGAAATTAGTCAAACATTTTCACAAACATTCTTACTCATAGGTCCCGCAATTAAAATTGAACCAAATAACACAAACTTAGTATTGTGTGTATTGGTGCATATGTATTCACCTCCGACAGTGATGTCTTTGCCAAATGTCGCTGAGAAACAACCTTTTGTCTTGCTTACGCCAACTTATTGTTATTTACGAGAAAGAGACAGCAAGTTTTACAGTGTGTTCATTTTCACAGATCGAAATTCTGCTTAGAACAAACTTTCATTGGCCTGTTTGGGGCATAGGAGTCAAATTGTCTTATGCAAATTGTGACGGCGATCAGTTTTCTTTCAAATCGGTATAGAACTGTAAAAGAATGTGCTAATGATTTTGAGTGATGGGTGTGGATTTTAAAGGTTCTCTCGTAAATTGAGCAAAGAGAGAGCCCATATTCCAATATGTAGTGAAAATTTACCTACAGGTAAGTAGGTGAGTTAATATTCTCATGGACATTAATAGAGTTGAAAATCTGTTAAAAATATAAGTCTAATCTGAAATAGTCAGTTACTTCACAAACTTCCTCTCCCCATCTTCTTACCCTCCCCACTTCCTTCAGCCTCACTACATTTCCCAAACTGGGTATGTCATAGCCCCACGGACCCACCGGGCAGCCGGGACTGTTGTACGGTATCAATTAATTATTCACAATAATAATTGTTTTGATTGAATTAAATTTACTGATGTTTTGATTGCAGGCGGAAAATTCATGTGTTCGTTCTGCGGCAAGACGTTCAGTTCCCTCCACAACCTGAGCAACCACACCATTACGCAGCACGAGGGAGCGCGCCTGCACCGCCGCCGGGGGACACTGGGGCAGGAGTACCCCCCGGGGGAGGGCGACGGGGGCGCAGGGGGCGTGTGCACCATCTGCGGGGTGGTGCAGGATAGTATCAAAGAGATGGACGCTCATATGAAGGTATTCAATATTTAAACAATTTTCATGTAATTTTACGCAAAAAAAAAACACTTAATAACTGAAACAGATCAAATATTCAATAACAATACTTAGATAATTTATATAAGGCACTTTGACAATATGGTCAATGTATTTAACAAAGACAGAATATATTTTTAAAAAACATTACGTAACTTTTTTTATTCAAATACTCAAACACAAATTATAGACCATTAAGATGAATCATGAATATGATGATTATACATGTATTACATATTTTAATTTTTTATCTATTTTAGACTCACACCTGCCAGTATTTCTGTCCCAAGTGTCCCAAGAGTTTTCCTATAACCAGCGCCCTGGAAAAGCATATCAAAACTCACCTGGTTGGCGATAGGTTAGTATATTCAATACATTCCTAGTGATTAGATACATTAAACTAGTTGTTACATTAGAAGTGGTCCTAAAATGCAGCCCTGAGGTAATCCTGAAGTGATGAACCTTTTCACTAGGGTTCCAATGGATACAGTACACCGGCTTCGGTCTCTGGTTATTTGTATTCAGGCCTTTCTAGCTCTAATCTTCCATGCAGTCAGTCCACCTCTCCCTCAGTCCGCCTCTAGGTCACTTCTACTAGGGCACCCATTTGATATGATTTTTGGTATCCTGTCATTTGGAAGTCTTTGCACATGGTCAGCTCATCGTAGTCATTTGGACCTACAGAATTTGACGCTTGTTTCATGCTCACTTAGATCCTCGAGCTTTTTTTAAAATTTAATTTTGTATGAGCCTTTTTCTAGGCCAGGCACAGATTTTCTTTAAAACTAACGCTGGATGGCAATAATAAGGTGTGGATTATTGTAGCATATAATATATTATATTATATTTTGATAATTTGTATAGCGCCGTTTTTGTGAAAAATCACCTCAAGGGCGCTGTGTATGTATATATATTTTTATGGGAATACTGCACAAGAGTCCTGACTGTTGAGAAGTACCTGGCTATTCATCTGGTCTGATTTACCTAGCTATTCATCTGATCTGGTCACTAAACACGGCTAAAGCCGTTTCAATCAAAGTTTCGATTCTGAATGGTGGTCTTTCACTAGAGTGATACTGAAGTACATACCTACCACACTGGGTTTAAGTTGTAAGATTTTGTAAAATTTGTTTTAGTTTAGTAAATTTTATATGCAATAACATTTGCTTTTGTCAGATCTCACGTCTGCACCGAGTGCGACGCGGCCTTTAACCGACTGGAGCACCTGCGGGGTCACATGGCCCGCCTTCACGGAGGCCCACGCTCCAAACAGTGCCCCCACTGCCCCAAGAGGTTCCTGCTCACCTCCGACCTCAATCCCCACATTCGCACGCACACCGGGGAAAAGCCTTTCATCTGTCAAGTGAGTCAGACCAAATTTAATAATATTATATAGTGGAAAGCCATGGAGACAAGCTTTTCAGTGAGTCAGACCAATTTATAATACCAACATAACTCAAAAGGGCATTACAAATACCATTAAAGTACCCAAAAGGACGTCAACAATAGAAATCTTCAAACACTTCAAAGTTCCAATTATACAATAAATCTATTCCAAAAATATTCTGATTGATCAATTCAAAATGAACGAAAAAAGAATTATACCACACATCTATAAAACTAGAGCTAAGCAAGTGTACACACTAAATGTACATAAGTGCAACACTACCCTTGATCAAAGATGTTCAGAATTTTTTACTACAAAATTATACAATTTACTTACCCCTAGAATCAGAAGAAAAAAAAGTACACCAAAGGTTGGCTAATGGAAATATCGGAAGACGAATTGATTAGTATTTTCAAAATGTAATCATAGAAGTTACAGAAAGCCCTCTACCCAAAACCTAGTCCGCCTCAGCAAAAGATCTTTTTGATGCTTAATAATTTATATGTTATCCCCCTTACTTATAAACGAGGTGTAAATTTTACGCCTGTTATAAGGTCGGAATAGCGATAAACTTGCTTTAAAACCACGGCTTATTTGTCTAATTTAATGGCCTACGTCCGGTGTAACTAAACCAACGCTAAGTCGGCGCGTAAAAATCTAATGAGTAAGACGGAATATGTATTACAATGTCATATTTATATACAGTCGAACTTGGTTATAACGATCACGGTAATAGCGAGGTCACGGCTATAATGAGCAATTACTTAATGATATGTTAGTTCGGGCTTATTTTTATACAATCGTGTGGGGTCATAACGAGGTCGCTTTACTGATATAATGTCCAAATAATATTGTCAACTCAATGTGCCTCGGTATGAGAAAAAAACCCGATTCTGGAAACAGTCGAAGAATGTCATAAACAAGACAAAGAAAGCCACCCGTCCTGCACTGCAGCGGACTTTCCGCAAATCACGTGAAGGAGGGTTTATAATTCCTGATAGTTGTCGCTATAAGAAACATTTCTATCCAGTACTATTGGACACCACGTAAAAGTGTCGTTTAAAATAAATGTCATACGAAAATTTTTCTTTGAAATTCTGTTCCCTTTTTACAAATTCATTCATTCCCTCTATTGCTAATATGTATCTGGTTTTCCCTATTTCTTAAAATTAATAAATTTAATAATATGCAAACTTTCATACCCTGGCATAAATATCGATATTAGTATTAGGTAGGTAGGTACTTTTTTTACCTACCTACGTTTATAACGAGTAATGGCTATAAGGAGCAAATTTGATTGGTCCCTTCGCGCTCGCTATAACCAAGTTGGACTGTATTTAGTTGAATAAATAAATTTAGTTAATTAACTAAATAAAAATTCTCCAGAAACGGGCGGTCCATTAGACAGATTCCCCTATCTTAACAAACGGATTGCAGTATTTGGAGCACAAACTTCGGGCGGGAATGCTGTCCCTTTACTCCCGGTATTTCAATGGAAGATGCTCCGAGGAACTAGCGTCATTGATCCCTTTGGCACCGGGGCACAGCTGAGAAACGCCCAACATTTGTACACAATTGACATTTGCCACATGAAAACGGGTCGCTTCTACAATTCGTTCTTGTGTCCAACAGGTCGGCTGTCGACTGATTATAATTAGTTAATGATATAAACAAATAAAAGTTTAATATTTAATGGTGGAAGTCAAGCGCCAATGAACGATAATGTGTTTTTGTCCAGTTCTGCCAGATGGGCTTCAAGACGTCCAGCTCGCTGACGTGCCACCAGCGCACGCACACGGGCGAGAAGCCGTACATCTGCAACGTGTGCCGCGTGGGATTCTACACCTCGGGGCCCCTGCACCTGCACATGCGCAAACACTTCCAGATGAAGGTATTCATATAAAGCCGCCAGATCGGCAGTGGCAGATTTATGGTTGTGATATAGGTAGATGAGAGTTGCGAATATCACATTTTCGAAGTCCCTGAATCATTGAAAAAATTATAAAACCAGGAGCAACAGGAAAAATTCGGTAGATCTAAAAAAATGATTTCATCTCCAAAAATAGGTACAAAATACACATAAATAAAACACATAAACTTCGTTTATAACCACTTTATTATTTAATATCACGTCTACCGGTTTCGAAAGTACCCTTTCATCATCAGGACAATATTAAATTTTAATATTGTCCTGATGATGAAAGGGTACTTTCGAAACCGGTAGACGTGATATTAAATAATAAAGTGTTTATAAACAATGTTTATGTGTTTTATTTATAAATATAACAAGCCACAAAGTAAATGCTTTTTACGAATACAAAATATACAATTCAAAACCGTCCGGGCCCTGTCTTCACACAAGAGATCTCCATATTGTCCACTGGAATAGATCCCTCGCCCCTGCACACTGAGCTTTTGGTTGTATGATTTTAACAAAACTAAACCTAAACTTGTGAAAAGCAATGGCACAAATCTGTTTGCCATATTAGCGATTTTCGGAGCAAATAATTTAAGGTATTTTTCTACTCTATGCATCTAACCGATTTATAGAAGAAAAACATTCCCGGGTCACGAATAACCTGACAATATTTGAAAAACTCCTACTGCCATCATAATAAGCGGAAAATGTTGCTTGTGTAAAGATAGAGGACTTATCCAGCAGAGGAATTGAACGCATGACGCCCGGGTGAGAATCCGACGCGTTTGTCCACTCTGCTACCTAAGGCTATATATATCAGTTTTATAATGTCTTCAAAGGGTGAGACAGCTATCAAACATTTATTGTTTCATCAAAATTTATACATAGCCTTCAGCTATTTCGACTTTTTACATGATTCAAGTATCTGATTCACTCGATCGTGCCATGTCTTCCTAGGGGATCCCCGATTTCTACTTTCATCCATTTGCACATCTTATAAAATATTGATATCACTGTATATATTTATCTGACGCTCCTTTCTCCGAACTTCCACTCTGCATGTCCAGACCATCTCAACGTCTCTTTTTTTATCTTGTTCACTACGCCGACGCCTCGCACTCTTTACAGAACTCCTCATTTGTTATCCTGTCGTAGGTGGTTTTACCACAAATAGGCATCAGGGATCTCATTTCTACCGCATCCGATAGCATTGAGAAATTTTCCGTTTCATTTCAGGCTCCGACGGAAGCCGGCAAAGTAAGCATTCCCAAGGAAGAAGAGACTGAAGATGAATCTTCCATAGTGACCAAAGAAGCCGCAGAAATAATACAAGAAGACAGCCATTTCTACATCGAAGTCATAGAGGAATTCCCAGACGATAAGTCTGCCAAACAATGAAGATATTATAATTTGTCAACAATTTTCTGTACCATATATGCAATAAATCTCGTTGAATTCTCACAACTTTTCTGCTTTTAAAATTTTAAAAAAAATGTTAACTATCCAAGTACCTACATATTATTATTTTTTTTAAGATAGTGTAGTTATCACTTTAAATAATTTTTAGGCATAACGTACAATTTATCACAAACAGCAATGTCACGAGTTCATAGATTACACAAAGACTAAAATAATAAGATGATTTTTTTTATTATTTTTAAATCATTTCAATCCATGTCACCGGGGATTCAGCTACTATTAGTCAAGCATTCTACGGAAGTTTTTGAGGATTTATCTTGGAAACATTCAAATAATTTTTTATTTGCAAACTTCCACTTACGTTCAAAATGCAGTATTTTAAAAAAGTGTATTCATTTTGGCTATGTTTAATGATACTACTCATTTGTGTGAAGTGTCAGACGGAAAATGAAGAAACAACATCTGAGGTCTTACATTTAGTAGTGGCTGCACCGAAGTTCAAATGCTCTACTGATCAAGTTTTCTTAGGCAAATCATGTAGATATGTAGTCTGGCCAACAAATGATAAGAAGTCAATAAATTTTTTTTTTATTAAATATGGTTTTGATTCTGGCACCCAATTTTTTTTTGAGATTTCCTACCAGTGGCAGATGTGTAAGCATCCTGTTGGAATTCATCACATTTGAATTTTGTTTTACATTTAAAAATTTTTATCAATGTATAATAATTTTTCTTCTTAATTAAATAAAAAACACTTTATTTTAAGTGGATTTAAACAATGTGTGTTTTTTATTTAATTAATCATGTCAATCCACAAAGTGTTTGCTTAGGGGCTATTTCACCACCTCTCAATAAACTACTATTCATTAGATAACTCTAAACATCGGAATATTCGTTAGTTATCTCCTTCCTGGTTTGGCTGGCAACGCCGCTTTTTTCAAACCTTATCCCGTCTGCTGTCACGTCTGTCAATACAATGCCGATTGCCGTTATTTCTATCATAAACATAAACTAACTTTCACAACACAACATTCGCGCGCGAAGCTCATTACATCCCTCTCACCAAATAGTTAAACGCGTCTCTATATTTAAATAAAACATATTTCTATTTTATAACTTTATTATTAAATTATATTAGTGAAGTGCATTGAGGAGTGTCTATTATTGCTTGGTGAAGGTTGATAGTTTGTAAGCATGAACATGTTGTATGTGGGTATATTGTACTGCCAAAGGTTGTTGTTATTTCATAGTATATTCCGTGATATATTGTGAAGGCGTATATTAGAATTACATACCGTGTGCTTCTTGGAGAGATTTTATCCTTGATTTTGTATCTCCTTTACGGCATTTTTTGTCAAGCGAAATCTTGACCTAAACTCAATGTCATCTAAGACGTATAAAAAATTGACTCTTGGTCTGAAAACACGCGGTCTACGTCTTTCCGCCATGTCCTGTTCGTCTAAGATATTTAAATCTTCAACCACTTCCATAATTACAGTAAAAAATCAACTTCAACAGAAAACTCGCCTACAAGACCAGCCAGCTGTCAAAACAGTACGCCGCCATTTTAAATCAGAAGATAGATACTAACTACTGGGGTGCACTTTACGTTGACAGCTTCTTGAGAAGTGGTGAAATAGCCCCTGAATAATACAATAAAGTTATAAAATAGAAATATGTTTTATTTAAATATAGAGACGCGTTTAACTATTTGGTGAGAGGGATGTAATGAGCTTCGCGCGCGAATTTTGTGTTGTGAAAGTTAGTTTATGTTTATGATAGAAATAACGGCATTGTATTGACAGACGTGACAGCAGACGGGATAAGGTTTGAAAAAAAGCGGCGTTGCCAGCCAAACTTGCGGAAGGAGATAACCAACGAATATTCCGATGATTAGAGTTATCTAATGAATAGTAGTTTATTGAGAGGTGGTGAAATAGCCCCTTATTCTGATAATTTTTCTTCTGTATTTTCATATTGGCTAAAATATAAGATAATACACTGAACAGAAATCACTCGAAGCATCATCTTTTTTTACATATTAACTCAACACAGAAGGCCCTGAGAGAAATATTTTTTCCTCGGGTCTGTGTCATCTTTGGGGATGCTGTGTGAATGATATTTTTGGGGAAAAGAAGGAGTAAACCTGGGTCTACAATAGACCCATATTATAGGAGGGAGCAAATACAGAGGCCGGCAAGTCATTCCACAGCTGAGCTGTTGAACACAAGAACGAGATGTAGAAGCAACCCGTTCTCATGTGTTGAATGTAAACTGTGTACAAATGTTGGGCACGCGTTTGGCGTGGTTCCCGGCTGTGTACTGGTGCTAAAGGGATCGATGATGCAAGTTCCTCACAGCATCTTCCATTGAAATACCGCTAGAAAAAGGACAGCCTTTCCACCTGACGTCTGCGCTCCAAAGAGTGTAATCTGTTTGTTAAGATTGGGGCATCTATCAAACGGATCGCCGTTTCTACAGTCAAGAGTTTTTTCAGATATTTTAGGACTCCATACCAGAGGTGGCTGCCAAATTCAACTGTGGAGCGCACTTGCGATTTTTACGAGGTCGGCAGTTTTGTACTATTATCTATAGTATCTGAAGGCCCTGTACAGTACGCCCAGCTTCTGGAAGGCTAACTTAACTTTAGCTTCGATGGAGCCCCTGTGCCTCGGCTGGTCACTTAAGGTTACACCAAGTATATCAATGGAAGGCTTGTTGGGAAGATTGCTTCCGTCGAAGGGGACTAAGTTGTTATTTCGATACCTTTTAGTCATAATAAATAAATGTCAATTTGAAAGAAAACAGTTGTCAGCAATTTAACAAAAGGCCTTTCGAACCTTAAGCCTTTGAAATTGATTATCTGAAAAAATGTTGATATTTGAAAAAGTTTAATCAATTTCTCCAGAAATAAGGTAAAAATGAGCTTACTTCGAGCACATGGACAAAGAGAACTCAACAAGGAAAGAGAGCTTCTGAAAGTATCAAGATAAGGAAGACAATACCTCATACATGCTAGGTTAAGTGTATCATATTTATATATCTTGGGGGATGCTATCGAGGAGGGTCTTTTTAAGGAGAGGAACAAGGGAGAGAGAAAAGAGGAAAAATTAAATCTGAAAATCTTCAGTCAACCTGTTGACCACAAGAACAAGTTTTTAAAATGACCCATTCTCATGCAAAATATGTCATCCATGTACAGATGTTGGGCATGCGTTTGACGAGTGCCATTTTTGTGTGCTATTTTTTTCAAAGCACAAAGTACTGAATATTGTTTTCCGTCGTTATGGGGGACTTATCAGTAAACAAGTGTAACATTAAGGCTATCAGAAACAGCCGTATCTCAGTTCATAGGTTACATGTGTAGGAACATAACATTCACTTTACAAAACAAATAATTTGATCATTGGCAATGAGCCTCTTACATGGGTTTTTAATTGATTTAGAAAATTTTGTGTGAATAAATTTTTCTGTAGAGTAGAAAAAAAAAAATTTTTATGATTTAAAAAAACATGTTTTTAACTTGTGACATCACTATATCGTCTCCGGAAAGGCAAAAGGCCTGAAGCGCCATTTTAGGAAGTTTACACCAGAGCACTTTTTTGTTTTACAATAAAATTCATTCGTCTTCAGTACCTGATTGGATTTTGAAAAAAAAAAAAACTCTCACTGAGTTACCTAAAGCGACAAAAAGCTAAAAAAAAGTCCCAGTCTTGTGTCGCTTGAGTTAAGCCTTCTCCCAAATGGTAAATACATTTTAGATGGCTGAAGGGCCAAAAGTCTTCAGAATTTAACAAGAGTAAAAGCATTCGATGCAGAAAAACAACTGACCAAAACTGCACATTTAATTCATTTTTGACCAAAGTGTTGCTTAAGCCCTTTTGCCTTTCCAGCGACGACATAAGACATATATTAAAATGATCCTCTTTGTTACGTGTGTACTGTAACTGACTGATTGTTTTATCAAAATTGCTAATCTGCGGTAGATGAGTGGAGAAACGTCGTGGATTCAATTCTTCTGCTAGCTAAGTTCTCCATCATTGCACAACCAACATTTTCCACTTATAATGATGGTAATAGAAGTTTTTTTTTAAATGGATTGTTCGTAAGCTGGGAACGTTTTTGACCAAAGTGTTGCTTAAGCCCATTTGCCTCTCTAGTGTCTATATACAGAATGTCCGAAATTTTTACCAGTCTGCCTACATTGTAAATAATTAAATATGTAAATGTAAATAATCATTGATAATTTCGTACATGAATCTAAGTAGAGTTTTTAAGGAAATTTTGGCTATCGTTTTTACTTATTTTCTAGCCTTGCGCCCTTTTGAGGTGACATTTCACAAAATTGCCGCGATAAAAATTATCCAAGTATATTATTATTTGGTTCCATTTTTAAATGTATACATATGATTGACGAATTAGAACACTTTTCACAGCTTATAAACAATATTTGAAAATATAATTGAGAAGTTTTTTAAAATGCTACTGAAGAAAACATTTCTGGATCAAAAAAAAATCATCATGCAAGGGGCTCGCTGTTTGGTTAACAAGGAATAATTCTTCCACAGAGACTCTGATCGCCCAGAAGCACACAAAACTGCACCATATAAGTTCACTGTTATTATTATTACTATCAGTTTTTACTACAAACTTCTATCCGTGTTCATTATGTTGTATTTCAAAAACGTGTATCTCTTTTGGCTATGCATAATAATGCTGCTGAATTGTGCAAAATGTGAAAAGTTCATGACGCATGTGCCGAGCTTCAATTGTCCTGTTGGACAAATTTTAATCGGCAGAAGATGTAGATTTATAATCGCTATCTAACAAGCCGAAGCTGTCATCAAAAAATTTTTTCATGTCAATACATGTTTTTGTTTAAATAACAGTATGTGTTTTATTCTGACGCCCCACCAATGAATAAATTATCAAAAGGTCCCATACGAGCCAGTGCTAAAGGAAATCAATTAGGAAAGGAACTCAACAAAAGTATAAAGACAAGGAAAACATTATATCACGGACACATGCTAAATTGCCACCTGGCAATAAGTCCCCGCCTTTATGATATTTTATAATTAAATTGTGTGATATGTATTTGAAGCCTTAGTACATAAATAAACTTTTTTTTGTAACATCTCAAAATACTCTGTGATGTACGAGGTTTCTTCAAAATAAAAGGTGAATTTCGAATTTTTTCGAAAAGTATTTATTTATTCATCAATATCCATTTTCTCCCCTTCAAAGTAATCCCCCTCAGATATAATGAACTTATGCCAGCGCTTCTTCCGATCCTCGAAGCACTTCTGGAATGCGCTTTTCGGTATGGCCATCAGCTCGTTCTTCGATTCTGACTTTATCTCATCAATTGTGTCAAAACGCTTTCCTTTTATTGGTCTCTTCAGTTTCGGGAATAGAAAAAAGTCGCAGGGAGCCAAATCTGGTGAATACGGTGGTTGAGGCATGATTACGGTGTTGTTTTTGGCCAAATAATCACGAACAAGCATTGATGTGTGAGCTGGTGCATTATCGTGATGCAAAATCCATGATTTGTTTTTCCACAATTCCGATCGTGTGAGCCGTATTGCTTCACGCAAACGTTGCATAACTTCCTTGTAGTATTCCTTATTAACCGTACGACCTGTTGGCAAGAACTCATGATGCACCACGCCATTGTAATCGAAGAAAACAGTGAGCAAAACCTTCACATTTGATCGAACTTGGCGTGCTTTTTTCGGTCTTGGCTCTTCTGGCCGCTTCGGATGATTGGGCCTTGGTTTCAACGTCATAACCATATAGTATATACCCACGTTTCATCACCAGTTATGACCCTTTTGAGCAAATCTGGATTGTCATTGACGTCATTCAACAACTCCCGAGCGATACTAATGTGACGTTGCTTTTGCTCAAAATTTAACAATTTCGGAACAAACTTCGCTGCCACACGTTTCATGCCCAAAACATCCGAGAAAATTGGATGGCATGAGCCGATTGATATGCCAACATCCTCTGCAACTTCCCTAATAGTGATTCGACGATTTTCCAAAACCATTTTCTTCACTGTTTCGATGTTTTCTTCGTTTGTTGACGTGGTTGCAACTCCAGGACGCTCATCGTCATTAACATCTTCTCGGCCTTCTGTTAAGCGCTTGTAACACTTATAAACACTTTTTTGAGACAAAGTAGACTCGCCGAATGCCACAGTCAACATTTTAAGTGCGTTGGAGCACTTTATTCCATTTTTAACGCAAAATTTAATACATATTCTTTGATCCATTTTTTCCAAAAGTAAAAAATCGAAGAACACACAAAAACGTGACTAACCTTTCCAGTTGTCAAAAACAAACCACTAATCCAAAATGGCTGATAATGCTAACATATAATAAAAATATGTGTACCAACATAACAACAACAAAAAAATCGATAATCGAATGTAAATAGCCCGCGAAAATTGAAAATTCACCTTTTCTTTTGAACAGGCCTCGTTTATAACCAGGATAACTATGTATATCGCCACTGTCAGACAAATTTGTGAGGTGTTTTTAAGTAAGGGATTTATCAATGCAGGTCTCGAACAAGCCTGGATTAAATGGAGGAGGAAAAATTAATGCTACTAGAAGAAAAACGAAAAAACTCGATTTTTGGAGTTTTTAATACAAAACTTGAAATTATTTTTTAACTTATTTGCTAAAAAAATTGGTTCAAATTGCGGTCAGCAGAGAAAAGCTGTGTTGTCTTTTTCTTGATGGCAATAGTTCACTACGCTGTCAAGAAAAACATCACAACGGATGTCAAAAATTCAAAGAAATAATGCACTATTTTAATATCATGCTATCAACAAAACTGACACAATTAGAAATATGACGCTTTTCATGGAAATAAATTACAATAATAAAGTCTAAGAATATTTTAAAATAAAGCTAGAAAAATTTCAGAAGTCAGTGTAGTTACTCGCAAAGTTTTGAAGATAAGTTAGTGAAAATAATTATTTTAATAGCTGAACCAACAGTACCGATTCAGGTAAGTCACACTTACTCTGTAAACTTCTTGCTTAGAACTTACAGAAATTTTAATTTGTGTAACTTTTCTTTCAGGCCAGTTAGATGCTACAAAGCCACAAGTTCTACATAACTAAATTGAGAGAAGTGGTAGGTGAAGGGAAATATGATATTTTCATGGCTGTCAGTAGACATCGGCTGTCAGTAGACATCGACTGTCAGTAGACATCGGCTGTCAGTAGACATCAGCTATCAGTGGACAGATGTTCTAGGTGGGGAGGAAAACTTTTGCAGAATGGTCACTAACATTTTGTTATGAATAGAACAACCAAAGGAGAGGTTCCTTTGCAAAACAGTGTAGACAGTATTGTTGACTTTATACTGACTCGATGGAAAAAAACAAAGATATATTAAAGGATGTTGGATAGCCTATTAGTTACCGCTCACATGGAATTCTGTCATTTTTAATGAACATTTTTAAACACAAATAAAAACAATACCAATACAAATTTAAAATGATTAATAAAGTCAAAATATCACACAAACACTGATAACAAGTTTGTCTAAATGATGATGGAAGCTTTTTGTTGATTTTATGTCTTTATATCATTAAAAATGTGAGAATTCTAAAGTTCAGTCAAACATATTTAAAACTGTTAAAATACCTCTGGAAAATAATGTTTTATAATCTTTGTTTGGTTTTATTTGAACATTCACGCATAGCACATATCACCATCATGTTTGATTCATTTGTATAACCACTGCAAATATTTTAATGCACAGAAATATAGGAAATAACCCCAAAATCTGTCATCGTGAGTTATGCGACTCGGTGATGTGAAGTTAGCGCAGACGGAGAACATCCTTAAATACTTATAAGTGTTGCAATATTATGGGACGACTTTTCTTGTCTCTTTCTCTCTCATGGTCTCTTTCTTTCTCCGGGTTTTTACGTTGTATACAACGTAAAAACCCGGAGAAAGTGATTTATCGCAAGTTTGGGTAAAAATATTTAGCTATCTCTCCATACATATTCTTACTCCAAGGTAGGAAGTAAAAAAAGCTTAGTTTTCAGAAAAATACTTTTAATAATAACAGTAGATGTTGTAGGTCTTCGCCATGCATTTGTATTTTTGTGGCTATAAAAATAACATGTTCGTATAAAATCTAGCAATAATCCTTTGCACGGAGTTGCCGATAAAATAGTTATAAATTAAATGAAAAGACACTTTGTATAAATCTACTTTTATTTTGGTATAAATAAGTCGACTAGTTTCGATTCGACTGAATCTTCTTCGGGACTTAAAATATACTAATTAAATAACAGGAATGTGCATGTACATAAATATATAGTGGTGTAAATAGGGAAAAGAGAGATACAATATTAAGAGGGAGACAACAATATAACAATAGACCAAAAGAAACATTGTGAGGACGATGGGTTAATTAGTATATTTAATTAGTACATATATTGTAATTCCCGAAGAAGATTCAGTCGAATCGAAACTAGTTGACGTAATTATACCAAAATAAAAGTGGATTCAAACAAAGTGTTTTTTCATTTAATTCATCATGCCAATCCACAAAGTGTTTTCTAATTGTGATAAAATAATTATACTCTGGAGATGTTTATAGAAATGGTACGAATATGGTATGTACAATGCTCAAATGTGTAATGAAAATAACACTGACATGAAATTGAATATGGAAAAGTATAAATCAGAAAAGGGTAGTTGGATTTATTTTTTAACTAAGTTATGAGATTCTTTTTAAACTCGTCGTCTGTTTTTTTGGGAAACATTATTAAATGTTTCAAATTTGTGAATTTTTCTATAATATGCTGTTCTATAACTACGGTATCCCCAAATTGGGGAAGGTTGGGAAGTACCTGGCTGTCAATAAACGTAGCCATGGCCATTTTGACATTGATAATATATCCTCTACAATGGAACAAAGTGTAAATACACTTCATATTAATTTATAAAAATTCTACATAGGAAAAAATCCATTTATATTGAATATATTTTAATTTGCCCTCATCGGGTTTGGAATCCGCGAACTCCGAGTTCAGAGCCAAGGAGCTTACTACTCTGCCACAGAGGTGTAGATGACTGAAATGAAAGCTATATTTTCTAAATTTTCAGTTGGAGAAATAAATGTCAACAGCCGTCAAAGTGGCACAGACAAATAAAGAGACCTTTGCAGTTTGACATACTCAAATTTGCAGTTGGTGGCATCGCTACTGTAGATTTTGTGTATAAAAGTTTATTCATTCGTTAGTTCCTCCTTTAGCGTCTACAGAGTTAAGTGTGTCAAGCTGTAGTGATGTTTATACGTGTCACATGTAATTTTTACTAATTGGGAATTCTTTTTAACACGTCAGTTGTTATATTTCCCATTAGTAAAATAAGGTAATCAGAACATATAATTTCAATCACACTTATCTGTCAGTACTTCAACGGGAGATTCAACGGCAGAGTAAGGACTCGGCCCCAGGCAGCAAGAGGTCCAGGGGCGCAAAAGGGCGGCCAGGGGCCCCCCAGATGGACGGGGTCAGTGAGGCCTTTGGGCCCCCCGACGCCCCGCCATACCCACGCTTGATAACCTCTTATGCTGATACGTCAGAGGTTCGTGAAGCTTCGAATCGCCGCGTTTATAAAAATCATTGTAATCTAGTCTGAAGAGTAAGAATTGGAGATTCGCCTCGTTTTGTAGCGCGAGTTTGAGTAAGAATGTTTTGACGTGACCGCGATACGTTCGCGCAAGCACGTTTAAGTCGACTTTACGCTCGGCGAGATACTGCAAGAAGAGGAGGCGTTCTTCTTCAGAGCGGGCCGTCTCCAGGGCTGTGATTCCGTATTCCCCTTTGCTGGTTCTCTCCGCTTTGAGTGTGTCAATGGCTTTTCTACGCTCGCTTTCCTGGTTGATCCGGGCATACAGTTTGCGTTCATACTCTTGCAGGGTGAGGATTTCTGCGTACACGTTTCCTAGGTACGATTGAAGCTCCTGGAAGAAAAAAAAAATTAGGTTAAGTTACTAGAAAACAAAAATTTGGCTGGTTTAAGACATTTTCAGAAAGGACTTGTAAGGCATTTGGAATTTTTGAAACTTTTTAAATGTATTTTCAAAGGAGAACTTTTTTTCAAGAACATATTTTTTATATTTTTCAACAGCCAATTGAAAATATGAACCAATTATCATAAGGGATTTATGATTGTAGAAATAAATCCAATGATCAATCTATTTTTTGTAGCATTTTCATATTTACAGTAGAAAAAAATATTAATTTTAAAATTTAAATACAAGATGCTCATACTGCAAAACTTCTGTGGAAGATTATTCATAAAATCAGCAGGGAGCTGATCCTTCTGAAGGATTTGTTTCGGCATTTAAATTTAGTTAAGACACTTTCACCATAACGGATGGGGCTCACTTAACACATTTCATGGGCGGTTGATGCTGTTAATAACCTTTGTACGCTCATCGAGCAGGGCCCCCGCCGTCAGCGTGTCCAGGTAGCGCCTGTGCGCCCGCAGCAGTTCGTCCAGCGCCTGGGCGCGCCCGCCCTCCGCCTGCAGCGTTTGCCATGCGCACTCCACCACCACAAACACGGCGTACTGCAGCTCCTTGGTGAGATGCGTCGCCTCTGAGCGAAGCGCGTGCAGCCGACGGAGCAGCGGTTGCACCTGTAAAAAGACAAACATTAATTACACATGAATCCTTGGAGTAAGAATATATATGGAGAGAGAGCTAAATATTTTTACCCAACCTATACAAATTTGCGATAAATCACTTTCTCTGGGTTTTTACGTCATATACCATGAGAGAAAAAGAGACAAGAAAAGTCCACGCCAACTTCACATCACCGAGTCGTAAAACTTACGTCAACTGATTTTGAGGTTATTTCCTATATTTGTGTTGATTAAAAAACTTGCAGTGGTTATATACAAATAAATCAAACATGATGGTGATATTTGCTATGTGCAAATGCTCAAATAAGACCAAACAAAGATTATAAAACATCATTTTTCAGAGGTATTTTGATAGTTTTAAATACTTTTGACCGAACTTTACAATTTTCAATAAGACATGAAAATCAAAAAAATCATTTTTTAATTTAAATAAATAGGTGTTTGTGTAAAATATCAACACAACTCTAAAAATTTGAAATATTGAAATTCTTTCTTGAAAAGAAAATCAATTTCATAGACCTGTCTGGGGCCTAGGAGTCGAAATGTCCGATAAAAATTGGGTACATTGATTTTCTTTAGAGATTATCTGACGAGCATAAAAACATAACCATTATGCTCGACAGCTGATCACAATTTTATAAAAATTTAAAACGGACCGAGAATCAGCATTTAACGGGGACCGTTCAAACGACGAAAATTCAAAATGGCACTGATGGTCGATTTGACGATCATCAAACTTTATAAAGTTTGAGACACTCGCCTCTGGCAATTTCCCCGCGGCCCTGGCGGCCGTGGTGTGCCCGCGCCACATGTGTGCCAACGTATGCTCCATGCGCTTGGCGCGCCACAAGTGTGAGAAGAGCGTGCGGTAACGCGCGGCCGCATCGGGTTCCAGCAGCGTGCCCAGCGGGCCCTCCACGCGGTAAAACAGCGAGAACACGTCCCAGCCCGTGTCCTCTGAAAATTAAAAATGATATAATGATTGATGCTCTGCTTGGCTCTGGGTTTAAGGGTTAAGAAAGCTGAGTTAAAAGAAGAAGTGTGTATAGAAGATCTTTGAATCATTTGGGAAATTGATGATACAGTGATAAATGGTCCACTTCACCAATTGGAAAAGGGACAAACACAAGAAACTTTTCACTCTTGTGAAAAAGGGACATTTTTACAGAATTAAGCCTAAGTTATGTTTTACATTGCAATTTTTTTTTTACTGTACTCCAAAAAGACAGTCCTACTGTAACTTGATATTACTACTATTAAATAAAACAATAAACTTTGTAAAACACCACTTTATTAGAGTTAATCACCAACCAGGTTTCGCTTTTCTCAAGCTTCTTCAGGGCTTTTACATCAACTAAACAACATTACATACAGACAGGATATATATAGGAAAGTGATGAAAGAGAGATACAAGACATAGTGAGAGAGAACACCATTACATATAGAGAGGTACATATAAGACAGTAATGAATGGCAAAACAAGATATAGTAGAGTAGACAGAGAATATAGGTTAATAAAAAAGTAAAATGGGTTTTTGTTTTTATTTTTACCTGAACAAATCAAATATTGGACTTATAAATTTGGTTTGTTTATTAATTAGGTCACAATTATTATTAATTGCTTTCTTAATTTCCATTTCAAAATTATTTAACCTGATACCCGACGCATTTTGTGAGGTTTATTCCGTAGTCTTATTCAAGGAGTGGTTGGTTTTGAGTATATGGTTGGCCCGTTGTTAGTTAAACATCTTAGATGTTCTCTAACTCTAATATTGACTTATCGAAGGAAGCAATCACTTTGTACTTATAATTTAAATAAAAAATATTTTTGTTTTAAGCCACTTTATTTATACACATATAACAATTCGACCGGTTTCGGTTAAACTTAACCTTCTTCAGGAACGTATATATATAAACTGATTATAGTTTATATATATACGTTCCTGAAGAAGGTTAAGTTTAAACTAAACCGGTTGAATTGTTATATGTGTATAAATAAAGTGGCTTAAAACAAAAATATTTTTTATTTAAATTCTAATATTGACGTTCCGAGTCGTTTTTTCAATTTAGAAAGCGGAACAGTCATTGCAATTGAGTTTGTATATACCTGAGTGGCTTAGTCCATCATCGCGATCTTTTGTATTAACCAAGTTTTCGATAGATAACAAAGTGTTTTGCTGAATCTAATTTGTAAAACAATATATTACTGAATGTTTAAAAAAAAAAAAGTTTAAAATTTCTTTTATGTATATATTTTTTTTCAATTAATACTCCACAAGAGTCCCAACTGTTCCCAACCGTCTAGAGACGATAGCATCCCCAATCGGGGTATCTGTTGAGGCTGAAGGTAGTGTAAAGGGAAGGAGATGGGGAAGAGAAAAGTTGAAAAGTACCTGGCTATTCATATCTGGTCAACAAACACGGTTGAAGCCATTTCAAGCAACGTTTAATAGTATCTACCACTCTGGAGCGTGCCGCAAATATACTATATATTATTTTATATGAATTAAATGTGTTAGAACACATGTTTAATTAAATAAAATTTATTTGCGCACGCCGGGCTTGAATCCGCGACCTTCGGATTCGTAGTTGAGCGACTAACCACTCGAACACGCAGGCCGTCAATTTGCAGTTGCAACAGAATGCATCCCTGTCAGACACCATTTTAGTAGCTGAATTAGGTCAGTATGTATAAAGAGCGCAACCTACCTGCAGAAGGAGGGAACAAGTTGACATAGAGCCTATTTAACGTGTCAGGGTCGTGGTACTGAGCGTTGGTAGCTCTTATGGCTGCTTCCAGAATGCAAGTCAAGTTCAGGACGTACAGTTGGCTGGCGGGTTTGTTTAGCTCTGGTCTGGAAAAAAATGGAAAGAAAATAAGTCAGTTAATTTAAAAATAGACTGCAGGGCAAGCATTTCATTCTTCTGCCAAGTCTGGAGATCAACTTCACAAACAAACTAGAGCCAGTGAGACTATGGCATCCCCAATTGTGGTATATTGTAAGACTGAAGGTTGGGGGAAGGGGAATAAGATGGGAAAGAGGAAGGTTGGGTAGTACCTGACTATTCAGATCTGGTCACTAAACACGGCTAAAACCATTTTAAGGCAACGTTTTGATTCTGAATGGTGGTCTTCCGCCAGGGCGATACTCAAAGTATCTACCAATCTGGAATGTGCGGCAAATATACTTTATATTATTTTACATGAATTAAATGTGTTATGACATATATTAATTAAATAAAAGTTGTTTGGGCACGCCGGGTTTGAACCAGCGACCTTTAAATTCGTAGTCGAGTGTCTTACCACTCGACCGTGGAGGCTGTCAAATTAGATGTTCATCTCTTATCCGGAGAATTTGTTTTTTCCTCCCTAAAGTCACTAAAAAAAGTTTGATTAATAAATGAGAAAAAGAAGATTCTCATTTTATTACATCGTCGTCAATGGGAAAATACCTCCCATGTGGTCAACATTATAAAAATGAGATAAAAATGACATTGCGTAGAGTTTCAATTTGTACTTCAAGTTTCAATGTTTTTATTGGTGAAAATACATTATTCCATCTAAAACTACAAAGCGTATTTTTGATGTGTCAAAAAACAATCTCTGTAACTCTCAAAAGTCAGTTTTTGATTTCCTCCTGAACAATTACGTTTTTGACATACGGGAGGAATTTTGCGTCGACGACGATATTTTCGTGTGGCTGAATAAATTTCCTTCGAAATAAAAATAATTTCGCGTGCGGTTTTCCTGCAAATACAAACAGTAATGTCACTATGAAAATCGATTTTTTTCCTGCCGCAGTGACGTAAACAAACTTAAATATAAAATATAATAAATATTTATTACTCGACTTGTACCGAACTAAACGCAATGCAAAATATCGCCATGGAATAATTCTATTGTTGACTAGCGATTACGGTTCATTTAAATAAACAAACAGGTTCGGCACACTAGAGGTTAAAGGGACTGTGAAATATACAAGAACTCACTCTAGCAGCAGCATCAGCAACTGCACAAAGTCCCCCTGGGCAAGCAGCAGATAAGCCCTAAGAGCGGCCAAGTGCTGCAGCAGCTTGTGGGGGCCCAGCAGCGTATCCAGAAGGCGGCGCGACACCCCGAGGTAGGCCGAGGACATGAGCGCCTGGAGTTCGGGACCGTCGGAGAAGAGGAGCTCCACTAAATAAAACAAAATAATTCATTATATTTTTGTTGTATTGGGACAGTTAGACACTTGGCTTTTTTAAAGTTATATATTTTTTAAAGTGAATACCACACAAGAGTCTTAACTGCTCTCAACCGTCTGGAGACAGTGGGACTATAGCATCTCCAATTGGCGTGTGTTGTGAGGCTGGAGGTGGTGGGGAGTGGAAGGAGAAGAGAACGGTTGGGAAGTACTCATGGTCTAGTCACCAAACATGGCTAAAGCCATTTCAAGCAATGTTTAGATTATGAATGGTGGTCTTTCACCAGGGCGAGACTTATCCGGAACATGCTGCAAATAAACTATATTTTATTTTGTATTAACCAAATGTGAAATAACATATTTTAATTAAATAAAATTTATTTGTCCACGCCGGGATTTGAACCCGCGATCTCTGGATTCGAAGTTGAGCATCTTAACCACTCGACCACGGAGGCCGTCTGTGTATTGACTCCACAAGGGAGGCCACGAGATGGAGATGATGTGGGGGGGTAAATTTAAGGTTAGGTTAGGCTACAAAAATAAATTATGAAAGCACTCACCACTGCTGTCATCGAGCACCCTCTTGAGATGGTCCCTCTCAGCCAGGGGACCCTGCTCCCCACACACCTCCCGAAGGAAAGTGATGGACTTGCCGGCTGCAAGAAGGTGCTGGGCCTGTTCTGCGCTAATGAACGCTGGCCTCATCGCCTCTCTGGAGACAAAAAAGAGTAGGTATACAAAATGAGCTTGCAAACAAAATGAGTTTGGTGGTAGAAGAATGTCCTATCCACCAATTTCCTAGCGGCACATTTGAGCTGAATCAAGTGACTCCCGATGCCCATTGACTGGCTGAATAACCTCAAGATCCCATCACCACAAACTCTCCTCTACATACGAAGAAGAAAAAGATTTGAAGGAATTTAGAGAATAGTGATTGACGAAGAATAGCCAAAGAGTATTAGATTCTTTTAAGAGGTAGTTTCTTGACAAATCTTCGAAGCCATGTGACAAAATGATATCTGGAAAATGAGGTTCTACTCGTAGCTAAATTGTTTAACGGGATGTCAATAACAAGTTCTATAGAACTGAGACGGCTTTGCCAGGACCACCAAAGAGGCTTCTCTATAATAAGACTGCAAGACGAAGGAGTGTTGGAAGGCCTAAATATGGATGGCCGGACGGTGTGAAGGCAAACACAGCATCCTTGGACAAAGAGAATTCGAGAGAGATAGCGGAAGTCAAGTGGAGGCGTTTTCTAGAGGTAAGCAGGAATCTCCGAGGGTTGTAACGCCAATGATGATGATGGTGAACAATTGTGTTATATTTGCTTGTTATATTTATTTATTATATTATATACGCCCTTATGAGCTTTTACATAACTGTGCATTAGATAATATAAAATGATAGTGACACAGAAATAACATGGGAGTAAATTATTAGCACACAAGAACATAAACAAGTTACTAGAGATATTACAATGGAACAAACTAACATTAGTATTTTTGGAAGAGGTATGCTATTATAGCCTTCTCGTAACTAAATTCAGTGCAGTTGAATATATCTACTATTTCTGTGAAGGAATTACCCACTGCGTGCAATCTAGGTACAAGGGAGTATCTAAATAACTCAGTCCTGATATTATTGTTACATTTAAAAATAATTTTGGATTGAGTAGTTCTGTTAGGTACATGGAAGGTAATTAAGTAAATCATGACTCTCTAAAATACCATCAAAATTTTTAAAATAAAAGTCAAATCGGAAATAAGCCTTCTGTCTGAGAGTTTAATAATTTTAATTCTTTCATCAAGTAATTGTAATGTATGGTTTCTATAGGTAGACCGAGTTCGTAGATAATGTCATAGAAATTTATGTTGTAATTTTTCAAACAGAATCAGCGTGGATTTTTAAGTGAGGGGACCAGATAGAATAATTATATTCAACTTTTTCGAGCTAATGAAGAGTACAGGATTTTTAATGTTGAAATATTTCTAAATTCACTAGCATTTGGAAGAATGAATTTTATAGGTATAGTGTTTGGTTTATAACTTAAAGTAAGAATATATGGAGATGTACCTTTGTAAACAGTGTAGTCAGGTCGGTTGACTTTATACTGACTCCATAGAAAGAGACAAAGATATGTTAAAGGATGTTGGATAGCCTATTAGTTACCGCCCACATAGAATGCGGACATTTTCAAGAAACATATATGAACACATCAAACAAAACAATATCCATACACCATTAAAATGGTTTATAAAGTCAAAACATCACACAAATACTAATAACAGAAGGTTTGCCTAAATAATGATGGAAGCTTTTTGTGATTTTATGTCTTTATATCATTAAAAATATGAAAATTGTAAAGTTCGGTCAAAAATATTTAAAACTGTTAAAATACCTCTGAAAAGTGATGTTTTATAATCTTTGTTTAGTCTTGTTTGAACATTCACGCATAGCACATATCACCATCATGTTTGATTTATTTGTGTAACCACTGCAAGTTTTTTAATCAACACAAATATAGGAAATAACCTCAAAATCCGTTGACATAAGTTATAAAACTTAATGATGTGAAGTTAGCGAGGACGGAGAACATTCTTACACACTTAAAAGTGCTGCAATATTATGCGAAGACTTTTCTTGTCTCTTTCTCTCTCATGGTAAACGACGTTAAATCCCGGAGAAAGTGATTTATCGCACATTTGTATAGGTTGGGTAAAAATATTTAGCTCTCTCTCTATATATATTCTTACTCCAAGGTTTATAACATATTATTTACAACGTAAATAGTGGACCTTTATTACCTGACTCTGTATTTGTCATGCCACAGCCTTTCTATGGAGACACTAGTTCTTCCTTCGATGAAGAACTCATTGTGGGGGTCATCTATTTCTCCTGAAAACAAAAAGTTTAATTTTAATAATTGTTTTCTTATTGAGAGATATGAAACAAGCGATACAGCTTCTTGTATTATTTTTGACAGTTAAATGGATAAACCAAAGCTGCATAGCTTATGATGGAAATGACATCGCAACCTGAAAACAGTTTCATTAACTTAAATATTCCAAACATAAAAACCTGTGCAAATTTCATGACGCCAGAGCTCATCGTTAAAGAGTTTTTCAGGTTAAATTGTTAGATTTATAGTTTAAAATTGCTGATTAAATGTTTTTTTTTTGTAGGTACACCATTCGTAAAGCTTACAACAGAGATTGGGCACGAATTAACTGCAGTTTACCCCTGAAGTAGATTCTGTATATGAAATTAAAATAATATGAAGGAATTACCATCCAGCAGCCATCTACACAGCATCACATAGAGCGGGTAGCAAACTGTGGCAAGCAGCTGATGGACTAGAGAGGTCACCCGAGGGTCTCCGTGCCATAGGAATTTGTGAACACAGGTCGCTAGTTCTCCACCTGTAATAAAAAAAAAACAATAAAAATTTCAGAAGACAGCCTAAAAATATTTCTAGATTTTTCTATGAATTTTCATACAGCGACTAAACACGGTTAAAGCCATTTCAACCAGAGGGAATAGGAAATTTACTTGAGGACTCACCCTTTTTATGCTGTCCAGCATACCCTATGAAGACTAGCCACTTGAGTCTATGCAAGGGCTCCAGGGCCCAAACGGAGAGACGTCTCAGGGTCAACGCATTACCCCCGGAACTGTTCAGCTAAGAATAAAATATTGCACAAATTTATTACTTAAATCTACACTAATTGTTTGAAGAGCTGGCAATAACAAGATATAGGTTGGGTTGTTTCAAACTTCGTCAAACTTGATCAAAGTGACGAAAAGCACTGTTTGAATTTTTTTTAAATGTAAATACTGCACAAGAGTTCCAACTGCTGCCAACCTTCTGGAGCCAGTGGGACTATGGCATTCCCGATTGGGGTATTTTGTGAGGCTGAAGATAGTGGGGAGGGGATGGGAAAGAGCAAGGTTGGCAAGTACTTGACTATTCAGATCTGGTCATCCAACACGGCTTAAGCCATTTCAAGCAACGTTTCGATTTTTAATGGCTGTCTTTCATCAGGGTGATACTGAAAGTATTTACCACTCTAGATCATGCCGCAAATATACTATGCATTATTTTAAATGAACAATTGTGAAATAACACAAATTAATTCAAATAAATTTACTGCGCATGTCGGGATTTGAGCCCGCGACCTCTGGATTTGTAGTCGAGGATCTTAAGCATTCGACAACGGAGGCCGTCATTATTTAGATATTTGAAAGGTCCCCAAGCATAACGGCATGGCTGTTATGATTTACGACGATAACAATTCGATCGAAAGCTGAAACGGGCCAAGAATCGGCGTATAACGGGGAACCTTTCATAATGTATAAAAAAATTCTACATGACGCTGATCATCGATTTGATTATCAATCAGATGTTGAGTAGTTTGAAACACCTCAACCTTATAAATGAAGGATTAAGGTCGTGGGTGGAGGTTAAGGTTGAGGGTTCTTTAATCACTTGAGCCAAGATTGGATGTAGAGAAGGTTAATAATGGTATTTATATTACCTGTGATTGAAGTATGGCAGCTGATCGGTAATACTCTGTAAGTTCATTTCTGAAAGCTGACACTAATCCTTCTCCCACCAGACCTAGAAGATATATTCTAATTTATTACATACACAAATTGAGTTGCTTACTTAATTCTGCAGAAAAAAAATCATAAAGTCCATTTTGAAAATGGACGGTTTTTACATCGTAAAAACTAAAAAGAAAAACATAAAATGCCCTTTCAACGAAATAAAAAGCAATCAATCAATTACCTGTTCGGTGCATACATAGTATTGATTTCAAATCATGTCTCACCTATGGGCATACAGCCAGAAGAGGGATCCATATATCTCGTGATGTTATTATGAAGGTAGCCTAATTCCGCCACTCTGGCCCCGAGCAGGGCGCGCCCACGGAGGGGCTCCTGTCCCTTGGGGCCTCCGGTTGGGACCCCCACACCCAGCGCCGAGTACAGGGCAGCTTGGACGGCTTCTCGCTCTCCGGGCTCGGCGGATACTACAGATTCTGTGGCTGGGAAACAAAAGTCTTGGGTAATGCAAAAATAATACTAGGTTGGCTGTAAAAAATAAATGTGTTTTTAGATGTAGCAGACTTAAGGTTTTTACATTTTTTAGATTATTTTCAATTTTATTTCCAAAATGAAATATTAATTTTAGTTAATGCAATATAATATTAATTAATGTTGATGCAATGTTGTACATTTAATTATTAAATATAATTATTAGCGCCATCGTGTTTTGTCTCGTCAATATATCATGGAAGTTAATTTTCAGCTGTTGGTAACTCAAAGCAAATTATTCAATGTATTCTATTTGTCCGTCTCCTTATGTGTGTCATCTTCAAATTATACTTATAACATCATTTTACAATAAACTACAACCAATCTTAAAACATTTTCTGATCCAAGCAGCATTACCAGGGCAGAAATAGAAACTCCTTAGTAAAGGTTTCAAAATCTTTAAAAATGTCTAAAAATCAGAAAAACTCTGTCTTGGAACTCTTTGTTTCTCCCTAAATCTATTGATTTTCCCTAGACATTGCAACGCTGAAAGCAACTACTATTTTCCCTCTAGTAATAAAATTTATTTGACAAAACTAACATCGCTAAGCCATATTTAAAAAAGGAACATTGAAATGAATTAATGTCTACCAATTTTGTTCCTATTGAACGTTAATTAGTATTTTTGGAAGAGGTATGCTATTATAGCCTTCTCGTAACTAAATTCAGTGCAGTTGAATATATCTACTATTTCTGTGAAGGGAATTACCCACTGCGTGCAATCTAGGTACAAGGGGAGTATCTAAATAACTCAGTCCTGATATTATTGTTACATTTAAAAATAATTTTGGATTGAGTAGTTCTATTAGGTACATGGAAGGTAATTAAGTAAATCATGACTCTCTAAAATACCATCAAAATTTTTAAAATAAAAGTCAAATCGGAAATAAGCCTTCTGTCTGAGAGTTTAATAATTTTAATTCTTTCATCAAGTAATTGTAATGTATGGTTTCTATAGGTAGACCGAGTTCGTAGATAATGTCATAGAAATTTATGTTGTAATTTTTTAACAGAATCAGCGTGGATTTTTAAGTGAGGGGACCAGATAGAATAATTATATTCAACTTTTTCGAGCTAATGAAGAGTACAGGATTTTTAATGTTGAAATATTTCTAAATTCACTGGCATTTGGAAGAATGAATTTTATAGGTATAGTGTTTGGTTTATAACTTGAAGTAAGAATATATGGAGATGTACCTTTGTAAACAGTGTAGTCAGGTCGGTTGACTTTATACTGACTCCATAGAAAGAGACAAAGATATGTTAAAGGATGTTGGATAGCCTATTAGTTACCGCCCACATAGAATACGGACATTTCAAGAAACATATATGAACACATCAAACAAAACAATATCCATACACCATTAAAATGGTTTATAAAGTCAAAACATCACACAAATACTAATAACAGAAGGTTTGCCTAAATAATGATGGAAGCTTTTTGTGATTTTATGTCTTTATATCATTAAAAATATGAAAATTGTAAAGTTCGGTCAAAAATATTTAAAACTGTTAAAATACCTCTGAAAAGTGATGTTTTATAATCTTTGTTTAGTCTTGTTTGAACATTCACGCATAGCACATATCACCATCATGTTTGATTTATTTGTGTAACCACTGCAAGTTTTTTAATCAACACAAATATAGGAAATAACCTCAAAATCCGTTGACATAAGTTATAAAACTTAATGATGTGAAGTTAGCGAGGACGGAGAACATTCTTACACACTTAAAAGTGCTGCAATATTATGCGAAGACTTTTTCTTGTCTCTTTCTCTCTCATGGTAAACGACGTTAAATCCCGGAGAAAGTGATTTATCGCACATTTGTATAGGTTGGGTAAAAATATTTAGCTCTCTCTCTATATATATTCTTACTCCAAGGTTTATAACATATTATTTACAACGTAAATAGTGGACCTATTATTACCTGACTCTGTATTTGTCATGCCACAGCCTTTCTATGGAGACACTAGTTCTTCCTTCGATGAAGAACTCATTGTGGGGGTCATCTATTTCTCCTGAAAACAAAAAGTTTAATTTTAATAATTGTTTTCTTATTGAAAGATATGAAACAAGCGATACAGCGTCTTGTATTATTTTTTGACAGTTAAATGGATAAACCAAAGCTGCATAGCTTGTGATGGAAATGACATCGCAACCTGAAAACAGTTTCATTAACTTAAATATTCCAAACATAAAAACCTGTGCAAATTTCATGACGCCAGAGCTCATCGTTAAAGAGTTTTTCAGGTTAAATTGTTAGATTTATAGTTTAAAATTGCTGATAAAATGTTTTTTTTTGTAGGTACACCATTCGTAAAGCTTACAACAGAGATTGGGCACGAATTAACTGCAGTTTACCCCTGAAGTAGATTCTGTATATGAAATTAAAATAATATGAAGGAATTACCATCCAGCAGCCATCTACACAGCATCACATAGAGCGGGTAGCAAACTGTGGCAAGCAGCTGATGGACTAGAGAGGTCACCCGAGGGTCTCCGTGCCATAGGAATTTGTGAACACAGGTCGCTAGTTCTCCACCTGTAATAAAAAAAAAACAATAAAAATTTCAGAAGACAGCCTAAAAATATTTCTAGATTTTTCTATGAATTTTCATACGGCGACTAAACACGGTTAAAGCCATTTCAACCAGAGGGAATAGGAAATTTACTTGAGGACTCACCCTTTTTATGCTGTCCAGCATACCCTATGAAGACTAGCCACTTGAGTCTATGCAAGGGCTCCAGGGCCCAAACGGAAAGACGTCTCAGGGTCAACGCATTACCCCCGGAACTGTTCAGCTAAGAATAAAATATTGCACAAATTTATTACTTAAATCTACATTAATTGTTTGAAGAGCCGGCAATAACAAGATATAGGTTGGGTTGTTTCAAACTTCGTCAAATTTGATCAAAGTGACGAAAAGCCCTGTTTGAATTTTTTTTAAATGTAAATACTGCACAAGAGTTCCAACTGCTGCCAACCTTCTGGAGCCAGTGGGACTATGGCATTCCCGATTGGGATATTTTGTGAGGCTGAAGATAGTGGGGGAGGGATGGGAAAGAGCAAGGTTGGCAAGTACCTGACTATTCAGATCTGGTCATCCAACACGGCTTAAGCCATTTCAAGCAACGTTTCGATTTTTAATGGCTGTCTTTCATCAGGGCGATACTGAAAGTATTTACCACTCTAGATCATGCCGCAAATATACTATGCATTATTTTAAATGAACAATTGTGAAATAACACAAATTAATTCAAATAAATTTACTGCGCATGTCGGGATTTGAGCCCGCGACCTCTGGATTTGTAGTCGAGGATCTTAAGCATTCGACAACGGAGGCCGTCATTATTTAGATATTTGAAAGGTCCCCAAGCATAACGGCATGGCTGTTATGATTTACGACGATAACAATTCGATCGAAAGCTGAAACGGGCCAAGAATCGGCGTATAACGGGAACCTTTCATAATGTATAAAAAATTCTACATGACGCTGATCATCGATTTGATTATCAATCAGATGTTGAGTAGTTTGAAACACCTCAACCTTATAAATGAAGGATTAAGGTCGTGGGTGGAGGTTAAGGTTGAGGGTTCTTTAATCACTTGAGCCAAGATTGGATGTAGAGAAGGTTAATAATGGTATTTATATTACCTGTGATTGAAGTATGGCAGCTGATCGGTAATACTCTGTAAGTTCATTTCTGAAAGCTGACACTAATCCTTCTCCCACCAGACCTAGAAGATATATTCTAATTTATTACATACACAAATTGAGTTGCTTACTTAATTCTGCAGAAAAAAAATCATAAAGTCCATTTTGAAAATGGACGGTTTTTACATCGTAAAAAACTAAAAGAAAAACATAAAATGCCCTTTCAACAAAATAAAAAGCAATCAATCAATTACCTGTTCGGTGCATGCATAGTATTAATTTCAAATCATGTCTCACCTATGGGCATACAGCCAGAAGAGGGATCCATATATCTCGTGATGTTATTATGAAGGTAGCCTAATTCCGCCACTCTGGCCCCGAGCAGGGCGCGCCCACGGAGGGGCTCCTGTCCCTTGGGGCCTCCGGTTGGGACCCCCACACCCAACGCCGAGTACAGGGCAGCTTGGACGGCTTCTCGCTCTCCGGGCTCGGCGGATACCACAGATTCTGTGGCTGGGAAACAAAGGTCTTGGGTAATGCAAAAATAATACTAGGTTGGCTGTAAAAAATAAATGTGTTTTTAGATGTAGCAGACTTAAAGTTTTTACATTTTTTAGATTATTTTCAATTTTATTTCCAAAATGAAATATTAATTTAAGTTAATGCAATATAATATTAATTTATGTTGATGCAATGTTGTACATTTAATTATTAAATATAATTATTAGCGCCATCGTGTTTTGTCTCGTCAATATATCATGGAAGTTAATTTTCAACTGTTTGTAACTCAAAGCAAATTATTCAATGTATTCTATTTGTCCGTCTCCTTATGTGTGTCATCTTCAAATTATACTTATAACATCATTTTACAATAAACTACAACCAATCTTAAAACATTTTCTGATCCAAGCAGCATTACCAGGGCAGAAATAGAAACTCCTTAGTAAAGGTTTCAAAAATCTTTAAAAATGTCTAAAAAATCAGAAAAACTCTGTCTTGGAACTCTTTGTTTCTCCCTAAATCTATTGATTTTTCCCTAGACATTGCAACGCTGAAAGCAACTACTATTTTTCCCTCTAGTAATAAAATTCATTTGACAAAACTAACATCGTTGCCATATTTAAAAAAAGGAACATTGAAATGTAAAAATTTTAAAATTTCATGTGAGTGTCTACCCTAATTTTGTTACCCTATTGAACGTTAATTATTATTAATATTGTCACGCATTGTGCAAACTATATAAATGAATATACATAACAAATCTGACTATTCAATGATTTATATTCTATAATATAATTATCTATGAATATTAAATTGGAAGTCTTCGAGCGCAAAAATCTTTGGAGCCATGCTAGAAAATAGAGCATAAAGAATTAGAATGAACCATGAACTCGGAAATCGTATTGAGCATTGTAAGACTCTGTTGGCAAAAACTGCGATGGGCTGGACACGTAGAAAGAAAGTGGAAACAGTAGATCGAGGAAGAGGTGGATTGACTGTAGGAAAGAGGATTGAAGTAGCACGGAAAGGTCTGAGGACTGCGGGCAATGGCAAGGAAGCGAATCCGGTGTAAAATACAATATTTAATGCATACACGAGGGAGTGCGGGGTAATGGGGGTGCAGAGGTCCAGTTGGAGGGAGCTAGTGCCACACTCTCCCCGGAGGGACCAGCGCTCGGGGGCGCCAGAGAGGCCCCCGCTAGAGCCCACAGCAACTCCAAGACTGCCACCCGCTTCTTCAGCATATGTTGGGACTGAAAGACAGATAAAACAATTCATGAGAAACAGAAAAAACTGTTAAGGTTTCAGAAGAATGTCAAATTCCATACATTGTATATAATTTACTATGTTATCAACCAGTTGACCCGAGCATGAGCTGCCCGAGTAAGATTGTCCCTCACGCAAGAATCAGTCAAGTATAATAGTGCCAACAAGTTTAATATCTTATTTATTTATTTACAACCGTTAAAAGCTTTTCACACAAATATTAACATTTTATTAAAAACAATAAACTCATAAACAGTGCAAAAAATATTGTAAGAGAAAAGAAAAAATAGTATTGAATAACAGGTACATGCAGAGTTGAATACATAGTTTCAACAATTAATTTAGCTCTACTAGATGAAAAAAACTGTACTAAGGTATACTTATATTGTGATATTGATGTACTAAATATATCAACAACATCTGAGTATTTGTTGATGTATTTATACACCATAAGACAATTTTTATGATGAACCTAAACAAAGTTATAATCATGTATTGTTTCATAGTGCTTTCACACAAACGAAGTATTGAATTCCATAAGTCAAAACTTAAACTAAATAAAGTTACTTTTGTGATAGTAAATTAATCCCAATGACCTTAATCATCGCCGACCTCCATGACTGAGTGATTAAGATCCTTGGCTACGGATCCAGAGGTTGTGGGTTTGAAACCCAGTAGTCATCCGTGTCGATCACCATCAGTATCGAAATGTTGCTTGAAATGGATTTACCTGTGTTTGGTGACCAGATCTGAATAGCCAGGTACTTTCCAGGCTTCCTCTTACCCATCGCCCATTCCCTTCAGCCTCACAACATACCCCAAATTGGGGATGCCATAGTCCTACTGACCTCTGACAGTCGGAACTCTTGTGCAGTTGAAAAATATTTTTAATCAACCTTTGTGATTGTGTGTTTATCAACCTCCTAGATTCCATTACCTGTGTCTTCAGCTGGTGGTGATACTGAGAGAAGGAGTCTGCCTGCTTATGGGAGTGTGAGTGCATCAGGCGTTCCCGAATCCGACGGCAGAGCAACTCTTCACTGCCCGCCCCCCCCCCCACACTGGAGCCCGCCGCAGAAATGGCAGCAACCGACATGCGGTACGCCGCCTCTGAGACTTCTGCAATGGAAATAAATTCAGTCAATTCAAGAAATAACTTGAGCGTAAATAGAAACACACAGTGGTATAAATTCCATAAAACCTCAAAGTTTGCTGAACTTAAGTTGTTGTTAAAACTTGCAACGTTAGAAAGATGAGAGGGATGACATCAGAATGCAATACATCGTCGAGATACAACTGAATGTGAATAACTGTAAAAAAGGGTAACTTTGTGTTGAAAGAAACTTCTCACAATTAACCTCTAGTATGCCGGAATGACCAATAGTCACTAGGCATTCATCATTATCTTGTCGAGAGTTTTTTATTCTTTAAAACCTGTTGTTTGCATATTTAAATAAACTGTAATCGCTTGTCAACAAAATAATCAATCCATAGAAATATTTTACTTTGAGTTAAGTTCTGTACAAGTCGAGTAATAAATATTTGAAGTTTGTTTATGTCACTGTAGCGGATAAAAATCGATTTTCAAAGTGACATGTTAGTATTTACAGGAAAATCCAATGCAATTTTATTTTTATTTGGAAGGAAATTTATTCAGCCACACGAAAATACAATAAAATCTTCACATTTCTTAATCAAACTTTTTTAGTGATACGAGGGAGAAAAAAACAATTCTCCGAATACAAGTAGCTATTCCAGAAAAACCACTAATGCCGTTAACATACACTTTAAAAAAATACATAAACACATTATCTGAGGAGATAGCATAATTGACAAAAACATCATTTTGTAAAACACAAGTGAGATATTATGAAATTACAGTCAGCAAGGTACGAAGGAAATTGTACCTTGTCGGAATTCGACATTTTAGAGGTTAAAAAGAAGGTCTTTGAAAGATTTAAATAATAATAACACAATTTAGTGTGTGGTTGATGCTTCAAGTGCCAACATTGTTAATCCGGCACTTCCATACAATACTTTGTAGAAACCAATGTACATGAAAAAGATAAAATTACAGTTATAAATCATATTTGGTTAATTTAACAAGTTTACCTTTGGTAGGACATAGCTTGGTGCACAATTTCCTCAGGCATTCAGAGATCTCTGTCACCGAATCTGTGTTACTTCCATTCATGATTTCCTGGAAGACAAACACTAATGTAACAATGAGAATATCAAGTATCTAGTCTACCAACACCAGCAAAACAAGATGAACATATTATATAGTAGTAACAATGAATTGTGCTTTACTTCACTGCCCACACTCAGGGTGTGTTGATGGAACAAAACAACTACATGACTCATAGAAAAATTATACCAGTAAGTGTGTTACTTCTTGATCTCATTTACTCCTGGGATTATAGCAGGAAATAAATGCTACTTTTTATAATGATAATGTTAATTTTTTGCAACATAGATGCATAGACATAAAATACAAGACACGTCATATTCATGCAAATTGAACGATAAATATGGCATGCTCTGAAAGCATGAAAAGGATAGCCATACCAAGCAGAATATGTGTGTATGAATGAGATAGCTATATGAACGTCCCGCGTTACATTGTTCGCGTTACAAGCCCCCTCTTCCCTAACGAACTTACGAGCGAAGTAGCATGTGACGTACTCGTGTACTGTCGCTATGTTGTCTTCCACACACTTATGTATTTCTGCATTCGCTATCTCACTTATTTGAATAATTGTATTAATTGAAATAATAAGTGATTTGTGTGTACTTCGCACGAAAAGAAACTCCATGAGGTTTGTTTTTTGTTCCCGAATGATTTTTACACTTGTCAAAAGCACAGGAAGGCATTTTATCTCAGAAAAGAGCTTACAGCGATGCGTTTGTGGCAGCTGGTGACAGCTTGTTCGTCAAACGAATGTTTGTGCGAGACTAAACGCAGTAAATCTCAGGTATGCCACGTTGGCTTAGTTTCGTACAGTCACGCGCGGTGTCTCAGTAACATATCTACATTATTTAATTCATCTAAGCATAGATGTTAAGTTCTTTTATTAAATACATAGGTATGTGTATATGTGTTCGTACGGAACACATCCTAAGAGCATGCATCACATGGAACCACTCCAGGAGACAAACTTTCAGAGCCTAGAGACCAGGCATAATGCTGGTCTCATTACAAAAGGCTCCAAAATAATACATTATTTAATCAATTGTCCATACCTCCTGGCATGCTAAAACTACTGTTGCAGTAGAAATGCCATGCCATGCTTAGCCAAACTCATGGTCGGAAGATGTTTTTAGCACAACACAGTATGACGATAGGTATGATTCTACTATATAAGATATCTTAAAGATTAATATATTATATAATGAGTTTATTGTTTTTAAAAAATGATAATATTTGTGAAAAAAGCCTTTAACGGGCGTAAATAAATAATAGCCATATTTAGAAACCGTGTGAATTTGAAAAATGTATGATTTTTAAAGAATTTATTTTAGTTGTTTGTCACATTTCCCATTGAACTGTATTATACTTGAATTTGATATCTGTTGTACAATCAATTTTTAAAAAATTGAATTGTTTCTAATATTGTAGTTTTTCTAATGTTATACTGTATGTTGAATGCTTTATTTGGCGTTAAGGATATCATTTTAAGATAATATAGCAATAAACAAGAAATAAATATTATATTCACTATTTTTTTGTAAGAATAATACAACAGTTTTTTTTTACTGTACATCAAGAGCCTAATCAATAGTCAACCAAGGAAATTTTACAAGAATTATCAATAGATGACAACAAACTTTTCAAATTTATAAACCTTAATTTATTAAAGTCGCTAAATACTAAATCGACAGTAACCTCAATGAACAGCTATTTTGACGTTTGACCGTTTAATCATTTGACCTTTCCAATTTAATGAATTTGCACAACATTGTTATATTTCAGATCTGTCGAAAACCTTTTCACCTTCGCTTTAAAAAATATATACATTATATTATATACACAAATAACAAATAATGCCACTGGAAATGAACTGTCAAATTCTTGAACAATTAGATAATTCGACATATTATTTAAGTGTGACTCCTAGAACAGAAAACAATGATTTAATGGGTCGTTTATATTATCAAACAAAATAAACTCACAGCATTTAACGATTCGAAATTTAATTCACTCTAAAAGATAAGAAAACGGCCCTAAACTGTTTATTTCTCGATTCAAATATGGTTGACCATAGATTAATTGAGTAGGTAGAGAATTTAGTATATTTTCTATGGAATTGTGCAATTTTTAACGGCTGTACAATTTATGATTTACCTAGCCTATCAGAATGTAGGTAGGAGGAGCAGGCAGGGGTTGTTTGTAAATATATTAATTCAAGTAGTAGCTGAATGAATAAATAAGTCGGTTTCCCACCCAGGCGTTGTGAGTTTAATTATTCTGCTAAATAAATCCTCCAACCTTGCACAAACAACATTTTCCGCTTATTATGGTGGTAGAAAGAGTTTTTTATTTATTTAAATATTGTCAGGTTATTTGTAAGCCGTGAATTTTATTTTGTCTGTCAGTTATAATAAACTAGATGCAACTGTTTAAAATAGTGTATTATTACAAACAAGCATACCTGTAATAACATTTTTTTTAATTTAAACACATCGCAAATTGTAGTAATTCGAAACCGAATGCCAACATTACCACATATAAATATAGTTTCATTAACTACGAAAATTCAAAAACATCGGCTGGCTATAGCCTGTTATAGTTTTTTTTCTCGGTGGATGTGTATTCATACTAGTTATGTAAGTTTTGAACTCTATTACGTCTTCTTTCAACACAAATGAAGTCAATTGGGTAATCTTAAATTCTCGCCTCTCGCGATGTCACTAAGATATCAAAAGTTTTATTATGTTTCTACAATAGTCATATAATTTCTAAGCCTTAATAATAATGTCTCATGCATCACTTTTCACCGGTTTTCCAATTTTTATCCTTAATATGAACAAAAAATAAATATTTTGACAGCCGAAAACAAAAATGGCGTATTTAGTTTCTTTTTTAGCCGCTGTATAAGGTAACCAAGGTAATTTGTGACTTCACGTTTAGTGTAGTCTACTGATGCACCCACGTATAGATGCTCTATTCACATAAGCGAGAAGTGAAAAGCTACTGCTCTGAAGACTGCAGGAGTTATGGTTAATGAAAAGCAGTGCGCAGACATCCCCCTCCCTCCCCCACCGCCAGCACCCCCACGGAATGCAGGTTGGCGGCTGGCGGCTGGCGCTGGAACTGGTTCAAGGTCACTTTGGACTCGGAAAATAATTAAGTTTAGTCTGGCGTATGTGAATACGCCTACATACATGCTTTAGGTTGTAACAGTGCTTCTCAAAATAAGAGCTCCTACAAAAAACAAGTGAAATTTAACTTTTTTTTTATTTACTAAAATCTCAAACCACTGAAATATAACCGATAGAAGTGCGATCTGTACCGAATCGAAAAAAAAAAAACAATAACAGCCAGTGAATTATTTGTTTTAAAATTTAAATTTTCAAAATGTTAGTCTCATTTCATCCGAGGCAAGGGAATTTCTCCTTAATTTAGGCACACCGGACACGCCCACTACATACTTCTATCAGTTATATCTTCGGTAATAAGTAAATTTTGCGGAAAATCTGTTTGTATGTCTCAGTAAAGACTGTTGCATTAAAATGTTTAAGTCATGTGCGACTTTCTGGGTAATACTAAAAATATTATTGAAAACAATGGAAATAAAAATTTCAGGGCTCATTCTTTATTATCTGTACTTACTTACTCACTACATGACACTGGTTTATTACTCTGAATAATGTATGTATCTTTAACCCGTCTCCTTATATATATAAATATGTATATACATTCTATATAAGGACAAAATAAATATCAATCGACAAAATTGTTGGGGCCCGAATACAAATTTTCCGGTACTCTTATATGTGAGCATACTGCGAAAAAGTTTGAGATGCTCTGGTGATCGGGTGTAAGTATTTGAAATTCTGCACACAGCATCCCAGAGATGAAATAGGTCCTCCGTGTGTTGAGTTAATATATTTTTAAAGATTGTATCTTATGTATCTATTGGTTCCTTTAGCGAGTTTCAGGGATACCAAATCCCTATGTCTCACGACCTGAAGTTAACTGGGGGATCCCCGATCGGCTGCCTATGTTTAGCAGGGCTTGAATACATTGTTTTTGTATTTTGAAATAATATTTTTTTTTTTAAAGGAGATTTTTACTGATTTGAGTGGTTATTTAGATTTTTATACTATATTTTGTACAGGTTGCACTTAATGGTCTTTTATTAGAGCCCGCACATCAGAATGGATACGGGTAGGCGGTAGGTGAGGGGTTCGTCGCCGCAGGGTCTTGATTGCCCGAGACAGGAAAATGCTCGGGTTCGGATTCGAAATAAGTTTGGAGAAGAATCTTTTGGCCAAATCAACTATGATCTGAGTGGGGGATTTTCGTGCCTTATTGATTATTATTCCGTACGAACCAAGGACTTTTGGTGTACCTTCTGAGCGTGACGTTCTGGAATGTCTCGAGTCTTTTGTGTTACCCGTGGCCCATAGGTGAGGCGTATGATGATTTTTTTAGCTTAGGGGACCACAAGAAAAATATTTTCAAACACATTTTTTTAAATTAGCTTTTTTTTTTAAAAAATCCCCAACCGTCTCCCCAGTGAAATGGCATAAATAGGGGTATGTTGTGAGGCTGAAGGTCGTGGGGAGAGGAAGGATATGAGGAGGGAAGATTGGGAAAAACACAAAAAGCCATTTCAAGCAACGTTTCAATTGGTAGTGGTCTTTTAAAGAGTCTATATTTTAAATTAAATGTGTTTTGACAAATTAAATAAAGTTTATTTGCGCACGCGGGTTCGAACCCGACCTTTGGATTCAACATGCAGGCCGAAGCTTATCAGGTTTTTCCTTATTTTTTTATTGGGGCATGCAAATCGTTACAGCCCCTATATAAATATGAAAACCTAAGGCAAAGTTTTTTTTTAAATGTCCCTTTCATTGCAATAAAATCAAAAATCTTTCAAGAAAACATACAAATAGTCGTTGGTAGGTAGGTATTCTTATTCAAAATGCGCACTAAAGGTAAAAAAAATGCGAAAATAGGAAATAATCGTAAAGTATGATAATACGTATATAAAGTAAATTTGCGGCACGTTCCAGAGTGGTAAATACTTCAAGTATCGTCCTGGTGAAAAACCACCATTCAGAATCGAAACGTTGCTTAAAAATGACTTTAGCCGTGTTTGGTGACCAAAATTGAATAGTCCAATACTTTCCAACGTTCCTCTTTCCCATCTCCTTCCCCTCTTCACTACCTTTCAACCTCACAACATACCCCAATTGGGGATGCCTCACTGGCTCTAGACGGTTGGGAGCACTTGGGACTCTTAACTAAAGCCATTTTTCAAACAACGTTTCGATTCTGAATGGTGGTATTTCACCAGGGCGATACTTAAGGCCTAGCGCACTTTAGTCACGGCAACAGTTTCGTCACCATCTTCAAATCTATTGGAGTGTATGGAGGTTCGCGCACGTAGCGACGTGACATTAGGGTGACTTTTAAGTTCCTCTGGTCGGCGACTTTTGAGTGCCGAAATTATCACCGTGTCTGTAGAGAGTACTTTTGTATGGGCGACAAAATGTCATTCGGTGACTCATCCACCTGTTCGAAATCCATTGCCCGAATGAAAGGGTGACGGGTGACAGTCGCTCACCGTGTGCGTGCTCAATTGGAAGACAGTGACAGTGACGAAACTGTTGCCGTGACTAAAGTCACACGTGCGCGCCTGGCCTTAGAGTATCTACCACTCTGGAACGTCCCGTAAATATATATATTTTAAGAATCAAATGTGTTATGACACATATTAATTAAATAAAAGATTTTTGCGCACGCCGGGTTTGAACTCGCGACCTTTGGATTCGTAGTCGAGCGTCATACCACTCGACCACGGAGGCCGTCAACTACGAGTATCACACTTTATTTATAATATTTATCATCAGCAGAGGAAAAATTGTAATTGGCTTGATATGTTATTATTATTATTTTATATGTACTCTTGGAGTAACAATATATGGAGAGAGAGTAATTTATTTTTACTCAACCTATACAAATTTGGGATAAATCACTTTATCCGGGTTTTTACGTCATACACCATTAAAAAGAAAGAGACAGCAAAATTTCCCAAATGATCACACCGCTTTGAAGTATTGTAAGGATGTTCTTCGTGTCCTGCATCTCCGTCGACTCCGCCCACACGTTTTGATATGCGATATAGACATAAGTCAACAGTTTTTTTAGGTTATATGCTATATTTTTGTTTATAACAATATTGTGAAAAAGTGGTTATTCGAATAAACAAAAACATTAAATCGACATGTGCTATGAATGGATGTATAAATACCCTAGCTCTAGTCCTAGCCACGCCCAAGTCTAGCCGAGTCCAAAAAATAATTAAATGGGCGGGATAAGTGTCGATTCACACCAAGGTCCGGATCCGCTCAGTGCCGATATTGTTCCGCAAGAGAGCTTATTGATATGGTATGATGAATATCAATCAAGGAGTATGTACCAAGACAAAGTTGTGTGGCAGTATATCCTTCTGCCCACCCTTGTAATATTTAACTACTTAGTTAGTTAAATAATTATTTTGAAGTGTAAAAAAACTTACATCGCAGATTTTTTTTTTAAACCATTTTTTTGTCACTAAATAATATTTTAAATAATTAATAATTAATAAAAATATTTTTTAGTGATAAAAAAATGGTTTTTGATAATTAAATATTACAAGGGTGGGCAGAAGGATATACTGCCACACAACTTTGTCTTGGTACATACTCCTTGATTGATATTCATCATACCATATCAATAAGCTCTCTTGCGGAACAATATCGTCACTGAGCGGATCCGGACGTTGGTGTGAATCGACACCTCAGAGTAAGAATCTAATGGAGGGATAGCTAATTTGTTTTACCCAACCCATCCGAAATTGTAATAAATCACTTTTTCCAAGTTTTTACATCGTACACCATGAGAGAGAAAGAGACAACGAATTTCTTGGACCGCTTCTATATACTGTCGCAATGATCTTAAGGTGCTGGTTAACGGCGGGACTCCGCCCACATTTGTTATTATGCCACTAAACTTGACACAACTAAACGGTTTTTTAGGTTAGATGCTATATTTTTGTTGATAAAAATACTGTGAAAGAGTGGCTATACGAATACACAAAAACATTACGTCGATATGTGATATGAATGGATGTAAAAATACCGTAGCCTTAGTCTTAGCCACGCCCAGGTGCGCCGAGTCATGTTAAAATCATCAAAAACAAGTCCAAAACTGACTTCACTGCCTTGGCTTGGGCTACCTCTAGTATACTCTAAGATCGACACTAAGGCGCCCGAGTACAAACTGTTTCTCTTCACTTTTAGCCAAATAAATGTTCTACCAGACTCTGACCGGAAATATAAATCATCCTAAATTTGGCGCCGGCAGAACAATAATAATTAAAAATCAAAAAAGCAACTACTCACTCATTTTCCCAAACTATTCATCTCCAAACCACTGGCGTTATAAATCAAACTTGTATTACAGGGCAGTATCATATCTGACATCAAATCTGTGAATAGAACCGCTTTATTGCGATGTTTTCTCAGCAGAATTATTAATATTTATATAATATTTCTATGAAGGTAGGCCCTCATTCGTTCCTATTCTCGTTATTATACAGTAAATAAAACTATTTTTGCATATCAAATTGTATATTCTTCAGAATAATATTTTTGGTTTCTGCTGTTGCTCGGCTAGGTGGGTGTGTACTTTAGAAACAGGTGAGGATTTGGAAGTTGGGCACTTCATAAAGACAATAGTTGGGTGCCTACTAAAAAAAATAGTAAAAAAATAAATACACACATTCCCAGGTCACAAATAACCCGACATAATTTAAAATCCTCCCAGAGATCGACAAATTAAAGAATGCGGTTGGCCCTCAGAGCAAGAATATTTATGGATTTTTTTTTTTTGATTTTCTAGATTCTTATTTATCATTAAGTGATGAATCATTTAAAGTTACTGACTCTAACTCTAACTCTTGTCCCCTATACCAATAGGACGGCGCATTGCGCCTTACTCTGTTACCTCATGTGGGTGAAAAAATGCATTTACATGACTTTTGAATTTAAGTTCAGGAGTTTACGTAGGGAAAAAATATGTTTGTAAAAACCCTGCAAAGAGAATATTTATGGAGAGATAGCCAAATATTTTTACCCGACCTATACAAATTTACAATAAATCGCTTTCTCCAGCTTTTTACGCCGTAAAGCGTGAGGAGAGAAAGAGATTAGACAAGTTCTCACACAATATAGCACCGCTTTTATGTAAGCATGTTCTCCATCTCCCGCGTCTCCGGCTACTCCGCCTACTACGTTTTGTTATGCGACATAACTTAACGGCTTTTTAGATTATATCCTAGATTTTTGTTTATAACTAAACTGTGAAAAAGTGGTTATACAAATAAACAAAACATTATGTCGAGATGTGCTATGAATGGATATATAAATAGCCTAGCTCTAGCCCTAGCCACGCCACAGTCAGGAAAAAAACATCAATCCTGACTACACTAGCGCTCGCTCCTGGTAAGTGGCGGCTCGTTACTTTTTAGTGTGCTAGAGTGCTAAGATTGAAAAATATGACACGTTCGATGTTGTTGTAGCTGAAAATGATTTTTATTTTTTTTCAAAATAATATTTTATTGTATAAAGTTTTTCAGAATTTTTCAGTTCTGGTGGTGCACAAAATCTTCATACAAAAAATTTGAAATTTTGAAAATAAATAAAAATTGTTTTCGGCTATAACAACATCGATAACGGCGTATTTTTCAATCTTAGCACTTTAGCACACTAAAAGGTTACGAGCCGCCACTGCTCCTGGTATATTATTGCTCTGAGGGCTGGTCCTTTGCTAACTGCGCAGCTTTGTCGAAGCTGTTCAAGAAGTAGACAATCCGTACAATGATGACTACCTATTTTTACGACTGACCCCGCCTCCTACCAAAATGCGTTTTTGCGCATCAGTCGTCAACCGCATTCTTTCGTTTGTCGGACTCCACTACAATCGTTATAAGCAAAACATATTGCTTGGGAATGATCTTCCTATTTACTTTTGTTTTAGTTATCTGTATAATGAATGTTTAAGTTTATAAACGAAGCAAGCTTAGAGTGTTAATGTTAAAATAATAATAATAATATTCTTACTCCAAGAAAGCAAGGCTATCCGTCCATAAGGGGTTTCTGGCAGATGAAGGAAGAAAGTAAATGAGGTTTCGTTGATATGTGATCCCTGACACATTTGTACCTTCGCTGTTATATTATAGATTTTCATTTGTTAGAACCCCCCCCCCGGAACATTCATTCACACAGTGGGTTTGAATGTGTTATGTTTTGAAAATATGATAGGTTTATCGCGATCAATTTCGTATGTAAAATTGTGGTATCGAAAAAAAGAAGATGGCGACCCACGAAAAAATATTTAATATTTTTCTATAAACTAACAGACTATTGTCTAATTACACAAAAACATAACACGAAATGGGAAAACAAAAACAACAGAGGAATAACAGCACATGGACAATATTATAATGAAGCAATGACAAAAATAAGACAAAATATACATTTGAGTGATGATTGAGGAACAGCAATTCATTGTTTCTAAGTCTACGGTAAGGAATTTTAAACTAGATGAGTTGTCACAAAGAAGGTGAGTCAATAATACAATTTATCTTACATCATTAAAAAATACGTATTTAGTCACTCATTTTCTCCTGAATCACTCACCGAAATACGAGTACATGTAATAGGTGCTGTGGGAAGCCGACAATAAACGAACATACCTCAGAGTAACAATATAAAGAGACCGTACTAATTTGTGACAAATCGTTGACAAACTCGCAAAATATAGCTCTCTCTTTATGCTCGGTTCTATAAGCATATGAGAAAAAGAGACAAACAATTGTTGAAACCAATACACGATTTGGGGCGGGCTAAATGCCATGTCTTCATTATTTAATCCGCACAAACTTCAGACACGTTTGAACTGTCAGGCGAACGGACTGTCAAAAGTACGTAAATAGTTAAAAACTTGAGTTATTTTTTGTGTAATATCTAGCAAAACATCATGGCCACATGTTCTATGCTTAATTGATTTAATCGAAGTACAAAGGGACCAAAAAAAACAGTTTTCACACGTATGTACCATAAAATCGTCTTTTTTAGTTTGATCTCAAATATTTAACATCCTAACCTACAAAACAACTAGTAACTTACACCAATATGTAATTAATCTTTGGACTATTCGTTCCAATATAATAAACTTCCGTTTGAAATGAGTTTTAATGGATTTGTAATATTTTTAACTTAGAGATATATATACGAGATGTCACATGAGAAACCATTAGAACTGGGAACTCCCTTTTCGTACGGCTTCTGAAAGTATCCCGGTCTCTTTCTTTCTCATGATACTAACGCTAAATTGTTGGCAAACAGATAAAGACAGAATAGTGTTTATCTCTTAGTTATCTTCACGATTTTGGTTGCCTCCCCAGATTCAGGGCTATGCCAAAATTGGAATATTATTATATATTTAATTATTTTTAGATTTCCAAAGGATGAAAAAAGGCGAGAAAAATGAATCCGTGCTACGAGAAGGCAAAATTGGACTCCTAAATACCATAGCACAATCTTCTCAGTCCATTTCCCAAGTAATCACTTCGACAAAACATCTCCGTTGGGCCTACTAATGGACGATAATATTTGGATACCTTCACTTTGAACATTGCCCCGTTTTTCTAGGTCCTGTATTATATAATTTAAAGATGTGATTTTTCGTAAACGTCGACGATTTGATTGTTGTAATGCGGAGATTTTTTTTTCTAGTTTCAAAATTCGCGTATTACGTTAAAGTATTATATTTTTTAAGACTACCTTTTTGGAGTATCTACGATTGGTGCAACTACAGAATTCTCGGGCGTTACGGATCTAACATCAAATTCCAATCTAATTTCTTTTTCTTTGATTTAACAAATATGTTAATATGAATTCATACGTTTCATCTGGATTTTTATACCCTTAGCTTCTGGTTAATTGTTTTTTTTTAAAGCTATTGATGTGCACATTCACTATTGTACCCATTTCTGAACCTGTTCTCTGATGATTTATGATAACGATCATGCATTTAGATAGTTTTAATTTTGTATACATATTATATATTATTTTCTCCTTGTTAGTTAGAATTATAAGCTTAATTAATTAAGTATGAAGCGCACTTGACGTGAAATATCACAAAACTGTGCTATATAAGTTCACTGTTATTATTATCTGCATTCGAAATTTCCTTACAAAATAACGCGGGACGGAAAACATCCCTACAATACTTAAAAGCGGTGTCATGTTTTGTGAAATTTTTTGTGTCTCTTTCTCTCTCATGGTGTACGACGTAAAAACGCAGAGAAAGTGATTTATCGCAAATTTATATAGGTAAAAAAAATTGATCTCTCTCCATATTCTTACTCCAAGGTTAAGAAAATGATTTAACATCTGTTATCACCGTACATTTTTTTTTATTTTACTTTTGTTTGTAAACTATTTTGTTGATGGAACTGAAGTTCATTTTATAATATGTATTATAAAATGTTCTGTACTAATAATTTAATGCGTTTATATTTTTATCTATAAATAAGATTTTTAAAATCTTATTGATTAATGTATCTTTGAATAAACAAAAAAATATACAACATTCATTCTTTTCAATGATTTACAACTACCTACTCACAACAAAATACCTAATTTACTTAATTTGTGACAACCCTGTTAGTGATTTTACTCTGAGTTTAGGCCACACCCTTTGGTCATTGCTTGGTCAAAAAGTAGCGACAAAATTTCGCAAAGTTAGGTCTCTATATATTGTTACTCTAAGGAACATACACATTACACATACACATGCATGCACAGATACACTGCTCTTGAATGTATTGATTTTTTAAAAACTTTTTTGTTTTTCTTTTTAATCATGTATTTGTTTTTAAACCATTATTTTTAGTACTGATTCGAAATTTAAATTCACTCATTTCCAATAAGCCTTAGTAAACTGCTTTTGATTTTCAACCTAACGTGACATATTCCCGTGAGATAATGAAAAGATTTTGACATTAAAAATGTATGTTTATCAAAGATTCGATTTCAGACCGTCATTTTATTACAAATCCAAAATTTCAGTTCAATCGGACCCATGGAGCCCTATTTTTTTCATCTTGCATGCAATACTTATCCAATCAACACAAGCTGACGGCCTCCGTGGTCAAGTGGAAAGACGCTCTACTACGAATCCAAAGGCCGCGGGTTCAAACCCGGCGTGCGCAAATAACTTTTATTTAATCAACATGCGTCAAAACCCATTTAATTCATATAAAATAATATAAAGTATATTTGCGGCACGTTCCAGAGTGGTAATTACTAATTAGTGTCGGCCTGGTGAAAGACAACCATTCAGAATCGAAACGTTGCTTGAAATAGCTTTAGCCGTGTTTGGTGACCAGATCTGAATAGCCAGATACTTTCCAACCTTCGTCTTCCCCATCTCCTACCCCTCCTCACTACCTTCAGCCTCACAACATACCCCAATTGGGAATGACATAGTCTCACTGGCTCTAGACGGTTGGGAGCAGTTGGGATTCTTAGTGGGTATTAACTATAATATAAAAATAAAAATTGTTAACTGTGCTATGATGCAAGTGATGGTCCTGTCTATTGTTTCTGTGACCAGGAAAGTCTAGTTTGTTTGTGAAGTTGATCTCCAGACTTGGCGGAAGAAAGAAATGCTCACCCTGCAGTCTATTTTTAAATTAACTGACTTATGGCTCTCCTGAAAAAACATGTTTTTGTGGAATAATGCCATTGACCAAAACACAATCGACATGAATAAAACATCACATATGACCCTTCAAAAACACCTGTCTGCTGTATTTCTTTAAACAACTGATCCGTACCTGGCCGCGGCATTTTTTACGGCTTGCTACCTGTCTACAGACTTAACTCCGTCAGTACAACGCTCAGTAGTGCACGAATCGCGGCCCGCACCGGGTGTATAGCGTAGTATAGTCCGCAATACCTCCACGATCAAAGGTCTAATCAATTACTGCATTGTGTTCATCTACAGTGTGCGAAATAATAATAAAAAACAAGTACTTACTTACAAATGAACTGTTGCATTGTTACTACGCGAGTGACGTTCCTGGCGAGTTTACAGCCTCTCGTATCGTGGTCAATATTCAGCGCCCTTCTGGCCTTTATTTGACAGGAGAAAAGTACAATTACTACACATTATTCGTTTTTTTTATTATGGTTACACATTAACATAATTGCTTACGATTGCTGCTTTACTGTCGTAAATCTAAATATTTCAAACTAGGATAATGGACTTTAAGTTCTTTGTAGAAGTGCTTTTTCGTTGTTTGAATTCTGATAAGCTGTCACAATGCACATAATTCATACTTCCAAATTGTAATACACATTAAAATCTTGTTTTATGTTTGTGAATCCAAATACCAGAGTGAAAACGCAAAATTTCGAAATCGTTTATCCTAATTTGGCATACTTTAAGACTTACGACAGTTTAGAAGTTGTGAGTTCGAGCCATTATGCCTGTAAAGTTATTGCACGCTTTTATTTCGTATGTTTTTTAGTCTGACAGGCAATTATTATTATTGAGCAACCATTATGGACATTTCTGTGGACTATTGTAACAGTTGTGCAGTATGGTTTTGTGTTATTGTTGCAGTGATGGTTTGAGGCTGTGCCAGCGGCGTGTGTTGCCGAATATTTCTCAATAATATCTGAACGGGTGACGTAACACGCCCACTTTAGTCCGGAGGTCTCGGCGACCATCTGGTCTGACAGACCCTGATGGTGTGCGAGACCTTCGCTGTAGGGACTGTAGTTTTCTGATGGTTATGTCTGTAGTCCTAAAATATGAAATTGACTTTGAATGGCAACAATTTTGACCTTTACGCCTTGAGGCTTTTTTTTGGATATTGACTCCAAACAAGCGATTCTCAAGTTTTTCTCAGAACCTATGCCATTTTTGGAGGTGCTATGGGTATTTTTAATGAAAAGAAGACCTGATCCAAAGGGTTTTTCACCTTGTGGAAGCGGAACACAAAATCCAGAAAAACAACCAAGCTGTTGAGTACAAGAACGAAGTTGGTAAATGTTAACTGTGTACAAATGTTGTGCACCGGTGCCCGTGGGACCAATGATGCTTGTTATTCGGAGCACTTACCATTGAAATACTGGTCCAACAAACATTTTTTTTCTCATCATACATACCCCTGGCATCTAAGTAGATGCAAAGGCATATTTCAAAGCCATTTTTCAAACCCAATGTTAAAACAACTGCTATTAATGATTATTGCAGTACTTTTTTTATCAGATAAATACTCGTACAAACAGTTAACTTATCGCACATATTATTAAACACTTCTTTATTACATGTCGCCATTCGTAATATTACCATAAAAATATTTCAGTCTGCCATTATTATTGCTGTCAGAATGCTTTTAGATAGGTGCCTACCTACAGGTTGTTCGATAATAATTGAAATCCCCTAAAAACGGAGACCTGTTCAGTAGGGCAAGCGACAAACCCTCTCTTTAGAGAAAGCTCTCATTAATTCATATTATAATACCCTAATAAGAAAAAGTAACGAGTTCGTGGATTGATTTTAAATAGAATTGATGGAAACTTTTACTTTAAGTTATTTTCACATGTGAAATCCTAGTTTAGGTCTACCAACGAAAAACAAACATACCTAAGCTCAGAACAATAACATACAGGAGGGAGCGCTTCTGTAGTCAGTATTGATCATGTTTGCCTGACTTGAGCGTGGATAGGACTAGGGCTAGGGTATATATACATCCATTCATGGCACATGTCGACATAATGTTTTAGTTTATTTGTATAATTACTTTTTCACAGTATTGTTATAAACAAAAATATAGGATATAACCTAAAATACCGTCGAGTTATGTCCTGTTATGTTGCATAACAACACGTAGTGGGCGGAGTCACCGGAGACTCGGGATACGGAAAACATGCTTACATACTAAAAAGTGGTGCAATAATATGTGACGACTTGTCTTATCTCTTTCTAATCTCACGGTTTGCGACGCAAAAACCCGGAGAAAGTAATTTATCGTAAATTTGTATAGGTTGGGTAAAAATATTTAGCTGTCTCTTCATATATATATTCTTGCTCTGAGTACCTAAGTAACACACACTTCTATAGAATTTCAATACACATACACACCTATGTACCTACCTACGTTTTACATATGTAAGTAAGTACCATACGAATCCATCTATCTACTAACAAAAACACTATATACGAGTAGTTTGATTGTTCCAAAAGTGATATCTAATTACTCAATGATGGTGATTACGCGAAATGTACATTTGTTTTTGGCCTGGTTGTGGTTCACCTGATTCAACAACTGTAACATCTGTGCTCTTATCTTCGCAGTGGTGTGACAAAATTACCATCTCCGTGAGTGGAAAAACAAACATTTCTGATATTACTCGGAGGTACTCACTCACTTGGAAATGATGAACATTGAAACACTCTGAATATCGATCCATTTCCTTATTGGTTTACATTAACATTTCTGTGAGAAGGTGGGTCATACTTTTTATTTGACTATCTCCAGTAAGAATCTCAACGCATAAATAAACTTACTCTTGATTCATATAAATGAGTGTGGACTTTTCAAATTTGGAACTGATGGTAATTGAAATTATTCAATTTTTTTTAATAATCTTTTCAAATCCTCACCTACCTAATAAAGTACCTACCCATAATGCGTTTTAGCAGATATTGTTTGTATATTAAAAAGGGTGGATTAAATGATATTTTTCTTGGCTAGTCAAGTTACATCCCACGAGTTTTCAATAACGATTTCTCCGTAAGCTTACATAATGCCAGCCTAAAATTTTAGCTTATCCTAAAAAATATAGTTTGGCAACTAATTAATAGATCTTAATTATTGAAATAATTTCAATAATCTTCAACGTAAATATGAAACAGGAAAAAGCCAGAAACTAAAAATAATAACTGTCGCGACCAAGACTCAAACTAGGAACTTAGAGCAAGAAGATTACAATGCAATCCGCTGTAATTTTTTAATTTTCTACATCTATTGGAAAAATCATTGCAATTTCTTGAACTAGACTAGGACGTTATTTTCATTAATATTTAAAAGTAATGACAAAAAACTGCAAATATTAGGAAGTATTAAAATAAGTAAGCCTCTTGTTAAATTGACTTAAATTTCTTCTAACATAGTGACATAATTTTCGTAATTTTCGAAAAGCACGAATCTATCGAAACTAATTTGTCGTACGACAAGGATATTATTTTTTTCAACCACTTTTGAAGGTGGATTAAAAATGTGAAAATCGTATTATTTTCAAAATTCACCATTGTAATTGGGATGGACCAATTTTTGCTTCGCTATCGGCCGGTTGAGAAGTTCGAGCGGTCAAAAGCGTCCGATGCCCACCCGGGCGTCGTGGGTTCAATTCCTCTGCTAGCTAAATCCTCCATCATTGATCAATAAACATTTTCCGCTTACTGTGATGGTAGTAAGAGGAATTCAAACGGAAATACTCCCTTTTAGTAACCGGGGAATGTTTGTATTTCTAAAAAAAATAACAAAACTTAATAAATCGTTAAAATTGATAATATTAAAAACAACCTTTTAGGAAATAACTTTCTACGTACATACTTATTTATCAGAACTTTTGTTTATATCATTTGAATCATCTCATCTGAATTATTTATTTATTTGAACGATCTATTTACACAGTTATTCACCAATATCTAAAGAGGGTAAAAGTAAAACATAAACTAAAGGTAAATCAAGAATTTCTGTTTTCGGTGAGTAAAACGCCAGATGGTGCCTCACACAAATGTGCTTACTTTCTTGGGGCAAACAAGTTGATCTTCTTCAGTATATATGGGCTATAAATGCCTCCAGAAATCAACTCATAAAAATGTTTACCCAAAAACATCATCCGGCGGGCTTGCAGGGTGTGGAAATCAAGCATTCGATTTGATTCGATTCATCCATTTTTAAAATACAGATTGAAGTGTTGTGTGAACGCAGGCGCCATCTGCGTGTAATAAATATATCTAACCACATTATTTCGCGACGACAGCGTTCAAGTTACCACAGAATAAATTACGTCAAGTTACATAAAAAACGTATATGTTTCCATTCATTTCGAACAACAGCTATTATGTGACGCGTTAGGACCATGTCGTGAACTTATACGGGCGTAGACAAGCCCTGCCCACGTTTCCTGTTCTGCTGTCCCCTGTTAGGCGTTTGCATCACACGTTATGATTTAATAAGCGCCTATTCTTATTGTTATTCAATATCTGATTAGAATTCCGCGCTGCGTTTCGTGCCTCCTTCGTCGTTCTCAAAACGGCCTGGCCAACGACATCAAATAAATTGCTGATTTTGGTCTTGTCGAATATTGCTGACGACGCCTTTAGCTTACTATGGCGGATTCCGTTCTTCTATTAAAACTGGTTTGTTGTTTGTAAATATCGACACACTTAACTTTACAAGGGGGAGCGTCAAACACTGACTGTGAATTCAAGACTGTGAATATTTATTACTGATACAAAAAATCGATGGTTGTAAAAAAACTGCCCTTTCGTTCGTCAGTTCGTCTTTTTGACTTCAGCAGAGTTCAGAATGTCAAGCGATGTACTTGTTGAACACTAGCTTTACCACCCGGTTTTGCCTAAGAATTGAATTGAAAGTGTGGAACAAGCAATATGGCGTCTTGTTTTATTTTTTTACCGTTAAATGAGTATTTTAAATTGTCTATAACTTATGATGGAAAGAACGGTTCGAACTTAAGCAAATAACACATAAATTTCAGACAGAAAAGGCGGTTTCAATTGCATAGTGCCAGAGCTTGACGTTTGAGAGATTTTTCTCTTTCCGCAAACAGATTTTCTGCCATTCACTTAAAATGATATATTTATGTATTAAGTCTTTTTAAGCACACTTGAGGCGGGTTTTTTGAAAATGAAACGGCGCTGTTTAAACCATCTAAATCGGATATTATTAAACCTTTAGTGTATTAGTGCCGTTTTTACATAAAACCGGATATAGTGCATGATTATTATAACCTCCAAACATACACTTTCCACTAAAATCAATTTTCTTTCCGACCGTGCACACCCAAATGAAATCTGTGCCAACGGTCACCTCGGTATTTTGCAACGTTCGCTGAAACTCGGTTATCTCGTGAAATCGCATATCCAACTGTTACCATATTCAATGACGCGACCGTACGAGTGTGAACTTTTCAAAATTTGAACTGATGTCAATTGAAATTATCAAATTTCAAAAATAACCTTTTCAAATTCCTACCTACCTAAAAAAGTACTTACCTATAATTATTTTAGCAGACATTATTCTATTTTTGAAATGGGTGGATTGAAGCACTAATTTTTTTTCTGTTGGCGAGTCAAGTTACATCTTGTCACTAGTATTCCAATAAAATTGTATGTAGCCGCATTATTTATTTTTTATAGTGAATACCGCACAAGAGTCCCAACTGCTCCCAACCGCCTAGAGCCAGTGAGACTATGGCATCCCCAATCGGGGTATTTTTATTTTGTAAAGCTGGAAGGAAGTGGGGAGGAGAATAAGAAGGGGAAGAAGAAGGTTGGAAAGTACCTGGCTAGTGAAATCTGGTCACCAAACACGGCTAAAGTCATTCCAAGCAACGTTTCGATTCTGAACGGTGATCTTTCACCAGGGCGGTACTTAAAAGTATCTACCACTCTGGAACGTGCCGCAAATATACTGTAGATTATCTTATATCAATTAAAATAATAATAATTTCGTGTTTGGTGACCAGATCTGAATAGCCAGGTACTTCCCGACCTTCCCCTTCCCAATCTCCTTCCACTCCCCACTACCTTCAGCCTCACAACATATCCTATTTGGGAATGCCATAGTCTCACTGGCTCTAGACGGTTGGGAGCAGTTGAGACTCTTGTGCGGTATTCACGTAAAAAAATATACATATATATATATAAATATATTATGACACATATCGCGGTTGGATAGACAAAAGAGCTTAAGCGACACTTTGGAGAAAAATTAGTTAAACATGCAGTTTTGAAGAATTTTTTTTTCTTCTGCATGACTGCTCTGACTCTCGTTTGATTCTGAAAATTTTTGTGGCCCTCCAGTCATCTAAAATAGATTTATTATTTCGGAGAAGGCTTGACTCAAGCGATACAAGTTCGGGACGTTTTTTAGCTTGTTGTCCCTTCATGTATCTCAATGAGAGCATTAAGTTACCGGAGTCAACTTTTTTTCAAAATCCAACCAGGTACTGAAGACTTATGAATTTTGATGTAAAAACAAAAATACTTGAAAGTGCTCTGGTGTTAACTTTAAAAAATGACGTTTCTGGCTGATATAAAAGTTATTTGTGCACGCTGGGTTTGAACCCGCGACCTCTATTACACTATAAAGGCATTGATAATCAATCTTTCTCAACTGTGATGACCTTTCGACTCGAAAGACAAAACATGTTCAACTTTTTTCCAACAGGATGCAAAGAAATACATTGCAAAGCTTTCTCAATTGTGGTTAAAAAGCTCCCAGCATTTTTTTTTTTGCCAATGACAGCCAAAACAAATTAGCAAATTGTCTTCAATGGTCATCATTGTTGCTATGGCTGTTGCCATTAGTTAGATAAAGTCGCTGGGAGATTTTTGAAGAGGGCGCTGTATCTTTGTATTAGGGAATCTAGGTAGGCACGCCGAGATCCAAACAGGTTTCTACCTTTGTCCAGTCTGAAACACTTTACCTTTTTTGTGTCAAAACTTTTGGAAGCATCCTTGCCAAATTGGTACCGATGCCAACTGTTCAAGTTTCTAAACTTGATGACTGAAACATGTTCATAGCAATCGTGTTTCTATATTCTGTCCAGTAAAACGTTGAAAATTGTGGAAAAATCAAAATAATAAAATAAACACTATTTTTGTTTGGGGCTTACATATACTGACAGCCTGCGTAGTCGAGTGGTAAGACGCTCGACTACGAATTCAGAGGTCGCGGGTTCAAACCCGACGTGCGCAAATTTTATTAAATTAATATGTGTCATAACAGATTTAATTTATTTAAAATAATGTGTAGTATATTTGTGGCACGCTCCAGAGTGGTAGATACTCTGAGTATCGCCCTGGTGAAAGGCCACCATTCGGAATCGAAAAGTCGCTTGAAATGGCTTTAGCCGTGTTTGGTGACCAGATCTGAATAGCCAGGTACTTCTTAAACTTCTTTTTCCTCACCTCCTTCCCCTCGCTCACTAATTTTGACTTCATAACATACCCTAATTGGGGATGTCATAGTCTCACTGGCTCTAGGCGGTTGGGAGCAGTTGGGACTCTTGTGCGGTAATCACTATATATATTTTTTTTTTTAAATATATATATAAACACTTTAATAGTATATAGCTGCTGACCCTTTAGAGATCGCACGTACGCACCACTGTTGAGTTTGGCAGCCACCTCTGATCTGGAGCCCCAAAATATCAACAACAAAAAAGCTTGACTCTGTGCAGGAACGGGTGATCGGTCTAATAGATTTTTCTATCTTAACAAATGGACCTTTAGAGCACAGAATGGGAATGCTGGCCTTGTTTTATCGGTATTTCAATGGAAGAAGAACTTGTGTAATTGATCCCATTGGAACCAGTATACAGCCGGAAACACGACAAACATGCGCCCAACATTTGTACACCGTTGACATTCACCATATGAAAACGCGTCACTACTACAACCCGTTCTTGTATTCAACAGCCTCTGTGTTTCCTCCCTCCTACAAGATGGGTCTCTTCGAGACATGGTTCACTCCTTCCTTTCCTCAGAAAGACCCTCCACACAGCACTCCAAAATATGACATAATAATTAGGGCCTCCTATGTATAGTTAATATTAAAATATATGTTTTCGCAGAAAGCAATCACTTTGTGGTTTGACATGTTTAAAGAAATGAAAAAATAACTTTGTAAAAGACCACGGGTATTATTTTATTTTTTATGACTGACCAGTTCCGCTTAGCCTAAGCATTAGTAGGGTAGTTTAATTTAGTACCCTGATGACGCTTAGACTAAGCGAAAATGGTCGGTCAAAAATTTTAAATAATATATGTGGTCTTATACAAAGTTTTTTCATTTCTCTAAAAAAATATAATTGAAAAAAAAAACGAAAATTATCCTGTTTCAGAATCATAGACATAAAATACAAGACACGTCATAGTCATACAAATCTTACGAAAAATGTAGCACCACTAATGTTGCACCACTTAATGTTTCACCCGCGTGTGAAAAGGATGGCCATTCAAAGAATATGTGTGTGCGGAAGAGATAGCTATATGAAGCGTGTTTCGAAGGTATGTCTCGTTGAATTGGCTTAGTGCAACCAGGCGCGTTGTCTCAGTAACGTATCTACATTATTTAATTCATCTAAGTTCAGAATGTACCATTTACTATTTGCAGAGTCTAGCAATTTCCCAAACAAAAAAAAACTGGAACCGACCTTTCCTCGCCCAACAAAACACGAATTAAAACTAAAACAATTATTTGCGAAAATTTGGAACCGGTTCCTCGGAAAAATAATATCGACGGTTCCAGTGACCGGCTAGGAACCGGTTCCTTTTAACCGGGACAGGAATATCGACCATCTCTAATTCAGTCTACTTTCATCAATCGCTTTTCATATGAACTATTAGCGTACTTGCTTCGACTAATGCACTGTGAACCTGTCTGGCTTGCATCGCACAAAACATCGTAAAATCATTGATTCATGGCAAGCATTACTAATTTCATACTGAGAACTTACGGCTAAAACAATTGCCAAAGAAGGAAATGTGTACTAGCCCATATTTCGCCGGTGACACAAGAACCTGTCGGCTGCGGTCTCCTATCTTAAGATGTGTTGAAATATTCGCCATGACTCCCTCCCGTTTTACCGGCTGCCAGGGCCGTATCAAGGCATTGAACTGCCATAGACAATTACATTTTCGACCCCAACACTCCAATTAGTAGTCAATTTTTTTCTTCACTTATGGTCATTTTTTAGCTCAACACATGACCACCTCACAAGAACGTCCTTTTTGCGTATGGTGTACAGACAATAAAACTATATTTGACGGCCTCCGTGTTCGAGTGGCAAGACGTTTGACTTCTAATCCAAAGAAAAATTGGAAAGCAATTTTAGATATTAAATTTAATCTTTAATTTTTATAAATATATATTTTTTTTTATCACAAAAATATTAATTCGTGTTATAATCAGTAAGTAAGTACCTATTGTATTTTTCTAAAGCATTTATGCACAGCGCATGCCCCCGCCACAGACAAAACTTTGTCTACGAACAAACAAAAAAACAACCAACCGCTTTGCAGGTCTCTATTATGTATATTTCTATGGCCGTCATTGTCGTATGTCATGAACGTATACATCACGATCGCGCGTGATGTTGTTGTTTTCCTTCTGTTAGTTTATCTTATAAATATCACGTGTATTATTGTGCTTTTGTAGCAGACTGTAATAGAATTCAGGATGAGGTCTGTTAACTTTATTTCATGATCGATATTCTGTTCGATTTCGATCACTCTCATCTCTTCTTGCTCCTCTTCTTGCGGCCACCTTGTTTTCTAAACTCTTCGCATCATCTTCCGACCCTTCTGTGCGGCCCTCGAGAGCATGCGTCCCCGCCAACGCTAACCTAGGTGACGCAGTATGACCATCATTATATTGCTTTCCAGAGCAGTTGGGACTATTGTGCGGTATTAACTGTCAAAAATAAATATATTAAACATATATATAGCCACCCTGATTGGGCAACGTTTCGAAGCGGAATAATAAAGAGTTTATTTCAATTGAAATATTTGTAATTGAGTGGTTAAGACTGAAAAATCCCGGAGTGCACAAATATATTTTTAAAAATTTAATTAATATGTATTATTTCACATTTAATTAATATAAAATAACATTTATTATATTTGCGGCACGTTCACGTATGGTAGATACTGTAAGTATCGCCCTGGTGAAAGACCACCATTCAGAATCGAAACTTTGCTTCAAATCTTAAACCGTGTTTGGTGATCAGATCTGAATAACCAGGTACTTCTTAACCTTCCTCTTCCCCATCGACTTCTCCTCTCCACTACCTTCAGCCTCACAATTGCACCTCGATTGGGGTTGCCATAGTCTCGCTGGCTCTAGACGGTGGAGAAGAGGTTGGGACTTGGGTGCGGTATTTACTATAAAAATTAAAAAGTTGACGATTTCCAGCAATTGATTATTCCTTACACGTATCCAGAACAGTGATAGCAAGGTGTTGCTTTATGGTCGCAATTTGAAGTTGTTCATAGTTTTTAATTTGTGTAAGTTTATGTAAAATATGGAAACTACATAGTATATAAAACTTAGGTGGAATACCGCCACTTTGGAATTTGTCACCCTGAGCAGTTGCGTGTGTTGCCCGGACCGAGATACGGCCCTGCAGGCTGACGGGTGTTATCACGTTTTGCAAGCAGAGTCATAATCGTATACCTGCGTGAAACCGACGTCATGCACCTCCCCCGCCTGCCTCAACTCTTGCCCGACGGAGGTACATTCTCGAAAACATTCCGCCAACAAAGTTTTGTTGTCTCATACATTTCGATATTCGCGCGTAGTGCCGTGAGAGAGGTGCTTCGAGGTAGTTATATTGTGAGTGTAGGAGAAGTCTGCAAGCTTAAGAGAGGTGGAAAGACAAGTGGGAGGCGGTGGGAGAGTAGAAAGGAGACAGCATGCAGGATACAACCTTCCCTCTCGTCTTCTTAGCCGTGTGTGGACAGATCACTCTGGACCAGGAGCGTAAAACTAAAAGGAGTAAGCTGATGTCTGCGTCTTCGAAAAACTCCAAGCCCGCAGCGCAATCGAAGAAACCGATGCCTTTCCTTATCAAGCATGTCATCAAGCGGAAATTCTAGGTCACGGTGAGTGACAAAAACTCGTTAACATGCTCTAGTGACTAGAGTGATACGAGACACTCAAGGAGATTATTTCCTTGTGAAAAGAGTGTTTAACAACAATACACCTAAGAAGATAACTTCGTTACGAGACCAAAGATTCATACTGATTGAAAAAGCGCGCAGAACTTTATTGAGACAACATGAACTGCAACAAACTTTCATGTGTAGTGATGGTGAATAAGACACCTGAAAAAATACTCGTATTTTATATACACAACGCCAAAGAATCACAGAAAATGATACCCGACAAATTATCGTCACACAAGTGAAATCGCTATGAGAAAGAAACATTTTGACTAAAAAATGTGTATCTCATCTTACCTTCTTACCTTTGTCCTATTCGAGACGGGGGACCCATCGCTTTGACGAGTGCCTCCGGATGTTCCTGTTTTGTACCTACTACTTCAGCGTCCTCCGTTCTTTTGAGGAACAAACTCTCCTCGCATTGCCTCTGAAGTTGTATTCCCCAGCTTAGTCTGATGCGGTCTACAGGACGTCTTCCCTCTTTGAATTGCCACCAGTATTTTCAGTAGAAGTCGGTCTTTTGGCATTCTTGGTACATCTTTAAGCCACCTCATCTGCAACATTTCTGTGGAGAGAAATTCAAAAAAATGCATAGCACCAGCTTCGCGGAGAACATCTGTCATCTGTTTATATGCATAAGCTACAACAAATCGCCGAGTGATTAGCGCAAGCGCCTTCCATTATATTACAGCTTCAATCGCAGTGTTTATTATTCTCTTTATTTTGCATTCAAAGCGTGCAAATTGAAAATTTGACGCCACCATTTTCCGTTACCTCGACTGATAATGACTGGAAAGTTTTTTTGCCTATTATTTGTTGTGACCTCCGCCGTTTCCTGTGATGTAGTCACAAACTAACCTCAAAATACTGCCGACCATCACAATGTATTTAAAGTATAAAAAATATTTAGTTTGGCAAATGTAAAAGTAGACTCTTTGTGTAACCGTCACGTAACAGCTAACCAAAGCGTACGCACCACCTACCTAGATTATGCAAAAGAATCAAGTTTGTTCTCAGATATCTCAGTGAATGTTTTGACGATATTATTTTGATGAACACGCCTCAAACTATCACGTGAATAGAAGAGGACGGATGTTTGGACCAGGTGATATTGTATCATACACTCTTGATTAGCGAATACCTGGTGTTCATGTAGCTGAATGAATGTTACATACCTGTAAATGTACGATGATTGTGTTTTGCGTGCAGATTATTTATTGCTAGCTAGGTGGGATTTTCCTCGTGTAGGTTGAGAGAGCAAGCATTATTCAAACAAATACTTATTTTGTAATCATTATCACCGAGGAATAAGGTTTTGTTTTTTGCGTTCTTCGCTTTACGTGTTGACGAACATCAAGTTTTTCGGAAAGAATTTTAAACTGTGAAGGCTTTTAAATTTTGGTTAGTAGATTGCTGGTTCGATTCCCACAGCAATGCAAAACAAAAAATAAAAAAATCTCCGCATTATATGGACGTTACTTGACTTGGTATTTGTGATGACGCCATACTCTTTGTCAGTTTCTTATTTTTTATGTCGGTTGATCAATCATATTGTATTTACAAATTTATTATATAAAAACATAATTTAATAAAAGGATTACCTCAAGGACTCGCATTAGATCCACTTTATAAAATAGTAATAATTATTATGTTTAGGTATCATATTACTTCTTCAACCATAAAAAGTAGAAGAATTATTTATTTTCATCCATATGTAATTTAGTAATGATCATGTTGATACTCTATATATATATTTTTTAAATAAATGAAAAATTTCTTACAAGAAGGTGTTATTGTTTAACTCGCAGTATCAACATTCCCAAAATGATAACACAGGTAAATATTTACCTACTATAGACTGCGGGCCCAGTCATGGGTAAGGCATAATGTTCAGCTGTGGATACAAGCACAAGCTATAACGACTTGTAGAAGGACAAACCGGTTTTAGAAGCAAAACAAACCTAAACAGGGGGTCTCATTGGCATTTCGGCTATTTTTTTCTGATAGTGTGTGTAGATATTTTGGAAATATATTTTATAGGGATTCGTAAATTGAACTTCAGTTAAGAGGCCAGCATTCAGAATCTACACCACGTTTAAAGTGGCTTTAACTTTTTTTAAAACAGGATCGGAACAGCTGATACTACCTTGTTTACCTCTCACCCCCCTTCATTCTTTTTCACGTGCGTTTCACCAAGGTTTCACCTCACAACATTTTCAATACGAAGATAACAAAATTCGTTGACTCACAAAACACTGTCGCAACGTCCACTATTATTAGCTGTAAAGCTTTGAAATATCCATTCAACTGACCAAAAGTAAGACAAGACACCATTTTTTTGTTGTTTATTCAACATATTTCAATAAATTGTTGAATATAAAAAATAGTGTTGAAAAAAAGTTAATAACTTCTTGCAAAAATATATTTTTGCATGCTTATATAGAAAGAACGCGCATTAGCCATGTAACTTTGTCATTATCTCGGAACATATTTGAGAGCTAAAAACATGAATTATTTAAGTAGGTATAATCAACTTATTCACTTTATTTTTATGCGTTTATCCCTACTTTTTACCTGTGTAAAAAAATCGTCAGACAGACACGAGTAGATATTTGAACATCCTGTAATCTGTAAGTTGCATCACGTCATATCTTGAGAATCTTAATTGCCACTCATCGCTAATTACTTACGAATGGAAACGTCTATTCCATACTCATATATTCACCTGTGAAGAATGTGGGTGGAAAAGGGGAGTGAGAATTAGAAGACGAGGGGAAAGGATAAATAATAGGTGGAGGGGGAATTACACTGTAAGTGGGGGAATGAAATCAGGAGGAGAAGAGAAGGGGAAACGGGGAACAGCGAGGGCAGAAGTTCACATTCTGATGATGTCACATTTGAGCCAACTAATCTTTACAAATAGTTTATGAGTTGTAACTGTAAATGATCTATTCATCGACTGCCGTGCATCATTTTAACAGTCTTGCACCGACATTGGTCAACGGTTGTTGAATTTTTAATCCGGAAAATACTTAAAATGTGGTCATTCGTCTAACATTTTTTTGATTAAAAATTAGAAATTATAATATTTTTTATTCACTGTAGTGTATAAAATACCCGTTTAATAGAACATCCTTATATTTTATCTTAACGGATGGATTGCAAACTTTAGAAAATAGATGTTGGGAGGGAAAACGGTGTTTTATCTACTGGTATTTCACATAGGAAGTGCTCCGAATGACAAAATTGAAGTCCTCGGCACCAGTGCACAGTTGGAAGACGTTTTCCGCATGAGAATGAGTTGTATTTAAAACTCTCCCACAACATAGGATTTTTTAAGACCTAGGTTCACCACCTTTTCTCTTAAAATTGCTCCCCACAGAATTCCTAACGATGACTTCATCACAGACTTCCAATGTGGAGTTCATAAAAACTAAGATAATATTTTATTTATAAACCATTTTAATTTTATCACAATGCCTGGTCATTTATCTCACCATACCTTGCATTTAGAGCTTTCACTTGGGTTGAATTCAAATAATTTACCCTTTTAATGCAATCCGATGAAATCAACATAACACCATTTTGGAACCACAACAATTTAAAGTCAAACTCAACCATAATACACTGCAAAATATATTACAAAATAATAACGTTATGTTTTTTTATTTACATAGATTGGAGTACAAATGACAGAAGTGAACAAAAATAGTGCCTACAAATCGACAACCAATTAAGTTCACATAGAATACACTAAACCAAAGATTAGCACATAGTGAAATTCGAAACAGTTAGACAGTATACCAAAGCAAACATATAAGACCTATTGATAGCAAAAACAGTGATATAGAACACAACCAGTGAAACAAATTGCTTAAGAATCAATAGAAGTCAGTGACAAGTGACCCTCCAAAATTAGTGGAAATAAAAATAATCATAAAATATCTATTGTGAACTAAAAAAGTAAAACACATAAAGTGAAACAAAAGTTGTTAAAAATCGGTAGAATTCGTTGAATCAGTGAATACCAAAGCAATCGTCAAAACAGAAACCACCAGAAAAACAGTGAGTGTCCATCATCAGTGAGATATTAAACATGAGTAATACAGTGACCGTCGCATAAGTGTAACTGACTACCAGTTTTCGGCTTTCGGGAGAACTGCAGACCTTAGGAACAGTAGTTGGTTTAGTAATGTCTATTTGATCCACTCTAACAATGGAGGGTCGAGTGAGTTACCGGGGGCTCGGCAAATAGGGCCCCCCTGTCTGGGGAGGCCGCCAGGGTGCTCCAAGCTGGACTGGCGGCTAGATCCCCTGAAGGCACTGCCGCCAAAGGCATGCAGATAAAAGGGAAGGAAGACCTGTGGGTGGAGATACAGGCCAACACGTTTAGGAACTGGGTGAACGAGCATGTGAAACCACTGAATATGAAGGTAAATAGAAATTGATTTTTTATTCTGTGAGCTTTTCTTTTTATTATTTTAGGTAGGTACCATGCAATTTCCTTCTTATGAGTAGTCTGTGTCAATTTTGGCCTTTTTCTCCGTTATCTATGTAGCTTTTTTAATGACGTGGTTGTTGAACACTATCCATCGTTCGTGAATAATCCATCAAGATTACTTTTTTCTCGATCGGTGATTTTTAACGCCACAAAATGTGTGAAGGTACCTTTTTATTTTTGGAATATTTAGTTCGACAACCATATTTTTGGCTCACGGCGTAATTTATATTGTGCGCTATGGAGGTTTTGAAATAACTGTCAACAAATATAGAACGACGCCATATTATTTACTTCATATTTTTCAACTATTCAATAGGATTTAGACGAAAAAAATTGGAACTCTCCATGAAGAAACAGAGTGGGTAGAAGAACCAGCTATTCACTATTTTGGATATGGACAGGAAATCAATATGTTCATTTTCGTAAAATTGGGGTCAGCTATATTTTTTGTTTTTTTGTATGTTTCAAAGAAAATGTGTTCTCGCTACCCACCAAAAGGTAACAGCACTTTTTAAAGTAGCAGTGTATTTTTCTCGTCATTAACCTGTCGTAATCATCAACTCGTAATCTTCATCATCCACCTTCGAACGACAGAATTTGAATTTATTTATGTACTCTGTTGCACGTTTCAACTTCTCCATTAGCATAAAATTGTCCTTTTTGTCCTCCTGGTAAATTACTTATGAAAACCTTCCCCTCCGGAATATATCTGGGAACCTCATATTGGTCAGTCCTTCGATATCGACATCTTCCGTTTGAAGTTGATTTGGTTTAAGGCATTGGTATTGGCGATGAATAAAACTCATTTTATCTCAGATTAAAAAAAAATGCTTGGAATCCGTTAATTACTTTATTCTTAACTCAGGTCTCTTGTGTTGCACTTAAGCCACAGACTGGGCTTTCACCATACTATGCAGTATTCTATAATGGTTCTTCATTTCGGTTATACAAAGTTAAAACGTTGAAAACTGCAACTTCAAAAGTTTTAAAGGAGACATATGGAAGACTTTATATTTATTAATACTTGGCCGAGTGATTTGTTTTAGGGAAAAAAATATATATATTCAGTGCAGAAATATTGTTGGATTTGGGTTATGTTTAAATCTAAATCCAAAGTGTAAACCTTTTTTTACGTCTACCAGTACAGAATATGCAGTAGGGCAATGCACCACTTTTACAAATAAAGGCTTCAAATTTTTAACTTCAGACAGATTATGTTGTTACTTTATTAAATTACAGACGAAGCTGTTTTCAGCAGATGAAGAACTCTCAAAAATAAAGGAAACGTTCCGCTTATTAACGACGTACTTGAATCCCAAGTAAATGTAAATGCACATCAATATTCACACCACGATTATTTCCGGCACCAAATGCAATGTTCGCCGCTTAGTTCAGGGTTATGGACAAGATCCTAACAGGTGCTATCGAATTTGTTCCGCTGAAAAACTTGTTATTCTTCTTGAACCATTTCCTCGTGATTGAGGATTGTGACCCCTGTGTTAATTGTACTGATTAACCCAGCTCCTTCACTCTAGTGGTTCCTGGACTGCGTACTGAAAAAAATACCTTCCATCATCATCCTCGTCAACACTTTTACCATGTAGAATCATGATTGCCTCCTGTAAAAGCCTCAACTTTGTCAGTATTCTGTTGTTTCCCGAGACTGAGGATACGGCGTTTGTCTCTATACCTTCTAGCCACAAATGTTTAGGTCTCCCAATAACTCTTCGTCCCGAGAGATTGACCACCTCTAGGAAACGCATTCACTCTTGCCTGTCTCCTGTTGTCTCGCTCCAGTTCCTTATTATATCATTAAAATCATCAGTATCTACATAGATAATATAAATAAGTCCATTGTGACGAATTAGAAGAATGTAAATGTAGTGTAATTTAAAGAAAACATAAGAAATAACATATATACAAGAGTAAAATCTAGTAAACATATAAAGGTGAAGATATGAACAATACCTAAGGCTTTGATGTTCGTCTTCACACCATCAAGTTCATGTTTAGACCAGGTCGTGCAGGCTTATATTAAAAAAAAGCCTTTTTGACTGTCGGTTTTATTCTATCATTTTTTAAACTTGTCCTGCCTAGCGGAGTCGACCCATTTTTACAAATCTTGTTATGGCTCATTGTTATATTTCGTCCGTGAGGTGCAACTTTCTTGTATACCAGTAAAGATTCACTTATTATTATTCTATTTCAGTTTCCATTTTAAGACATGTGTTAGCCATGGTAATTCTTCCATTAATTAGGTTAAACCTCTGTGAATACACTAATACGTTTTTGTTTCTTTAGGCCAAGGTGACTTTCCGTACGGAGTTGTTCTCTCATAAATTCTGTTTGTCTGCCATCACTGCCTGCATATATATTATTTTATGACACTCTTCACAGATATGGGCGCCGTTATACGTTTTATGTGGCATTCATTATCGCCATATTGTTATTTTATGGCCATGCGATTGTCTTGAGTTCTCTTTGTAGGCCATTATTGTGGTAAAGACGAGATATAATATTCTTTATATGTCTTTCGCATCCTTAGATATCCTTGTCGTTTTGACCGCAGTATAACATCGTCCAGAAGAGGTGCTATAAGCACTCCCCTGATGGCTCCGTTCTTACCTCTCCCTCTTTCTCATTAACTACGCATCAGGTAGATTTGTTGTAACGGAAGACTCTATCTATAAATTCTATAACATATTTAGTCCCTCATCTAATGTTTACTTGTTGAAAAATTATTACAATTTATTGTGTGGCTTGAATGGAATGACCGTGAAAAATGACGAACTCCGCGGCAGAGCGGCACTCTCCTTGGATCAGGACATTTTTAAGTCCGCAAATGAACACGCAATGTCATTTAAATGGCTTTTTCATGCAAATAAATAAGGGTGAATGGAGGACTGAACGCTGTTGGCGCAAATAAGAACAAAATGTCGAAAGAAGCGAAGCTAGCAGTCTACAATGGAGTGCTTATGCCAACCCTAATGTATGGCAGTGAGGCATGGAACTGGGAGAGGAAGGATGAAAGTAGACTGAATGCTGTGGAAATGAGATCCCCCATGCGTATAACCATGTATGACCGTGTTAAAAAATGTGGATATCTGGTGTTCGATCCAGGAACCGCGAATCGATTCCAGAAGGAAATGGAATGAATTTAGTGGACTGTAAAGGCGAGGTAGTACTTGGTAAATGACTTGATTTATCTGGGGAAAACAATAGTAAGGAATTACGTCATCTTGCTCACCTTGGTTTGTGTATCGTTTAATGACGGCCAATCCCTCTGTTCCGGTAATAGTTGTGAAGTGACTTCCAGGTCCGGCGATGATTTTGAAGGAGAACCTCCTTCTCCGGGCGCTAATTATGAAGTGAAGTGGGGGCCGGTCTCGACCGTTCGAATGATACGATCCGAGAGTGGGGCCGGTAACAGGCTGATTAACGCATATTTTACACAGCCATGCCAACATGGCAGGACAAGGGTCGCAAGGTGACGTATAGGAGATAGGTAGACGGGGTAAAATTGAACATCACATTGGAACTCACAAAATGTCAATTCTAGACCCAACATTCCCCGAGAAGAGATGAAAATCTCTTATCTACCAAACGTCGATGATTCACACATTTCGATTATTGTCAATAAACAAATTAAATCATAACAACCGAAAATGATAATCTCAAAATTATTAATTAATTGTGTAAGCAACGATATTTAACGTCTATGGAAACTCAATTTTGAAAACTCGAATAAAACTACAATATAGTCTTCCTTGTTGGTTATTGTCAAATGGTGAGAAACCGTTTATCGAATACAGCTTTGATTGAAATCTATTGTCAAACTAGTGGAAAACATCATCGTTATCTGAAACGGAAACACACATCGTCCTGTCGAGTATGTTAAGCGGGACTTCATAGAGTCGTTCCGTTTGAAAACATTTATTTCATCTGTATGATTTGGTTTAAAGACTCAACAGAGTCATACTAGTATAATGGCGATTATTAGCACAACTATCCAATAAGTTCGATCACCTATTTTTGAAAATCGCCCGATTATTAATGAAAATTGGTTTTTACTACTACGTAAAACTATTAAACTAATACTTTATCTATTTACTATAACATTATTCAAAAGAGAAATAAAATAAAGTAGATAAACTATTGACAATCACGGATTCGGACGAAACCAGGCCACATATATCCTCGTCATGGTCGATGAACACCATACTATGCAGATAAACTTTGACAATGGTTCTGTTCCGTGTGCATTTTAAACTATCACTATATACGAAAGTGATCAAAATGATTGATACGCCCCAACTATGTGCCTCCAAATGAGATTTGGAAGGGAGAACATACTTGATTTGACGCGTAATAAATAACGGCAGATGATAGATATTCGTGAGCCGTTGCGATGTTTGTTTTAGGGAAAAATTTATATTCACTAGTGAGACTAGAACATAACCCCGTTCAGCTAGGAAATGTTCTAACACGCTTAACATGCTGCAAACGTTAAGTCAAATACTATTTCTAAATGTACTGCTTTGGTACTTAAAATAAATAAATAAACACAAATAAGGGTTAACACTTTTGTTCTACGCTTTTATTTTTAAAGAAAGGGGACACCTAAATTTTAACATCAATATTGAAAAAGACAAATTCACGTAGTTGAGATTGTATGAATCGCCCATGACAAGTTGAAATTAAAAGGACGAGCAAAACCAAATTATACTTCATAAGGCGTAAACAAATGACGTTGCGAGCGGAACAATCCAAGTTCCGCTTTAATTATAACGTAACGGTCGTAAAACGAACGATACGAATCCCAAATAAATTAGTAAATTACTTTTTCACATAGAAATATTCAATGTTGACCATTAGAAGTGATTATGATGCAATCTCCCACCAACTCTAAGTAAATCAAACCGAATCTACAAAAGAAAGGTTAAACGGATAAGATCCTGAATTTCAGAGAAGAATTATGATGAATTTGTTTAAATCTTTATGAAAACTTGTTGCACTTTCTCTCTCCATATTTAGCGATGAATATAATTTTTCGAAAATAAATTGAGAAATTGTGATCTTCCTTGTGTTGAATGTTACCAAACTAACCAAGCTGTAACTTGTTGTATTTTTGTTAATGACGAAAAAAATCTATTTTAAGACAACTTCATCCCATGAAGTGGTTGGCGTATGAACTGCAAAACGATGGTAGAATCTGTAACGGCGAACAATTTATCATATTTAAATGTCATTAACAGATTTCAAAAGCGTAATCTAAAAAGTCGAGCGAGCTAAAGCGTCGCATAATTCTAACCGCGGAATAGAAAGGGTTTTTACGCGAACCGCCTTTAGCTTGGCAAATCAAAGGCGAATATTAACTCTATGCCCTGAGTAAAATGTACAACACAATAGACTCTTGTCAGACTAAGGATACGGCGTTTCATCTCTATACCTTCTAGCCACAAATGTTTAGGTCTCTCCAATAACTCTTCGTCCTGAGATTGACCACCTCTAGGAAACGCATTCACTGCCTGTCTCCTGTTGTCTCGCTCCAGTTCCCTATTATATCATTAAATCATCAGTATCTACATAGATAATATAAATAAGTCCATTGTGACGAATTAGAAGAATGTAAATGTAGTGTAATTCTTTAAAGAAAACATAAGAAATAAATATATATACAAGAGTCAGAAACTAGTAAACATATAAAAAGGTGAAGATATGAAAGTTACAGTTTGTACCTAAGGCTTTGATGTTCGATGATTCACCATCAAATGTTCATACGGTTATCCCCGGACGAACAAGAATTGTCTTATATTAAAAATCTGCTGTAAAGCCTTTTGACTGTCGGTTTTGAAATTAACTATCATCTTTTGAACTTTAGGTCCTGCTGTCATTCAATGGAGTCAGATGTAGTTTTCGAACTCTTGCGTCGAAAACTACTCGAAGGCGTCTTAGTAGAACCAGTGTCTTTAATCACACAATGATGAATAAAATATCTTCCAAACGAAGTTACCAGTAAAGATATATCACCCTAAAATTCTATTCTGTCATGAATTTAATATGTACCGATTTAAAATGTGGATTCCGCGAACATCGACGTTCAAAGTGATGCAGTCAATATCTGCCATTATGAATCCTCAATTTCCGATGACTCTTCCTTGTGAAAACAACGTGCCGTCGAAATACGTTTTTGAGTTTCAAAATTTGGCCAAATTCAAGGTGTTTCAGTCTCCCCGACGAATGGAGGCAGTTGTATCATCTGCATAAATACTTGACAACAAAACGAATTCCCCATTAATATGCTCATTGGAGCAGAGGGAACGGATCCGAACATTGACGCGTTCTTTTCTGCGGGTGGCCGACCCCACTTCAATTCCTCGAATAGGAATATTCGATTAGAACAGTCGAGGGCCCAAAACAGAATTGAGCAGTCATTTATGAAGGCATTCATTATCGAGACGCGGATATTTTGATAACGTCCATCTTTATCTTTTACTCCGACGGCCGTAGATAATAAAGCGGACGAATTGAGTTAACACCTCGGTGTTTTAATTAGTTCCACATGCGGCGTGACACTAGTTGATAGAATTGTGTTAAAGACGAGATATAATAACAGTCGGTAGGTTAAATATTGTCATTTTATCCGCATCCTTATAATTAACTTGGATATCACATAGTACATTTTGAAAACATGTGTATGACGATTCTGTAATTCCTCCATGCCACAATCTTTATTCTGAGCCGCTTCAGGATCACGCCAACGAAATCGTGCTTTAACATACTCGATGTACCTGAACTTAACCTGTAGATAATTCTTATCACTAAGCTCAGCCGAATTTAAAAAATGCCTCTAATGAACAATTATAAATTTCAACTGGCTGTAGTAGCCTGCCGATTTCTTAGATCGCCGCCATTGTAAACGGATTTTATCGACGTGACAATAAAACCAATTCACGGAATAATCAACAATTATTTAGCAACAACAAGACAATCGAGCGTGTGTGACTTTACGTTATTTACGTGACAATAAAAACCAATTCACGGAATAATAATCAACAATTATTTAGCAACAACAATTGTGTGGCTTTGAATGTGACAATAAAAAACTAATTCCACGGAATAATAATCAACACTTTGAAAATGGAATTCGATGGAAAATAGGTTAGAAAAACAGATAATCAAAGCTCTCCAAGTTGATCAAACGATAATACGATAATAATCATCCGATAAAACGATAATAATCATCCGATAGTACGATACAATCCATCCGATAGTAACTCATTTCGAGTAGGACCAAATGTTCGATCCAGGAACCGCGAATCGATTCCGGAAGGAAATGGAATGAATTTAGTGGACTGTAAAAGGCGAGGTAGTACTTGGTAAATGACGAATCTGGGGAAACAATGTTACGTCATCTTGCTCACCTTGATTTGTGTATCTGATAATGACGGCCAATCCCTCTTGTTCCGGTAATAGTTGTAGAAGTGACTTCCAGGTCCGGGCGATGATTTTGAAGGAGGAACCTCCTTCTCCGGGCTAATTATGAAGTGAAGTGGGGGCCGGTCTCGGTAACTGAGAATGATACGATCTGAGAGTTGGGGGTCGAAGTAACAGGCTGATTAACGCATATTTTTTACACAGCCATGCCAACATGGCAGGACAAGGGTCGCAAGGTGACGTATAGGAGATAGGTAAACGGGGTAAAATTGAACATCACATTGGAACTCACAAAATGTCAATTCTAGGACCCAACATCCGGAAAGAATGCAAGGCTGATGTAAGCGTAATTTTTTTTTTACAATAACTCCACACAGAAAGCCTCGAGAGAAAATAATTTCCCTCAGGGCCTATGTCATCTTTGGGGATGCTGTGTGGAGGGTCTTTTTGAGGAAAGGAAGGAGTCATGTTGAAGGAGGGAGGAAACACAGAGGCCGGCAAATCGTTCCATGGCCGAGTTGTTGAACATAAGAACAAGTCGTAAAAGCGACCCGTTCTCATGTATTGAATGTCAACCGTGTACAAATGTTGGGCGCGCGTTTGACTAGTTTCCCGACTATGCACCGGTGCCGAAGGGATCAATGACGCAAGTTCCTCTGTCTATAAAAGTATTTAAGTATATCTGAAATACCTGTAGAACAAGAACAGCATTCCCAACCTGACGTCTGTGCTCCAAAGTTTGCAATCCGTTTGTTAAGATAGGAGAATCTATCAAACGGACCGCCCGTTTCTGCACAGAGTCAAGGATTTTTTTCAGATATTTAGGGGCTCCAGACCAGAGGTGGCTGCCAAATTCAACAGTGGGGCGTACTTGCGATTTGTACAGGGTCAGCAGTTGTGTACTATTGAAGTATCTGCGGGCCCTGTACAACACGCCCAACTTCTGAGCGGCTAACTTTACTCTGGCTTCGATAGAGCCCCGGTGCCTTAACTGGTCACTTAAGGTTATGAATAGGATCAAGAAAAGGACGCTTAGATGGTTTGGGCATGTAGAGCGAACGAACCAAGAAAGGAGTGTGAAAAGGATATATGATGCGAAAGTGAATGGAAGAAGAAGTCGGGGACGCCCGAGGAAGACATAGCACGGTTAAGTGAATCAAATACTTGAATCGGGCCATGTGAAGAGTCAGAATTACAGAAGAGTATGTACGAATGTGAATGAAGCATGGAGTGTGTGCCAAGACAGAGTTGTATGGCGGTCCGTCCTCTTTGCCTACCCCTGCGGAAAAACGGCGTGATAGTTAATTAGTTTTTTTTTTAAAACAAAGTATATTTACACCTAGAATAGAATATTATTCGTTCATTATTTTTATAACTTTTACAAGTCGTTGTTGCTACTTAACGTATCGCCATTGAGTAACTAGTTGGAATTTGCGTTTACTTCCTTCTACAACATAGGTCTCTTCAAGACCCAGCTACACTTCTTCGTTTCCTTATTTAGATCCCACACATGAAATCCCCAACGACTGTAATTTTTTGTAACAAAAAAATAAAAATATTTTCGCACGTTCCAGAGTATCGCAATGAAATATACATATCACCCTTAAAAGACAAGCACCTGATCTGAATAACCAGGTGCTTTTCAATCTTTCTCTGTCCCATCTACTTCCCATCATACTGGATGTCATAGAGACCCACCAGTTCTCTTTTACAGTATTCACATAAAAAATACCATTAGGCTACTCCCAGAACCTCCTACGTAGAGTTAGAATTTAAAAAAAGGAAAATCAGAAAACAAGTCATTCTTTTAAATATAATGATGCATTTTTCATGTTCTGCGGAATGCAAACTGCTGCTACATATTTTTACAGAATGCTTGGTATTTATACACATGAGGCTTGGTATAACTCCAAGTGCATCCATTGACCATGACCCAGAGTTCAATCCCAATCCGTTCCGACTAGGTACTGCCTACTGCCACCACCTCAGGTTTACCGCATTCCTAATCCATGACACACTTGCTTAATGGTGTTCGCTTCACCCCCTCACCACACGGCACATGTGTCAACAGCGGGTCGTCACTGTGAACTCCGTTCGTGTCTTTGTTTTTGGGCACAAAAAACCTGCTAACGAAGTGGCGATGAAGGCGGCTGTGTTGTCATATATGGATTTAAATATGATTGCATGATTCACGTGTATTTTGGTATACTCGAGCTTGAAGACGAATGAAAGGTGTTCTTTCATAAGCAAACAATCTTGTGTGGACAGATTATAATTTTAAGATTCGTTCATAATTATAAAATAAAAAATACAATTCAACAGTTGTACGTGAAGTTTTTTTATGTATGTAAATCTTATTTGTTTATGTATGCATAAAGTTTCAATATCGATTAATCAACCAGTCTTTTTAGGTTGTTTTAGGCTAGTAGAGCTAGTTTAGTTTGATGATACTCCATTTGTTGGATCCGATTCACTCACCGATGAAGATGAAATTGAAAGTTCTTGAAGTCTTCTTACACAATTGTATTATTAACGAAAAAAATTACCACACTGATTTGTGTCTTCTTATCCACAAAACACCGCAGTTATTTTATATTATTTGGAGATCAAAACAACAAACTGACACGTTTTTTTTTCACACAAAACGCTTGGAATTAATTGTTTCAAACACGGTCTTGTTATATACAGCCAAATTATAGGATAGGTAGGGAACTTGGGTGAATAAACATCAAGGTAAGACCTCGCAAATTACCACTTTAAAATTCAACACCCTTACTTAATTTGTTTCGAGATTATACAGTTATTTATAAAGTGCCTAGTTCTAAAAATATATAGTACTATCACTCGTTCATTTAATTATTTTGAATTTTTCAAAAGGGGGTTATTTTAATCGTTTTACGAGGAGCAAGGTTATAAGATTATTAAAAAGCCTTCTTTGAAATAATAATTTCTTACTATTTTGATTTTCAAGTAGTACTGAGTGTTTACTAAACATGCCACAACAATAAAAAAAATTATAGTTTGAAATATTACGACCGTAAATAATAAACAATACGCCATTGATAAAGTTAAAAAATATTATTGGGTATGCAATAGGTAATCCACAGATATCAAAATACTTCATTAATTTTAGACTCGAATTCGTAAAATGCGCGATTTCCACATTTATTTACTACTTTTAGCACTTAAAGCGATATAATAGTACGAAAACTAGCGGTTTGACCGAGTTCACATTCGAATAAATTCTGATGAATATGTAAAAAAAACATTAAATGTTTTTACGATGCACTCAGAATGTAAGTAATTTACATTTTAAATTGATAAAAACTGTATAATATACGACGGAAAATTGAATGCTAGAAGATGTCGGGGCCACCTAAGAAAAAAATAGGCAAATACTTGAGTCGGGTCATTTCAAAAGTCGTAACCGCACAAGAGTACGAATGAATGTGAATGAAGCAAGGAGTGTGTGCCGAAGCAGTTGTGTAGCAGTTCATCCTCTCAATCTACCACTGAGAGGAAACGCCATGGTTAGTTAATTAGTCATCTTTTTCAGAAAGTCGTATTCACAAACAATAGAATTGCCCTAATTTACAAAGCTAGGCTAATCCGTTAGCATACATGTATAAACTCACCAGTATAATTATATATTTTCATACAAAGATCCGCGAATCCTCAATCCTCGATCTACTGCTAAACAAAATGTTAGAAAAGTTTTCATAGCTTACGACAAATGTAAATAACTAATATTTGAATATCAATATAGCTTTAAGTATTTAGATAGTTTTTTGGTAAATCTAGCCATAGATTTTAAGTTTTAGCGCCCTTGAGGAGATGTTCCACAAAATTGACGCTATATGAATTAGCCAAGTATTATTTTTAGTATTAATATTTGACTAGGTTAGGTTAAAAATGATGTTAGATTTTCTTCTCCCCCATTAATAAGATTATTATTTTTAGGTGACAGACCTCAGCACAGACCTACAGTCCGGCACTATACTATGCGCCCTAGTGGAGCAGCTACAGGGCCGCCCCCTGAAGCCTGCGCCCCACAGGCGTCCCGCCAGCACCCATCACTGCCTGGAGAACGTTACCGCAGCCCTGGCCGCCATAGAGGCTGATGGGGTCAAGCTGGTTAACATCGGTAAGTACCCTGCATATTACTTCTAGAACAAACTAAAGGTTTATCCCGACAAAGTTCTGTAAAAGTTAACGATAGATTTTTAAAGCTTTTATAGGTTCAGCTTTGGGGGAATCAGGAAGACATTAATACAACGGCGGATTTATATTTTCAAAAAATATTAAATTAGAATTAACTTTAAAACTTTTAAGCTTATGATGTTTGTGTTAATTATTGAAATAATATCAATAATCTTCAACGTAAATATGAAAATAATAAATAACGGTCGCGACCGAGACTCAAACTCGCAACCTTTACTCTATACGGGAGTAACGCTTCTGTCAATTAAGCCACCGAGACCTTATAAGAAACCGGCATTTTTAATCAATCTCATTTTTCATTTGAAAATTATTAATACCATTTTTTTTTTTTAATTCTTCCGATTTGGCTGCCATCTTTATATGAAATACAAAGCTCTACCGGAACACATATTATATACCTAGATGGTGTCTTGGATAAACCATCCATTTTTATTTACGGAAGATCTTTGACTTCTTGCAAAGCCGAGAATCGATATTAAACTAGAATTAACTTTAAGGCTTTTATGCTAATTATTTTTATATTGTTTATTGAAATACTTTCAATAATCTTCAACGAAAATATAAAAATATATTCGAAAATTAAATAAACAGGCAACAATGGCGGTAAAAGAATTTTTTTTGTGGAATGTCCCTTATTTAAAGGGCTAGGGGGCTTCCCAACTGACCACTGCCTTTTTTCAAGTGTGACCAGTTTCCAGGATTAACTTCAAATGAGTAGAGAATTCATTGTGCGTTCACGAATTTCTAAGTGTTTCCATAATCTATGTTATGTTTAATCCCCGGTGTATTATTTTGATTTTCAAAAGATATAATATTATTTACCAACGAATGTCTTTGAAATGTAATGCGTACAAGATTCAATCAACGAATTTAACTACGACAGATTCTCAATTATAGCAGATGTTTATGACAAAACACGTCCACTTGAAATCATCAGGCATCTTGCGAGAAGAAACGAAAGACTTGGTTTGCAGGGTTGAAGAATTTTTAGAAATAAGAAGGTTACCAACTTGCTGGGTAGACCAAGTCAATTACGTACCAGGCAACTCAGAAATTCCACCGATCCCAGCTTTAGTGTGGCAGGAGAAACGGTGTAACCTCATTGACACAATTAACACATAATTATCACAATCCTTTTATGAGATATCGACATTGAAGACGATACATCGTAGTCATTTGATACCGCGTCATAACAAATGGATTTGAAAGATTAGAACATTATTCTAGCATCAACCTACATAATAAATACACCAGCATCGGAATGTTCAGCTATCAAAAAAGCGTGGTCCTCATTAAAAAAAACACCTACAAGCATTGTTCTATATGTTTCGTTCCGGTTCCTCCCACAACGGTCTGATCAAGCCCAGCATCTGTATCCTAGGCGCTGTGGCAAAAACTTCATATTATTATGACGTTACTGTTTACGCATAGTTTATAGTCTCTAGTCTTCGTGTAGGCACATGCCTGGTGACTTCACAATGCCTCGCATTCCAGCAAATGTTGGTGTTTTTCCACCCACCGAGGTGATTTCCATAACACCAGGGTTTTGCGTGGTGAGCTACTGCTGGTCAGATGATATTTTTAGCTTCGTCTGATTGAATATCAAGTGCTGGATTATGCTGTTGTATCTCGCTTTTACGACCCAATCGATTGAAGAACACAATATCTGTGGTTATAAAGATTCTTCTACCACCAGTCAGAGTAGGTAATACATAATTTTATTTTTCTTCAGTTCTTTGTTGGACAGTATTAAATTGTGCCTCCAAATGTTTTGTCTCTGACCCTGGTCTGCCATTTGGATTCCATTTCATCAGACCATCTTGTTCGAGGTCTCCCTTTATTGATCTTTTAAACCAATCCACAACTATTGTATTTTTGGAATCAAAAATTATTGTCCCTTTTTGTGCGACCAGTTAATTCCCACTTAACCTTAGCCACGTCATCAGCCACATGCCTTAAACTTTCAATCTCTCAGCCATCATTCTATATTATTCTCTCCTGGTCTTACACTAACAACTGGTTTCGCCATGGTTCTCAGGGCGACTTGCGTTATTTTTATTCTGAATAAATTTATCTTACAACGGTTTTTTCTTCGCCTGTCTCATTGGGAGGAGTTCCCGTGTCGATTCGTTATACATGTCGTAAAATCCTACCCGAGTCTGCGTTACGTACGTAAGAATTCAGCATACATTGATAATTATGGCCATCGTAAGTTAATTGTCAAATGTCACTCATGTTTCAAATTAAGGTTTTTTTTCTTACTTCTTGTATGAGGTTTTTCCTCTTGATCAAAAGAGTGATTACTATCATTATTTACACTATCAAAATCAAACAAAGTCCCCATTTATATCATGTACATTATTGTGTGGATACTGTAACGGATAAACTTAAACTTTCTTCAGTTTCCTTTAGGTCTTTTTGAATTATAAAATAAAACCAAGATTTCTTTGAATCTCTTTCTACAAACGCATTTTTGAACAACCCGATGTGGTGAGAGCGCTATAGTAACATTAATCCCTAATATTAAGAATGAATCTCAGACTTTTAATCAGCGTATCATCTTTAGTATTAACACTAATTTATTTCTTTACTTTCATTGTCTACTTCTAACTGCACCTGCATATAAATCTACCTTCCAATTTAATTGCACTTCGCGTGCGCTCGTATATCGTATCATCTGGTTGCTCTCAGGAGTTCACTCTTTCTCGTTCATTGTCTCACGTCATGGGAAGCTACGGCTCTTTCGATAGAAAAAATATTTATTTATTTTTCTTAGTTTCCGAGTCGAACGCTGTGTTTACGCGTTGGCTGGAGGCCATTTGTAAGACAGATGGATAAGGCTACAACAGGTACAGGGTAAAGCAGATAGTGGGAGACTGCAGACAACAAATACTAGACGACGCAACTGTATGGGTGGATATAAAATAAGCTTGAATGAAAACGACGATTCTCCATCACAATAGCAAACAGCAACAATCGCTGGTGTTGAAATCGGTATTCCCACGGGTTACCACGATAGAGTTCTCCTCACATGAGTTGTAACTTACTGCTGAAACCATCAGTATCGTTTTTTGTGGAACTATTTCGCTCTCTAAAAACTTTTTAATTAGGTACATTGGCTCCAGGCTAAGTTAACCTCACTTCATGTTTTGATAGAACTGTCTCATTTTCAAGGAAACTGTTTAAATGTTACCAGTTTGCACTGTGAACTGAAAACTGGAACATGAACATCACTGGCAAAGGCTGGACTGATCAAATCTTAACAAGCTTTCCATGCAATGCAGTACCTTTATCTTTGAATGAATCTGGTCCATCGTGGCAATTGGCGTAGTCACGATCTTCAGCAACACCAATTTGGCCACAACATTAAAAATATCATCCTTTGAAAAGCTTAAAACCTTTGGAGACAAAAGTTTCTTTAAAAAAATTGTCTTGTCAATCTTAGATTGCCTGAATTTCCTTGAATGCATTTAATTGCGACTGTTGAGAGTACCCCACATGTAACAGACATACCAAGTTAAATCAAACTTGCAACCCCTTTCGTTGCAATATGAATTCTAAAGTGTCTTACCTATTTAACTCAACATCTCATATCCTCAAATCAAATTGGTGGATACTTTTATAGTGAATACCGCATAAGAGCCCCAACTGCTCCCAGCCGTCTGAAGCCAGTAGGACTATAGTATCCTAGAGATAGTCGATATTCCTGTCCCGGTTAAAAGGAACCGGTTCCACGCCGGTCACTGGAACCGCCGATATTATTTATCTGAGAAACCGGTTCCTTTTTAGGGCACAATAGGTTTTTGGCGGAAAGGTTCCTTTGACGAGGAATCGGTTCCATAGTTCCATTTTTTGTTGATTTGCTAGTACTTTTCGATTTTTAATCTATACCGACTAGAACTTTTTTGGGGAGGAACTTTTGTCGATTTGATAGTACTTTTTAATCTGAATATAAAAATCTCCTTTGTGGAACTTTTCTGGTACCAGGAAGCAGTTCCAGAAAAGAACTGGATAAATAACCGGTTCCTCGCTGGAACCGCAGGTACATGCAACTTCCGATATCAACCATCCTTATGGGCTTATGTTGTGAGGCTGAATGTAGTGGAGGGGGGGAGAAGAATGCGGGAAAGAAGAAGGTTAGGAAGTACTTGCCCATTTAGATCTGGTTACCAAACACGGTTAAATCCATTTCAAGTAACGTTTCGATTATGAATGGTGGTCTTTCACCAGGGCGATACTTAGAATATCTACCACTACAGAAGCTTATCCAAGACGTTTTTCTTCGTAAATACATAATTTATTTCGATTCATTTTACTATCCATTCCCTTCCTTTTGTTTTTTCCATCGCCCCCTTATATGTTACTCGGCAGGTGTATGTTTTTAATCATTGTTACAATTCTTAAGAGGAAACACATAATCGCCTTAATAGGATATTACTAGTAGTTTCTGAAGTAAATCAGAGGATGAATCCCAACCTTTAGTTTGTTCAAAGACTGTCTCTGCTTGTAGCTCAGAACAAATTTCAGATGCTCATAACGATCATAAGTTTTAGGAATAGCTGTCCATCGGTGTTTTTTCCAGGTAAGAAAATAGGAGAAACAAATTTCTATGGTGTGGTCAGATACCTGACGATACAAGATCTAGCCTCGTACGTACGCGAATATCATGTTTGCGGTTACTGTCATTGTCTTTTAAACAATAGGACAGTCATTATATTATCCTCATTTCATTGGAATAGTTTCCCATAACCCTTCTTTGTATGCTGAACTGACCCTGACAGACTTTATTAAATAACATAACGCATGCAGTTTTTGCCAAACGAATGACTGAATTCACCGCTTCACTACAAAAATAATAGCTCTAAACAAGTGCGATATGTGCCACGAAGATGGGTGCCAACATAGCGCCTGCGCATGCAAAGGATTCAAGAAGAAGACAACAGTATGAATATATATGGAGAGGAGCTTAATATTTTTACCCAACCTATAAAAATTCACGATAAATCACTTTCTCCGGGTTTTTACGTCGTAAACTGTGGGAGAGAAAGAGATAAGACAAGTTGTCACATAATATCACACCACTTATGTATGTAAGCATGTTTTCTGTCTACCGTGTCTTCGGCGACTCCGGCCACTACGTTTTGTTATGCGACACAACTCAACGGTTTTTGATGTTATATCCTATATTTTTTTGTTGATAACAATAGTGTGAAAAAGTGGTTGTACAAAAAACAAAAAAATATGTTGATATGTGTTATGAATGGATGTAAAAAGGTGTATCCATGAAAACTCTAGCCACACCCGAGTCAATAAAAAATCAACAATCCTGACTACACTGTTTCGCAAAGGTATCCCTCCTGGTATAGTATTGCTCTGAGATTCAAGATGGCGAATGGCCCGTGGCTGTCCAGCTTGTAATCTGCGCAGTAAAATAGTTATAACCACATGCCGATTTTTTTTATTGGAAGAATTAAAGTTAATGATCGTATATCACAACAATACTGAAAGCGGGATGTTATTTAAATGCAAGTAACTGGGTTCGATTGTGATGCTCTTTTGATAACTCGCCTTTGGCTGTTGTCTTATTGCCCCAGTATTCTCCTAAATCTGATTTAAAATGATTGAATAACCAGCATATCTAAACGCTCCTGGCTTCATAGTTACCATCGGTAACGTAATCGGACAGTACTTGAAATACTCCTATTGCCATCATAACAAGCGTAAATGTTGCTTGTGCAATGATGGAGGACTTGGCTAGCAGAGGAATTGAACCCATGACGCCCTGGTGGGAATCTGACGCCTTTGTCCACTCAACTACTAACCGGTTGACATCTGACACCGATTGACATTTTATATCAGTATATGAGTTAACACAAAGTTATTTCGAGTTTAACAAAACTCAATCTTTAATAAATTATTTTTACTGAGAAAACGCTCTTATAAATAAAATATTTGCCACTGTTGGTAGGCGGTGAACAGTGTTTAATTTTTTAATGAAAATATTTATTTTATTTTATATTTGCAAAAACAGTTTTACACCAAAACATTTTTAAAAAAACACAAAAAATTGGTAATCATAATTACACAAAGATTAAGGTAAAAAGAGTTTTAAAAACAAAAAAAATGGTTTTCATAAGTACATAATATAGTTAGAACTTAATAGCTAGTTCTTGCTTAAACTTGTTGTAGCTCGTGTGAAAAATATCCAAATTTCCTGCGAGGCAGTTAATTAACCTAGTTAGTCTTCCCAGGGGCATCACAATTGGTAAGTTAGTTCTGCACCTGGGAAGAAACAGAAGCCTGTGTTGGCGGCCTCGCGTGAAATTATCAGGGACAAATCCAAACCAAAAGAGGAAAATCCAATTTCCGCCAGGATGTCAGGTATTAATAATACACCGTTCAGGAGTTTACGAGCAAAAAGCAGTAATGCTATATCCCTCCTCGAACTAAGGCTGCAAATACCCAGAATTCTCGAGATAAACGCTGTTGGAAACAAACAGTTTTCATAATTCAAAAACAGAATTCCTCATTCCTATAGGTATAGGTGATCTGTTTGACCTTGTTCTTCAAAGAACCTCACCTTAAATTAAGGTCAAAACAACAACATTGTCAACAAGCTCATCTCACACGAATCATCGTCGGCTATTGAATGCAAATGACTCACCACTCCTTGCACCACCCGAATATAAAGTGACTAATTACTGGCAGGACGAACAAAAATAACAAGCTTCCAAATCAATGAATAATAATCTGACTGACGTCGGCATCTTGCATTATTTTACGCTGTATTTGATTTATTTATTTTGCCGCTGCTGTCAGCAAATTATTGTAATTCAATGGTGGTTATATGATATTCCAACATCTGACATTGTCTAATTAATAATAATTAGGAAATTTGAGATTTGAGTGTGCATTGTCATTCAAACACCAAACTAGTTGGCACAACAACACAACATAGATAGAAAACTCAGTGAAGAAGCTAGTAGAACTGTTCACAGAACATTGCCACCTCGGGAGACAAGTCCAGTTGTTGCGAGTGGAAAGCACAAATAGCTGCAGGAGATATGAAGCTGGAGAACGAAGAAAAACCGAAACACCAAAAAGAATTATGTGAAGCATGGAAGACAATACAAATGCAGGGGCCCTAGAAATATAATACACAATACTTAAACGATGATTTACAAGCTTTAAAATAACATGCTCCCTAAATATCTGCAAAATAATATTATATATAATGTAAATATTCACAATTATCCTACGAGAAGTTGTCATGATTTTAGGCTTCCCAAAACGAAACTTGTGTGTACTCAAAACAGCGTGTTTTATAAAGGCCAAAAACTTTTTAATAGTCTTCCAAATGCCTTAAAAGAAGCCTCAAGTCTTGGCACTTTTAGGAGGATTTGTGCTGAATATGTTGAAAAAAACCTATGATTCTTAAGATTACTAAGATTTCAATTTATATCTGCTGTATAGGAACCTTATATGCTTTGTTCTATAATTGTGAAATGTAAAAACTCGATGTGTTTTTGCTTCTAAAAACAAAAACAAAACAAAAACAAAACAAAAACAGATGTGTGAAAAACAAAAACAAAAACAAAAACAAAAACAAAAAAAAACAAAACAAAAACAAAAAAACAAAAACAAAAACAAAACAAATGAAACCCCAACATCGATGCTATAATTTTTTTTAAACAATACCGGTTATTAGTCGACATTCGCGAGCTCCCAGGTCACCTAAAATCAGCTTAATTTTGCGCGGCCCACCAGTCTCTCGATAAAAGTTACCTCCGCGTTGACAAGCATCGCCAGTCGAAAATCAAAGTTATTGGCTCCTTCATTGACCGAGTGAGTGTTTAGAATGGTTTCGATCGATGGCCGCTTATCAATGAATGGACACTAATTTTATATTGGAGAAACGGATTTTGGACAGATATTCATGATATCACGAGTAATGGTAAACGACTCTTAGTCAAAAAACATCCAACAAAACCCAAAAATAAATAATAACAGTTATTCAAAACGAAGTCGTTTAAATTTAATGTTTCAAAATATCAGACAAATATCTACGCAACCGATAAAACGTGTCAGTGTTACCATTGTAGAGCATTTAAATAATTGATTTTTTAAGTAAAATCTAGCGAAATCGACAAACGAACGGCGACAGCTTACTTTGTGGTATTGATTCTGCTGAGTTGTTGATGTGGCTGTTCTAGGTCTTTGACCACTTCCTCGGTCGAGTAGTAAGACGCTCGACTGTGAATCCAGAGGTCGCGGGTTCAAAACCGGCGTGCGAAATTTTATTTATTTGATTAATATGGGTCATAAAACAATTTATTCCGATAAAATAATATATAATATATTTACGAAACGTTCCAGAGTGGTAAATACTAAGTATCGCCCTGGTGAAAGATGACCATACAGAATCTAAAACGTCACTTGAAAGGCTTTAGCCATGTTTGGTAATCAGATCTGAATAGCAAGGTACTTCTCAATCTTCCTCTTCCCCATCTCCTTCCCTCTCCCACTACCTTCAGCCTCGAAAATACCCCGATTGGGGATGCCATAGTCTCACTGGCTCTAGGCGGTTGGGAATCGTTGGGACTCTGGTGCGGTATTCACTATTAAAAAAAAATCAACAAGTCAATAAAAATGAATTCGTTTGAATTTAACGTTTCGAAATAACATGCGAATATCTATGCTATCGATAGAACGTGTCAGAGGTAAAATTGTACAGCAATTTTACAGACATTTTGGATAGATCTTGGTAAATTTCAAACCATCAAGGATGTGTATGGTAGGTACATATTGACAGAAGTCTGGTGCCTAGGTTTCTAAGTGCCTTAGCTAATTGGCATTCTTTGGCGTGGTGAGTTTGCTTCTCTAAGTAATCGTAGGAACCAATGATTGATTATCATATTATGCAATATGGTAATGTTGCCTCAATGACCCACATTGGCCGATAATCTGATATAACGATTAGCGTAGGAATAGCATTGCCAATGCAACAATGTCCAAGAACTTCTGTACATCAAGAAAATATTTTATTTTTTATGACAATGAAATAAATGAAATCGAAATGAAATTAGTATACGAGTATTCAAACAAGAAACAGAAACAGAAACCAGATCCCGGGTGAACTGATAATTAATAAAACTGTCTCAAGTGGTATAAACTCAACATACGAGTACATATGGTAACTTGAAAATAGGCCGAAAGACCACAGTTTTTAATATTATTTTTAATGGAAACACCGCAGATACCAGGGATCATGAAACCCAAAATTGGCTGAATTAGGCTGATGGTGGTAGAGAAGGGGATGATTGCGATGTACCTGACTATTCAGATCTGGTCACTAAACACGACTAAAGTCATTTCAACCAACGTTTAGATTCTAAATGGTGATGTTTCACTAAGGTGATACTGAGAGTTTCTACCACTCTGAAACGTGCCGAAAATATACTGCGTATTAAAAAATATATATTTTTGCGCACACCAGGTTTTGGACCCGCAACTTCTAGTTCCGTAGTCAAAGATTTTAGCTGTTCGACCAGGGAGGTTCGATCAACCTTAAAATAAAGCTCTACAGCTGTTCTAAGGAACATGGATACAAAAAAAATTGCTCCGGTCACTAGTTCTCTTTTGTAGTATAACCATAATCTAAAATAAGTATAATAATAAATAATAAATCATTAGAAATATAGTTTTACTTTTTGTAAGCAACGACCTTGTTTGTTAAATGATCAACCTATGTTCGTGGTGCTATCTTGGCACTGGTGAAAGTTTTTCACTTTGTAAATGTTCCATTGTTATACGTCTAATTCTAACATATTATGAAAAATTTACATAAAAGCAGACCCGGTCAAGAACTCAGAGCAATAATTTACCAGAAGGGAGCACTAGTGTAGTTAGTATTGATGATTTTCTCCATGGGCGTGGCTAGGGCTAGGGCTAGGTAATTTATACATCTATTCATAGCACATGTCAACGTAATGTTTTTGTTTATATGTAAAACCACTTTTTCACAATATTGTGATAAACAAAAAAGTAGGATATAACTTAAAAAACCGTTGAATTATGTCCTGTTATGTCGCATAACAAAACGTAGTGGCCGGAGTCGCCGGAGACACGGGAGACGGAGACATGCTTACATACCTAAAAGCGGTGCTATATTGTGTGAGAACTTCTCTTATCTCTTTTTCACTCTCACGGTTTACGATGTAAAAACCCAGGAGAATGTAATTTATCGAAAAATTGTATAGATTGGGTAAAAATATATAGCTCTCTCTCCATATGTATTCTTGATCTGAGATTATTATAGTTTTATTTCTTAGATATAACAAATTGGGCTTAACATTTGCAAAAACCATCGGAGATTTACAAAGATTTATATTCTATATTCCAATTAATTAAATATATATTTTTTTTAAATTCCAATCAAATAACCACTCATGTATATTATGTTTTGGGTATCATGCCTGTTATATGTACTGAAAAAAAAATTGAAAAGATTTGCGGTGAAAGTCACGTCAATGAAGAGAGTTTCTCAAAAATCAATACGATTTTCCTTTTGAACCTCTCCTCACTGACGCAAAACATGTAGATTTTATTTATCAATGCCAAAGCGAGGTGTGTAACGAGTAATGACTTCTCAGGTAGTCCTAATAGTACATAATTTAAGAATGGGAGTCTGTTGAACCCGTGCAGTATCGTTCTTATGAATTATGACAGTGTTAATGCAGACGATGGCTTTGGTTCTGCCCGCTGCCCAACGGTAACGGTCCGTTCACGGTCTGTTCCATACACTGGAGACGCAGCCCCTTGTGTTCCTCGGCTGGTTCTTCTTATATCATTAACCCGTCATAAACAGCCTTTTTAATAAGGCGGGAGTTGTCTCAAGTCAGATTAGCTTTCATTGTTCGGCCAATTAAATGTATGGACTGTCTTTGTGGCGGGGCGAATTTACCACTACGATGAATGATAATATAGGAGTAGGGCTTTGCACTGACAAGCCAATCTCCTCACATCTTTTCGAAAAATTCACGAAAATGCTTGCATAATTCAACGTAGCACGGATAAGAAATAAACTTTTCACTCACGAACTTATTCCGTGGTTTGATGGGTGTTAAATTTAAAAAAAAAATTGCAAATTCCAAATTTTTTAGTTTCTACAATTTTCAATTAAGTATCAAAAATAAAACAAAAATCGATGCTTATTGTACTTATTAAAGGTTTCAAAGTATCTGAGATTTTCTATGGTGTTAGGTAGAAAATGATCACGTTACACCTTCATCCATGCAAAACAACACATGTGTTTTATATATACCAAAACCATCTTCCACTCGCGTCTTTAATTATGAAATGAAGTTTTACACATTTCGCAAGCCAAATCGTCAATAATAAGCATAAAAGCTTTAAAGTTAATTCTAACTAAATATCAATTCTCGGCTTTGTAAGAAGTCAAAGATCTTCCGTAAATAAAAACGGATGGTTTATCCAAGACACCATCTAGGTATATAATATGTGTTTGGGTAGAGATTTGTATACCATATGAAGATGGCAGCCAAATCGGTAGAAAAATTTTAAAAAAATGATATGTATAATTTTCAAACGAAGAATGAGATCGATTAAAATGCCGGTTTCTAATAAGGTATCGGTGGCTGAATTGGCAGAAGCGTTACTTTCGGATAGAGTAGAGTGACCGTAATATTTTTTCTGTTTCATATTTACGTTAAAGATTATTGATATTATTTCAATAAAAAAATAATAAGTATAAAAGCTTTAAAGTTAGCTCTAATTTAATATAGAAAATGTTAATAGTTAATACGCTAAGTCGTCTTTTTCTGTACATGATTCGTCAGATCGCCGTGTGGGGCGCTAATGTATGCAAAAACATTACTGGTAATTTTCACTCATACGTAAAAAAGGTTGAAATTTTATTTTGATTACGCCACTTCACGATTCACTAACTATGTCCCTTTTGACGTGTATATCAAAGACTACACTAGTTTGCAACTAATACTAAACATTTTTCGCTTGCAGGCAACGTTGACATCGTCAATGGTAACCTGAAGCTGATTCTCGGCCTGATCTGGTCGCTGATCGTCCGCTACCAGATCGGGCGGAGCAAATTCCCCCCGCGCAAGCTCATGCTGGCCTGGCTGCAGGCCGTACTGCCCGAGTGCCGCGTGGGCAACCTCACCACGGACTGGAACAGCGGGGTGCTGCTCACCGCGCTGCTGGACTACTGCAAGCCTGGCCTGGCCACCCACTGGAGGCAGCTCAGTCAGTATACTCTATCTCTCTTGGTTTCATCGTCCGTAGGAGCCTGTTTTGCAAAGGTCATTCCAGGACCGTATTTTACTCCAGTAACAGTGTAAGATAGTAGACAGGCCGTGTTGCCAGAGTGCCGTTTGGGAAACGTTAGGCAGCCATGACCAGATTACTGCTCTGGGGCAGCTTAGTAAGTAGATTTTTAAAATATTTATTTTACTAAATATCTTGCTAACATACATAGCAATCCCGATGAGTTATAAAAACTCACTTTCATTGATTCATTTTCTTTGGTCTCATTGTCCGTTCTGTGACACGACGTCTGTCTGGTTAGCGAACCTCGTTCCTGGCCTGTCTTTTGCTCCTATTAACAGTATTTATTAGTAAACCTGTTTTCAAAATGATTAACGACATTATTACGGAGACAATGGGAGTTAATTGTTGCGCAGCCAATTGGTTAAATTTCTCCTAACGACAATAACAGGGAATACTGGAAATATAAAAAGCTTGGAAAGCATGAAGTGTTAATTGTTTTGAATACCGTTTAGATCCGCTGATTGTTTTCTGCTGTAAAATATTTTCATTTAAACCGATTTTCTAACCTAACTATGTAACTAATGGTATGTTTATGTGTTTAATTAAATACCTTTTCTAGACTGTAACCTTTTTCATCTCGTCGTCTTTAATTATTATTTATTCCAGATCCCAACGACAGCATTGACAACTGTCGCTGGGCCATGGAAAAAGCCCAGGGCGAGTTCGGCGTGCCCATGGTTCTAGAACCAGAATACCTGGCCTCCCCATGGCTGGACGAGCTGTCTGGGATGACCTACCTCTCCTACTTCATGAAACCAGACTCTCCCGGCTTCCACGCCACTTTGAGATGGGTCAATTCCAGGCTGCAGAGACCCGTGGCCAACTTCACGGTTAGTTAAATTTTCTTCATCAGAGTGCTTGACTGAGGGATTTGGTTTTTTATCACATCGTTAAATATTGCAGATTGTACTGGTTATAGAAACAAAAAAACGTTAATATCTTCGTCACATCATGGGATAATCATGACAATTTCTAAATTACCTAACCAGGTCAATGCAGGTCCGAGTTGTTTTAGGCTCCTTTCTGCTGAGTGAATACTGCAAACTTCCGATAAGAAAGAGCACCATAGCAAAAATAAGATAAAGAAAATATTTAATACATTACTGATCAATTTTTAACTTACTTACGTAGAAAAGATTGTTGAATTAGGAAAAAAAATGTTACTTCCTTTTACCAGTTTTGCGGATTGGGACCAAATTTTTATCAGTGACGACAATTGGATTATAATTTTATTTCCGAAGGGATAGGGCACCAGAAGAGGTAAAATTGTGTTGAATTATTTCGACTTTACATGCAAATTGTTTTACATGGAAATTTGTTGTGGTTTTCGGGAAGACAGAAAGATAGTAACTATTTTTTTTACTGAGAAACTGAGTGACCAAAAATATTCATATTGTGGAGTTTGCCAATCTACAATAGCATTTCCACTGAAATAGCCCTGTCCTCATTAAATCTTTGGATTCATAGTTATTTATTTAAAAATAATTGTAACAAATAGATGAAACGTATATTATGGACTGTTAAAATACTTAGAATATTTTAAAAAATCTTAAACTAAATTACGAAAAAATAATTTTGAAAAATATTCGTTAAGTCGGTATCATTTTTGCGAAAAGCGTTAAAATTAAGAAGCATTTTATGAAACGGAATAATGCGGTCAAATTATTAGAAGATTATAGCCAGTAGACCATGAGGTCGCATGCCAAGCACTACTTTAAAAAATGAGGCTTTAAGCATGAAACAATCGAAAGATTCTGTGTGTTCCAAAAACCTGTGATGGGCTGGCCGTGTATGTAGAAATAATTTTGATATCGAAAAGTATGACCAAGTGGGTGCCTCAGGAGAAGTAACCAAGAAGCAGACCGAGAAAAATCGAACTGACAATAACGTTGAAGCAGACTTGAGGACTGGAAAAATTGGCTACGAACTGAAAGTGGTTGAGACCATTTGAAGAATAGGCTTGCCCTGGGATGCATCATCGTGATATTGATGATGGTAAATATAAGCTCTCAAGTCTTTATCATTGTGGTTATTTTTAATTTTTTTCTTTCAGAGTGACTGGAATGATGGCCACGCCACCTGCGAGGTGATCCGCGGGCTGGGCGGCTCCGCCCCCGCCCCCGAGAGGCTGCGCACGGAACCCCAGCACTGGGAACACAACCACCAGCAGGCCATAGAGGCTGGGAGGAAATTAGGTACACACATTCATTTTCAAACGTTTTCTTGGTGGGACGCGTGTCAGATGTGTTAAAGTGACGGGTAACGAATAACGGCTGACAGACAAGTAACTTTGCGGAAATAAGATTGAAGGTGGCGATTGACCGCGTGTGATGGGTTTTGGAGAAGTCTTATAATCGTTTGAATAAAAGATTGTATCCAAATGCTTTGGTTACAAAATTATTTTTTTGGTTTTAAATTAAACATTTTGGTGTTGCATTTCGAAAACCGTTTTATAAATTTTCCTTTGACGGCGGATAACAATCTTTTGAAAATTCATTATTTGTTCTCAACTCCTTAGCTGTGGAAAGACTCAATGGCTTTAGTATTTTCTTCGAACATTGGTTTTTCAAAATCCAGACCACTTCTTCTCCATAAAAAAACCCTCTCAACTGCACCCACGATGATGATGGGTTCTTGGGGAAACCTTTGCGCGGGGATAATATAAAAATATGCCAAATTTATGAAAAACTCATCAACATTCAACATTTAATATATAATATACCATTCTAAGGGGTTGTGTTTTTTTTTTTCGTTTTTTGGACTTGTAGGTACTTGATATTAAATAGACATCCGCACAGCTTCCCGAAAATGGCATTTATTATTTATAGGTTAATTTATATATACATTATTTTAATAAATACTGAGTATAACCTTGCTATTTCAGGGGTGGAACCCATTCTGTCCGCCCGCGACATGAGCTCCCGGGAGGTGGAGCACCTCGGAGTGATGGCCTACGCCGCGCACTTCCAGTGGGTGAAGCCGAGGCCGCCCATGTCGGACCTCATCTCCGTATCGCTCACATCAACTAGCGGGAGAGTGGAGGAACCGGTGAGTCTTGTCTTTAATTTAACAGGGTGGGACATGTTGCGCTCGTCCTCTGCATCTGCCACATGAGCTCCCGAAAAGTAAAGACCTTAAAGGTTTGAAGACCGGCATGAGAAAATATTTCCTACCATAGAATATACATCACTTTGCATATCTATCATCGTCAAAGATCGTCTTGGTGAGAAACCACCATCCACAATCGAAAGGTTGCCTAAAATGACTCTCGCTTTCTTTCGTAACCAGATCTGCAACAACAAACTACTCCTCCCATTTCCTCCCCCTTCTTTTTACTCTGCATTCAAACCCTAAACTTTCCACATAGTGGAGTTTCCATAGTTTTGCTTACACTGGCCAGTTGAACTATTTTGTTGTATCATATGAAAAGCGTCATCTGAACAATTCTGACACATTACAAACCTATAAAGCTCTGATTTAATAATACATTTAAAAAAACTTTATTCCACTATTTTTTATCAAGACTGGATCGGTTTCACCTTATACGGGCAACTTTGAGTCTTTATTTAAATTTATGGTATATGTACTATCAATGTCCGAAATGGACGCTTATTGAGCCTACCAATATCATATTAAACGTTAGTGACTGTGGATTTTATTTTATTGCTGACAGAGGCGGCTTTACAATAACATTCAAATATACCTGCGGGTAGTTTTATTACTTTTTGGAAGACGGGTTACATGCACCAAAAATGAACAGTTTCAAAATTAGAAGCTCTATTAATCCCTCATCGTCTCGTCCCAAAATAATCTCAAATTTGCCTATATCTTTCAGATGAATTTCCGCATCGACCTTCTGTCCAAGGAGCTGGAGTACTCGCAGATCAAGGCTTACATCGTGACCCCGGCAGACCAGATACACCCCGTGAGGCTGCAGGACCGCGGGCACGGGACCTTCACCCCTGACAAGATGGGCATGCATGAAATCGTACTAGATGTGGATGACGTCAGGTGCGAACTACAAACATTTGACCATCTAGTATTTTTCATCAAAATCCCGGCGCTACATCTCAGGGGGGGATTTGGCCTCTTCCATAAACTTTTTCCACTAACTTTCGTCTCTAGCCAGTTTCTTCCAGTTTCCAGACTTCTCCTATGCTGCTCTTCTTACGCTCACGCAGTCAGTTCTCCTCTTCCTCGGTCTGCCTTTGGAACACTTCCACTAGAACTTCCATTTGGTCAATTGTGTCTTGTCATTCATTCTTGGCATTCTTACCGAATAGACAACAAATCATGGTCTTGTAGACCTAAACCATTTTTAAATTTTCGGGTTCTTTTAATTCTCTGTTATTTTTTTTCCTGTGTAACTCCTAAAATACTGCTTATTTTTTTCGATTTGAATTCGATACCACGTCTCACAACTGTAAGTAACCTGATAGCCTACGTGGTCGAGTGGTGAGACGCTTGTCTACGAATCCAGAGGTCGCGGGTTCAAACCCGGCGTGTGAAAATAAGTTTTATTTAAACAATATGTGTAATAACACATTTAATTCATATACAATAATATAAAGTATACTTGCGACACGTTCCAGAGTGGTAGATACTCTAAGTGTCGCCCTGGTGAAAGACCACCATTCAGAATTGAAACGTTGCTTGAAATGGCTTTAGTCGTGTTTGGTGACCAGATCTAAATAGCCAAATACTTTCCAACCTTCCCCTTCCCCATCTTCTTCCCCTCTCCAATACCTACAACCTCACGATATACTCCAATTGGAGATGCCATAATCTCACTGATTCTAGACGGTTGGGAGCAGTTGATACTCTTGTTTGGTATTCAGTAGTATTAAAAAATATTAAAAAATCACTGATCTTATGTTTTTTGGTTTTTTATGAGAATTTTGGTGCTTTTATTCAGTATTTTCAACCCTCTGTTGTCCACGGATATTTACTCTATTGTGATATAAAATATTGTACAATTATTTGAATGGGTAAAACATCCCTTGGCAGCATTATATCTTTAAAGCCTCACTGAAAGCTGTTTGACTGTTAAGATAAGCAAGTTCAAGTTGAAAGTAAAGAGATACGAAGAGTAAAAGCAGACCTTCTTGCAGAAGTTGAAAGACATTGTTAGTTTTCAAAAGCATTCAGCCTTTCTTCAAATCGATAAAAAAAGTACTAATATTTTTCAGAAGTCAAGTTTTTATTCGTTTTCCGAATAAACTTCACTCTGAGTAAAAATATTTTTAGCAATATGTATATTACGAAAAATCAAAACGATTTAACGACTAAATAAAACTCATGATTTCCTCATAAATTTGGGTATGTTACATGATTACACAAACTTATTAAATCAATCACCGTTGCAATCTCGCCCCCATAATGTTTTTTTTAATGAAATTCTACCGTACGATCGAAAGATAATAATATTCTGCAAAACATAATTATAGAAATTACTGTGAACATGTTACGCAAGTAGTGTCGTTACCAATTGCAATTTATTACACATGGAGAATGTGCCACTATTACTTCATCGCGTAACTATGCTTTGATCGCTCTGGTTTTGCAAACACACGTTCCTCATAAATAAAGAAATATTGTAAACAACTTTTATCGTAATTTTTGGAGTGTTTCAGCCGAACATTAGAAAATCTGGAAATACCCAAAAAAATGCATTAAAAACATGAAATATGAACAAAAAATAAACACCAAAAAAAATTACACTTTCATTTGTTTATTTGTATCGTCTTAAAAAAATATGGGTGCATGAACACTCAGATTTCAATATTTTCTGGTGAAAATGTTTGCCTCATGTCGGTGATTATAAAAATATTAATAACTATCAAGTATGTATGCAGAGTGAAATGACGATAAAGGCAAGTAAGTCTAAAGTCATGGTGTTTGAAAAAAAGAGTACGAGAACAGCGTGCAATATAGTTGTAAGTGGTGAATACTTGGAGCTAGGGGATGGGTTTGTGTATCTTGGAAGTATAAGAGACGGAAAGGCTGATAAGGATACTGAAAGAAGGGTGAATGCAGGAAACTCCGTTAATGGGGACTGAACGCTCAAATACAAAATTGATGATTGATTGAAGCTAGCAGGCCAAAATGGAGTGCTTGTGCCAACCCTTATGTGTGGCAGTGAGGCATGGAACTGGCAGAGGAAGGATGAAAGTAGACTGAATGCTGTGGAAATGGGATCCCTGAGGCGTATGTGCGTAAAACCATGTATGACCGTGTTAAAAATGTGAATATCTTTGAATATATTTTAAATGTGGAATGGAAGAAGAAGTCGGGGACCCCCAAATAAGACAAGAGAATCAAATACTTAAATCGGGCCATGTAAATGTCAGAATAACAGAAGAGTATGTATGAAACGATGTATGATTGTGACTGAAGCAAAGAATGTGTGCCAGACAGAGTTGTATAGTTGTCCGTCCTCTCTGCCTATTCCTGCGGGGAAACGGCGTGATGGTTAATTAGTTAATAATTATGTCAAAAACGACCGTTCTACATCAACTGATGTAAATATATTGTATTTGAACAGGGTAACATCTGTCAACAAAAAGCCTTCTGGAAATAAACTCCTTGGTCCATCCAAATGGGTCGTGATTTAATATCTAACCTTAGTTTATAAAATTTGGAATGGATGCAACAATTTTATTTTGCCATCAGTTTTGAGTAGTTTAGCATTTTGCATTGAATTTGCATAAGCTCCATGAGAAAACTAATGGTAATTTTTTGCTGAAATATACATTTATGCACTATCCACGAAATATTAGAGAAGAGAAATCTAAAAAAGGTACCAATGATAGTGCCAATATTCAAGATGCTCCCGTATTTTCAACATCTCAAGAATCCGTATTTATAAGAGGTAGTCAGACAATTGATGTTGATAGTCAATTATTCAAAATCACTGATTGAATTATTTCCTTCAGGGTGGACAACCGATTTTTCTTCCGAGTGCTGCCTCGCCTAGTGACAGTGGCACCCCCAGGAATGGCCCCCTGCGCCCTCGGGAGTCTGGTTGAAGTCCTCGTAAACGCTACAGGTAATGTGTTATATTTATTCTGGATCAGAATTACTAATCTATCGGATTATTGATACTTTTTAACATTCACAATTGTAATGATCTGATGCGCCCTTAGTTTTGTGATAATATTACAGGAAAACGATTTGAATTAAAAAGCTTTAATTCATCAAATGCGAACAACTTTACTGGATCAAGTCAACATTTTCACCGTAAAACTATTGCGTGATGTATTTAAACTTTATAATAAAATTACTGCCATCTGTTGACACTGTTGCAAACGAGGAATAATGCAGCGCCGGTGCACAAATCTAATGTGCCCGGATTTTCAGTATTCTGCGACATGTGTCCTAATTTCGAAATAATGTTCCATACAAATATTTTAAATTAAAATAGATATATTACTTGAAACATTTTCATGGCAAACTTATTGTGTGATTCATAATAGAACTATTGTCATATGTTAACTGTCAACTAGCGTTATGACCGCTCCGTAAGAACTATTTCAAAGAACTACTTCTTTTGGCGGCAGTTCCCACTTCCCTTATTGTTCATTGTACTTACAAATACTTTAATTGAAGTTGGTAGTTCCGCTCATATGTTCATTTTAGCGTTGTGATCGCTCCGTGTAAACTAATTTCATTTTGCGACTGTTCAAACTTCATTGAACAAATACCAGTTCCAGTTTTTTTCGTTTTCAAATCTCTACCGACTAGTACTTTATTTTGGCGAGGAACTTTTCGAAAAAACACCAGGAACCGGTTCCAAAAAGACTAGACAACCGGTTCCTCGCTGGTCACCGGTAACCGCAACACATCCAATTCTGATATCGACCATCTCTAATTTCAAATCTCTCTTTGGCGAGTTCAACTTCAATTGAAGTGTTCACTGCGAAATGTTCATTTTAAAGAACTAGCAGTTCGTGAAGCGTTCACAAAACATTGAAGTTTTTCCCAACGCTACTGTCAACATTACTACAGAGAATGGTGCGGCCGTCGGGCGGGGCACATAAAATATTCCCGGAATGTTTAAAATCTGTACAACATGTGCCCTTAGTTTCGTAATAACATTCATAGAATTTTTCGAAGTTTTAGCATCGTGTTATTATTTCAGGGGCCCCCGCGGCGCGAGGACATCATGGTGACGGCCCACAGCCCCTCGGGCAGAGCCATGCGGTGCCCCCTGCAGACAGTGGACGATACCAGCTCCGCCATCTTCCAGCCAGACGAGCCTGGCACCTGGGAGATTTCCATCACTTACCAGGGGAAGAATATACAGGTAACTATAATCTTACAATGAAAATATTCAACTGTGAATTTTAGCAAAGGTGATATCGTCGCCTTAAAGGCAAAAGGGCTGAAGCACCATTTTGGGAAGTTTACACCAGAGCACTTTAAAGTTTTGTTTGTTTTACAATAAAATTCAAGTCTTTAGTACCTGGTTGAATTTAGAAAAAAAAAATTCACTCTTCATTAAACTCTTCTGGTTCGATTGTTACTTGTTTAGAACACCATGTTGTTCCACACGGAACTTGATATTGCGAAATGGTTGGATAAGGTAGAAACTGGATGAAAAATATGAAGGTAAGAACCTAAAAAAATATCACTTGAAATCCAACATTCATACTTAAGAACAATTCTGTGGCATTTAGGTGAAGAGATATATTATGTTACAATTATCTAATTGTTCAGGAGAGGCAATGTTAATTTATCACCACCTTTATTTCTTAAAATAAGACTTGACGTATTTCTTATGTATAAAATATAAATGCACATATTTTTTAAACCTTTTAAAGACCTTTTAAAATAGAACTGCATTGTATAGTTGATTTTCGGATATTTCGTGACATATTCACCTAAATGCCACAGAATTGCCAGTGGATTGGGTATAGGTTTGAAAACGCTTTACCTAGACATGTTTTTTGATTATGGAGGTAAGTACACAAATAGTGGTAGATACTCTTAGTAACGCCCTGGTGAAAGACCACCATTCAGAATCGCTTGAAATGGTTTTAGCCGTATTTGGTGACCAGATAGATATGTACAGCCAGGTACTTCTCAACTTTCCTCTTCCCCGTCTCCTTTCCTTTCCCCACTACCTTCAGCCTCACGACATACCCTAACTGGAGGTGCCACAGTCTCACTGGCTCTCCAGACGGTTGTAGCAGTTGGGACTCTATAAAAAAAATCACTAGTATACTCGTATATTCTCAAAGATTCCCAGGAAGCCACGATTGCCCAAATTTGTATATAAAAAAAAAAATTATACATTTTGGTATGATAATTTTTTTTTTTTTTAATTTCTCAAGCAATAAGCGTTTCTAGTTGGTCTTAAAAACCTTTTTGTTTTTTATCATCAGGGTGGCCCCTTCACGTGCGACGTGTTCGACCCCGCCGGCGTAGAGGTGTCCGGCCTGGAAGGCGCCGTGGCGCACAAGGCGCACTACTTCCTGCTGGACACCTCGGGGTGCGGCCCGCTGCACAAGGGAGAGGTGTCCGTGGACATCGTGCACGACAAGCGGAGCATCATGTGCGCCGTGGAGAAACTCGACACGCACTCCTACAGAGTGTCGTTCATGCCCAAGGACAATGGAAAACACAGGGTGAGAAAATTAAATTAATTATTAAGGTGCCTTCTTATCCATATTATGATTTGTGTTGCCATTTACCGCTGTTTGTCACACTCAGAGCAATAATATACAGGAGGGAGCGCTTTTGTAGTCAGTCTTAACGATGTTTGCCTACTCTGGCGTGGCTAGGAATAGGGCTAGGGTATTTATACATCCATTCATAGCACATGTCGACATAATTTTTTCGTTTATTTGTATAATTACTTTTTCACAGTATTTTTATAAACAAAAATTAAGGGTATAACCTAAAAACCGTTGAGTTATGTCCTGTTGTGTGGCATAACAAAACGTAGCGAGCAGAGTCGCCGGAGACGCGGGAGACGGAAAACTTGATTACATACCTTAAAGTGGTGCGATATTATGTAACAACTTGTCTTGTCTCTTTCTCTCTCACGGTTTACGAAGGAAAAACTCGGAGAAAGTGATTTATCGTAAATTTGTATAGGTTGGGTAAAAATACTTAGCTCTCTCTCCATATGTATTCTTGCTCTGAGTTGTCACATATCGGTCCAGTGGAGTTTTTGATCAAAAATTTATAGTTGAGATAGGTACTAACGGATGTCGCTGATTACTATTGAATTTTTGTTCTGTAAAAGCACTGCCTAAACACCAAAAAATATACACTAACACAAATGAGTCACTTATACGCGCAACAGCTCACAGGGCTACATGAATACATGTTTTGTGTATAGTCTAGTGAACATGGAATAATCTACTGTAATGTTGGCGGCGTTTGGGCATATGTAGTTACTGCTTTTGACACGTTGTAGTATGTGGGAGCTCGCAGTGCGAAAGTGTACTTTTTTGTTTGTTTTAATCCAATATTAATCATATTTGTATGCGAGTAAGGCAGGGTAGGCAGTGCTTACGTGACTATATTGAGTGCACGCCTCTGTTATCAGTCTATGTAGGCAGTATCAACTAGAAACCTAAATCAAGAGTGACCATCTTATTGTTAAAATACTCGTAAATTTAAATCTTTTCAAAACATCAATCTTTTAGCACTGTATGTTAATAATCTTCCTAAACATTTTGTATTATAATTTTCAATATTTGTTTTACACTTTAAAAATAGTTATATGTATAGCTTGCAATCAGTCATTCTACTCATTACAATATTAATTGTGCGAGGTCCGTTGGTAGCTGCTTTTTGCAAATTCTCGAAATAAAAAGAGGTCAATCGATTCATATGTTATTAAACCATGACATTGGTGAGACTTGCCATGCGTATAAATGAAATATCTTTGTATATTTTGGCCCATGAAAGGGCCCCTAAACCAATACAAAACATACACATGTGACATTCATTCGAATCCAAGGGCATACGCGAATTTCGGGTACATTTAACATGTGCTCGTTTACAAACGTGTCCAAGTAATTTTAACAAAAGATTGCAATAATTTAAATGCAAATTATTCATAACTAAATAACTTCTCCGCGAAAATTTTGACTAGATAAGTAACATTGTACTTATTTTTATTATTACGTTCATCTTATATTTGAGTATGGCACATGCCCCTAATTACTGTTTTTTTATGATTCTGAAAGCCTATATAATTTTCAGAAATGAATAATGAGTTTATCTTTACAGATTTACGTGTACTACAACGGATACGATGTGAAAGGATCTCCATTTATGATGAGAGTTGGTTCGCATAAAAGCAAATCTTCTAAAGCTCGAGAAAGTCCTGTCAGAGTCAGTAGTCCAGGTAAAAAAACTACAAACTTCCAACAGTCCTTCTAGTTTATTTATTTGTGTTTATCTTCCTCTGAGAATTTTGATTGATATTTTATTTCCAGCTGGCAGATACCGCGAAAGCAGTCCATTGAACGGCTCAAACCTGAGCCAAGATTACAGCAAGTCGAATCTGAGCCACGATTTTAACAAATCTGGTCTGAGCCAAGACTACAACAAGTCAAGCCTGATTCACGATTACGGTGGAAAGATGAGCCAAGATTACAACAAAACGAGCCACGATTACAGCAAATCGAGCCAAGAATACAACAAATCGAGCCAGGATTACAACAAATCTAGTCTGAGCACTGATTACAACAAATCTAATATGAGCACTGATTACAACAAATCTAGTCTGAACACTGATTACAACAAATCCCATCTAGGCCAAGATTACAAAAAATCTAGTCTAAGCACTGATTACAATACTAATGTGAGCCAAGATTACAACAAGTCTAGTCTGAGTACTGATTACAACAAATCCAGTCTGGGTCAAGATTACAACAAGAAAATATCACGGGATTCAACATCAAGATTGGACGATTCAAATGTGTACAAATCGTCTTTCAACGACAGTTACGAACTTAAAAACTCGTCCAGTTTTGACACTACAGATTCTAGTTTTGTGACGAGGGTCACCAAGTCGCAGGACAACATCACAACGTCCAAGTACAGATCGGAGAGCCCTCGTAATATTACTGCGAGTCCCATTGGAAGTCGATTCTTGGAGCCAGCAAGGCCTGATCTGCACAGGACAACCAGCCCCATTGGAAGGACTGCTAGTCCGATAAACAGGTTAGTTTTAGATCGAGGCATAACACCACATTATCTGTAAGGACCTCGTTTGGGAGTTACTATATGATTTGTCTATGTTTTAGGACGGGAAGTCCAGTTTACGGTGGCTCCCGAGGAGTTGGCCGCTCAAGTCCAAGCGGTGGTTACTCTTACAACGCTTCAACTACTAGTGAGTATCAGTTGTCTCTATTTCCCAATTTCTATGTGTATCCATTGATATTTAACCTCTTAATTTTCGGATTCTAGTTCGGTACAAAATTCGTCGTACCTTACTGACTGTAAATTGTATGTTTATGGTATTAGTGGTTTTTCTGGAATAGCTACGTATATTTGGAGAATTGTTTTTTTTCTCCCTCGTGTAACTAAAAAAAGATTTTTTATTACGAAATATGAACAAATACCTGTCGTTTTATTATTTTTCGTGTGGCTGAATAAATTTTCTTCCAAATAAAAATTGAATTAAATGCAGTTTTTCTCTAAATACACGCAGTAACGTCACTTTAAAAATCAATGTTTTTTTGCCACACTGACGTAAGCAAACTTAAAATATTTATTACTCGACTTGTACCGAACTTAACGCAATGCAAACTATGTGTATAGATTGATTATTTTGTTGACAAGCGATAACGGTTCATTTAAATATGCGACCAGCAGGTTTTAAAGGATAAAAACTTCTGAAAAGATAATATTGAATGCCCGGTGACTATTGGCACCTCCGGCACACTAGAGGTTAATCGAAGAAATGAGAGAATTAATGTGCGATGATACAAACTCAATGTTAATTTCTTCAAGAAATAATTTATCTAAGAGGTTACCAAAGGTCATCCAGTATCTAAGATATTCGATAATTGCAGGTGAAAAATAGGTACGATTTTTTCATCTTCATTAGATTAGTGGCATTCACCTTTGGTGTTAGGCCTCCTTCAAATGAATGTAAATGTGGGCACAAAACATAGGATTTCAATCCTAAAATTGCCACCGTAATAATTTAATGGTTTTCACTGATTCTTAATATAATCAGAAATTCCTTTATTCCTTGCAGTAGACACCCAGTCTGGAGTAGACCACAGCTCTAACATGAAGGTTTCTGCTGGAAGAAGCCCTGCCAGGAGAGACTCTTGGGACGCCATCGCCAAGACTCGCCACCTGATGAGCGCAAACAGGTAAATTTCATATTTCTCAACGTCACATATTTGCTATTGCAATCATGAACTCAAAAATCTTCTCAGATGTCTCTAGCGGTATCTTCAAAATCTTCTCATTACTCCCTGTTGAAAATTGTAAACTTATCATCAGCGCTATAATTCCTTGGAGAGTCCTGACCTGCCTTAGAAACGCCTCCACTCCTGGCGATATCTCTCTATTTTACCTTGTCTTCTTATGCCCTATGATGCGGTATTCCTTTTAGAGCGCGTAAGTCTTTGTGTTCCCGAAGACTATCTAAGACAGCGTCTCTATTGATTATTCTATCTCCCTGCCTGTAGGACCAACCTGTCAATGGTTCTGCCGGTGAGGAGGAGTATTTTGCTCCTGAATAAAATCTCTTCCGATATCAACATATTTCACGTCAGTGAGGAGAGATTCTAAAGTGAAATCCTATTGATTCTTGGAAAGAACTTCTCCTCATTGACCTGATCATCACCACTGCCTGATTTTTTATCGTTTTTATTTTTTTTAATTATTCTTATTTTCTTGTCTTGCATATTTATATGGTACCTTAATTTTTATTTCTTCAATAAATATAATATCTAGTTTCTTATATGAATTAAAATAATAACAGTGTGTCGTATATAAGAAATTTTATAAAAAAAATTATAATTATTCCTTTTCAAACTATTCAGTCACCTAATCTTTGGTCTCCTAACACTTCTTCCTCCTTCATATTTATCACAGAGACTCGTTAGTGGTCAGCTATCTTCCGTAATGTGTATATGTACCAACCAGCAGAGCTGTATAGTTTATATCGTGTTTGTACCTCTTCCGCCAGATACTAATTTTTAGAATAACTCCAAAACAGTAATCTGATCTCTTATATCATATCCTCAGTTTGGAATCCTTGGCAAACCTCACGGAGCAGAGCCTCAGTACTGGCTTGGACCACACTCGCAGCGAGATCTCCCCTGCCAGGCAGGACGCGGAGACCTTGCGGAACACCCAGCTCAACAGGAGCACCCACTACAGCCGCTTTGCTGACACCAGCAGGGACTCGTTTAATAGGCGCCTAGACGAACTGGCGGGGGATGAGGAGAACACTTTTGTAAGTAGATAATAGATATATCCTGTTAAGCTTAGCACGGACTAGTTCAGTGTCCTCAGAGCAAGAATATGTGGAGAGAAAGCTAAATATTTTTACCCAACCTGTACAAATTTATGATAAATCACTTTCTCCAGGTTTTTACGTCGCAAACCGTGATATAGAAAGAGATAAGACAAGTTGCACATATTATCGCACCACTTTAAGGTATGTAAACATGTTTTCCGTCGCCCGCGTCTCCGGTGACTCTGCCCACTATGTTTTTTATGCGACATTACATGATATAACTCAACGATTTTTTAGGTTATATCCTGTATTTTTGTTAATAAAAATACTGTGAAAAGTGGTTATACAAATAAACAAGACATTATATCGACACGTGCTATGAATGGATGTATAAATACCCTTGCCCCATTCACGCCCGAGTCAGGAAAAAAACAACTATCCTGATTACATACGGTATCCCTCTTTATATACTATAGCTCTGAGTCAGTGTCAGACCGCGTTCGAACCTAGACAACCCTAAGCAGAACGCAGGTTTTAATGGTGCCAGAAGTGACAGAAGCTTCTTAACACTGGCGAACAAATTCTAGTCAAAGTATTTCAATCGAATGTCTTAACTATACATCACAAATATATCAACAATTCAGTTATGTTATCCTAGCAAAGATACATATTCCTATCGACTTCTGCGCTTTTATTTCTAATATGTAATCGCTAAATACCTTATAATAAGTATCTTAACATTTCGTTATCAACTATAATATATTAAGTAAATGTTAAAATGATCAGTGTATATTAAGTCTGGTCGATGGTATAAAGTATTTAACAAATGTAAATTAGAATTCGTTAGAGAAAATGTATTTATGTTAGGATAGCAGGGCTATATTTACGAGTTTTTGTAATTTATAACTTAGTTTTGTATTGAATCTTAAGATTTAAAAAAATACTTTCGTTAGAATTTGGTCGATGGCGTGTAGGATAGATAATCTTAACCCATTTCTGTACTATCAGGCAGGGGATGTCAACAGGGGATTAAGTCAAATTTCATATTTAATATTACCCTTAAAGAAAACAGTGACGAAAAAAAACGATTATTTTCATAATATTATTTGTTGATCAATCTCATTGAACTTTAAAAATATTTTAATTACGTATTGATGTTGATTTCTTCTCTATTCCTAGACCAAAAACATCACAGAGTCGCGCAGCCAATTCGTAACATCTTCCGCACAGCAGTCTTTTTTATCAAATAGGCCCCCCCAGACTGGGGGGGCCACTGGGCAATACGAAACCGATGCCACACACAACAGATTCAAGTAAGTTACTCTCAAATATCATTGAAATTACTTATTTTCAATGCCTACAGCTCTTGAAGAATTTTAAACTCAATGATGAAATTCCATTTCATAGGTAAATTTTCGGTAAATCTATCTGTATATTTAAATGATTTATTTAATATAATTATACCTCTTAGCATGCACCGCTCTGCCAAAACGTATGCCGACCATAGGGTATGCTAAACATGGCATGGTTTCTGCTGCGGCAGTATTTCTCAGACACGAATAAGCAGTAGCATGCCAAGGTGTATGGACAATCGATCAAGTGGTTTAAAATTATATTTATTTAATTACATACGCCCTTATGGACTTTTACATAACTGTGTAATACATAATATAAAATAATAGTGACATAAAAATAACATGGGGTAAATGATTAGCACCCAAAAATATAGATAAGTTAATAAATATATTATAATGCAATAAATCGACATTATTATTTTTAAAAGAGGTATGCTATTATAGCCTTCTTGTAACTAGATTCAGTGCAGTTAAGTATATATTCTATTTCTGTGAAATAATTACCCACTGTTTGCAATCTAGGTACAAGATCTGTACATTATAGAGTCATTTTTAGTTATCCATTCCAGATTGCCATATTTTTTTATATAGGTGAACTAACGATAATCGTTTGTTTCCCAAATTCATCCTTTATTTTGATTGTAGAAGTCAACTGACTTCATCTTCTCCCCTGGAGAAAGGAGGTGCCAAGTCAGTGATTGTGAAGAACATACCCAATGGAATCGTTGGAGAACCAGTTGAATTTGAGAGTAAGTCTCCATTTATCCATATTCACTACCTATTACAATCGATTTTGACTCATCAATCACTTTGCTGCTCACTTATCCAATTAACTTTTCCCAATCATCCCTGTTAATAAGTATTGGGTGAACTTTTTAATAAGTTCTTATCTCTCATCGCCTAACAGTAAAGCATACTTTTGTGTTTTTGAGAAATCTCTTGAAACCTTGGAGTAACGTTATTAGGAGGTATCGCAAATATTTTTACCCAACCTATACAAACTTGCGATAAACCATTTTTCTCCAGGTTTTTACGTCGTATACCATGAGAGAGAAAGAGACAAGACAAGTCTTCACATAATATTGCAACACTTTTAAGTACGTAAGAATGTTCTCCGTCCGCGCTCACTTTACATCATCGAGTCGTATAACTTAAATCAACTATATTTGTGTTGATTAAAATACTTGCAGTAGTTGTACAAATAAATCGAACATGATAGTGATATGTGCTATGCGTGAATGTTCAAATAAGATTAAACAAAGATTATAAAACATCACTTTTCAGAGGTATTTCAACAGTTTTAAATATTTTTGACCGAACTTAAGAATTTCTTTTTATCATTTTATTTTATTTATTTATTTATTTATTTACGCCCGTCACAGGCTTTTACATACATGTTAACATTTTTTTTTAATGATATAAAGACATGAAATCAACAAAAACTTCCATCGTTATTAAGGAAAACCTTCTGTTATTATTGTTTGTGTGATATTTTGACTTTATAAATCATTTTAATGGTTTATTGATATTGTTTTGTTTAATGTGTTCAAATATGTTGATTAAAAATTTCCGAACTCCATGTGGGCGGTAACTAATAGGTTATCCAACTTCCTAACATATCTTCGTCTCTTTTTATCCGAGTCAGTATAAAGTCAACAATACTGACTACAGTGCTTCGCACAGTTACCTCTCCATTGTATTATTCCAAGCTTGAATCTCGCTCCAAGAGGGTTTGAAAAATTGTAATACTTGTCCAGTTGCTAATGGGCCAGCTTTATCTAAATAATGTATTTTTCCAGTCGACGGTTCCCGGGCCGGGTCTGGAAACCTGGAGATCCTGGTGAACGGTGGCCGAGTGACCTCGGCAGTCCGCGCCCTCGGGGGGCAGAGGTTCCTGGCTTCCTTCACCCCGCACCGCACCGCCACGCACACCATACAGATCACCTTCAACGACGAAACGGTTCCGGGTAAGTGCGAGAAATAGAGTTTATTGGATCATTACCTGCTAACATGTTTGAATAGGTTATACCTGAAAGACCATGTCAGATAAGCACTGATTTTATGTTGATATTTGGCATTGTCTTATTATTGTATTTTTCTTTATTTACTCATCAAATATTTTGACTTAGCCGGTAGTTAACTCGCTTTTCAGCAGAAATTAGGATTGGATTTTTTTTCTGAACTATCTAAAGGTCACCCGTACTTTCATATTTCAACGGTTCACCCTGTCAAAAACTATAGAAGCCATATAAAAATGTAGACAACAGGAAATACAACAGTGGAAATTATCTGCCGTAAGTAAATAACCAAAGCCTCCGTGGTCGAGTGGTAAGTCGATCGACTACGAATCCTCTCTTGCCAAAAACAAAAATTGGTTAGAGAAACCGGTTCCAGTTATCTTCGTTTTGGAAATCGTTAACAACCCCCCTCCCTCATGAAAAAAAAAATTTTGGCGAGGAACCAGTTCAAGTTCTTTTCGTTTTCAAAATTTCGCTAGCAACTAAAAATCTTCTTCGAGAAATTTTTCTGGCACCAGAAACCGGTTCCAAAAATAACTGGATAAATAACCGGTTCCTCGCCGCTCACTGGTAACTGGAACCTCAGGTACACCCAATTCTGATATCGACCATCTCTACATCTACCCCAATCAAAACAATGTCTGACAAATTTAAAAAATTCAACATTATTTGCATGATTGAGCAACAGGTTTCATCTTAGAGTAAGAAGAAGTGCAAACTGATGCGCGATTTGACAATATTGTCTTTAGATCTCGTATGCTACGTTTTGGGATTCGTGGTGTATGGGATTAATAAATTAGGTTAAAATAACGACAATCTGAATTTAACGCATTTTTTAAATTGTCACTCCCACGAAATTCCCAGGCTCTGTGCAATGCGCCTCCTCACACAACAAGCCTCACTTCATCTCCATTAAATTTCCACGAACCAAATATCCCACTCCGTACATGACTACAGTCGTGAGTGCATAACTTGAGGCCCAAAGGTCAACAATAGCCAAGGGGCCATTGAGACGTGTAAGCAGTCTTACTGCGGTGAAAGGGAAAGTCAGCGAGGTATTCGCCCTAGATAAATCGGAATAGTACAGAGTTCGGGAAATACAAATCTTAAATCAATGAACCTTTCCTACGCTTATCTGATCATTAGATTGGTTGTAATAGCTATTAGACATGTTTTCTCGAGGCGCGTTATGGAATAATGTTTAGGAGATTATCGAAGTATTTCGTTACGTTATACGCTTTTAAATGGTCTAAGAAAACTAATTTATAAATTACAAAAAAATAAGTCCCTTACTTATTTGCGTGTTCTTCAAAATCATTTGATATTTCTCGTTAGAATAACGCCATACGACTCATTTTTTAAAAAACAAAAGCTATTTTTGTTTCAATATACTTGAAGGTGTGTGTACCGAAAACGACGTAAATAGCCAATAAATAAATATAAATCAGTTAGCATCATTAGTCTTTCAAGATTAATAAAATTGTGTATCCCAGGGCGTTGGGATATACAATGTTTTAGGGTTTTGGCCTCTTTCACAAATACATTATCCACCAGCTCCAGTCCCAGCCATTCTTCTCCATTCCTCAAGCCTTTCCATCATGCTTTTATCTCCTTCTACGCAGTAAGTTCTCCTCCTTAGTTTGCATGTTTTTTTTTTACTGGGACACCCTCTCGATCATGGTTTTCTGTGTCCTGACATTTTTTCTACATGGTCAGCCTATCGTAATCTTGAGGAACCACAAAATCGTTCGATAGTGTATTGTTCAATTAGATTCTCGAGTTAATTTTTCATTTTAAATCTATACGTTTAATTATCTAGGGTAGGTCAAAAAATTGGGCAATTTTTTGCATTCAAATACGCCGAATACCCGGAGTAAGATCTTAGCTCGTCGGATTCCCACTCGGGCGTCGTGGATTCAACTCCTCTGCTGGCTAAGCCCTCCATCATTGCACAAGCAACATTTTCCGCTTATTATTATGGTAGTAGGAGTTTTTCAAATATTTTCAGGTTATTCGTAACTAGAGAATGTTTGTCTTACTTAAAAAAAGGAGCATATTTATATATTGACCGGCTTATTACTTTGTATGTATCTCTGTCATATATCCGTGATTCTGTGTACTTTTCAAAAAACATATGTTTATATATTATTAAGGTTCTTAACACTGTGTTGTTTGTCTGCCCATTGTCAGTAAAACTCTGACCAAAGTCACATAATGGCATATTTTATTTTTAAAATCCAGTTTTATTTCCGCTACTAACACGGGGATTTTTACATCCCATGCGTAGGCAGCGATCTTTCCATTCCTGGAGACATTGCGTCACTTCCTTCTGCCCAAACCTGTCGCAGGAAATACCACGCAACAGTAGTCAGTAGTCAGCAGTCAGCAGTCACGCTGCATTGTCAGCTGAATTGTAACTGTCTCTGGTCACTGGGATCTAGGCAGTGGTCACTGTGGCATAGTGTGACAGGCTTGGTTGTGCAAGCGTTTTCACTGCTTGAATATGTTAACAGAAGAAAATAGTAATAATTCACAGGTAGCCAGTACTTGCTGGTAAATATTTAAGAAGCAATAAAGACATGTTCAAGTTAGAAAGTTAGCGCGAACGAAGCGTCAATTTCAACGGTTATTGAGGTAGTCACCATCGGCAACAACAAGGCATGTGGATAACGAAAAGTTCGTTGTTATTGCCCTGCCTACAAATAGTAGCAAACTACAAGTATGACGGCCTCCACGGTCGAGTGGTAAGACGCTCGACTACGAATCCAAAGGTCGGGGGCTTAAACCCGGGTAGATATTTTTTTAAATTTGTGGTATAACACATTCAATTCATACAAAATAAAATAAAGTATATTTGCGGCATGTTCCAGAGTGGTAGATACTCTAAGGCAGTGGCCCCCAACCTTTTTGTCGCCGCGGACCGGTCAACGTTTGATAATTTTACCGCGGCCCGCTGAGGGTGTGGGAAAGGGGTGCGAGGGACTCATTGAATGTAGATTTTTTAAAAATGTTTTTGCGTGGCCCAGTATCATTTGGTCTATTGCCCGATACCGGGCCGCGGCCCATGGGTTGGGGACCACTGCTCTAAGGTATCGCCCTGGTGAAATACCACTATTCAGAAACGAAACGTTACTTAAAAATGGCTTTAGCCGTGTTTGGTGACCAGATCTGAATAGTCAGATACTTTCCAACCTTCCTCTTCCCCATCTCCTTCCCCTTCCCACTACCTTCAGCCTCACAACATACCCCGATTGAGAATGTTACAGTCTCACTGGCTCTAGACAGTTGGGAGCAGTTGGGACTCTTGTGCGGTATTCACTATATATATATTTTTAAATCTGCACAAATATGTCGGACAAAAAAGCGTCGTTTTCGCACCTATGAGTTGCGGGTTCAATCCACTGTGAGCATTGACGAAATATTGTAGTTTACAGGTATATATCAATTTCTGCAACCTAAGTCTTTTTAAAATTTATTTAGGAGAAAACACAGATACAGACACAAGATAACAAATAAACAATACAAAACATAAAACGTAGAGAATTCGCCTGCATCCAAACTATTTCCCATGGATTAAGAAATTCTATCATTGCACAGGCAACATTTTCCCATTTTTATGGTGGGAGTAGAGGTTGTTAAAATATTTATCAAAGCGAGGAAAATCGAAGATAATAATCATCTAACCTTTTTCTCTCATGGTTTATGATAACGATCATGATTTTAGATAGTTTTAGTTTGTATACATATTATGGATTATTTTCTCATTGTTATTTAATCTTACTAGCATAATTAATTCTGTATGAAGCGCACTTGAATATAAAACAAAAAAAATACTTTGAAGTGCTCTGGTGTAAACTTCCCGAAATGGCGTCTCAGCCCTTTTGCCTTTCCGGCGACAATATACCCACTACGAATCAGCGCATTTGTGGTGATTTTTCACAAAAACGGCGCTGTACAAATTATTCAAATATTACGAAAAATTACTCCAGAAATTTTCCACGATTCTTTACATACCTATAAAACAAAAAATAAACTCTTCTTTTGCAACAAAATGTATTTTTAATGCATTTACACATTCTCAATTATTATAAATCTGAGACTATAATCTTTACTTCATAAATACTTCTTAACTCTCTTCTTCCCATACACTTCTTTTCCTTTTTTGAACTCGTCATAAATTAAACCTTATTATTCCAGACAAAAATAAAACATGTTATTAAAGAAGTACTAAAATAATGTCAATTTAATGTATATATTCTAGTTTAGTCTTGATAAACACGTCAAAAGGGACATGGTAAGTAAATCGTGAAGTAGCGTAATCGGAATAAAATTTGGAACTTTTTTTACGTGTGAACGAAAATCACCAGTATTGTTTTTGCAAACATTAGCGCCCCACGCGGCGATCTGACGAATCGTGTACAGAAGACGGCTTAGCGTATTAATACTAATCAGAAGATAGATAGATTGATTCTATAAAATGACAAAACCGTGGCAAGACGCAGTAAAAAAGTAATTATGCGCTATGTAAAAAGTTCATTGTGAAAAAAAAAAACTTCAAATATCACGAAACTGCGCTATATAAGTTCACTGTTATTATTATTATCTACTGTGATGCAAATGTTTTTCTACAATCAGTCTATTTTTTTATTTTAAAAAATGTCGTCGGAAACCAAAACCCCATGTACATTTTTTGGTCTAAATTAACTCAGGAATGGCTGATTAAATCCTGCATCATTCTATATATTAGTATAACTGTATTCCAGTCTAAGGTCAGCCAGTTCAAATCACACTGGATTCTATCACAGCAGTCCATGTCTCCTCTATCACGCCTTCAATATTTCGCATCAAATTCTAATTACTCTTTATAGCATTGTTAGAATCCTATGTGTGACTAAAGTTGCCCCATACTTGGACTGACTGGCCTTGGACCGGAATACGGTTATTCTTATATATAAATGGACTGAAATGATATTCATATTACAGTAATTATCTGTGATTTTGTTCGTATGAGTAACTGTTGCACAAAACTATCTTGCGCAACAGATTCCATATTAATAAATTCTGCAAACATTTTTTTACCTCTGGTACCCTCTCCTATCAGAGGTTAACTATCATCAGGGCAATTGTCTTCGGTCGCAGTCACAGCGTCTTTCTTTACCACGCCCTCCATCAATCTTCCCATTGATTATTATATCGGTTAGGTTTTCTTGAAAATATACAAGTGTATTCATTTGCTTAGAAAAAATTTTTTTCTTACATTCCATTTCAAGAAATTTTATAAACAAATATAGATATTGTATTTTATTTGGTATTATTCTACTACATGTGTAATTTTGTAACGATATTTTAATTTATTTTTTTTATTATCAAAAATTGTCATAGTTTGGCATATTTTGACTTATGGCAGTGAAGTTGCGAAAATGCAATATACGAGTATATATTTAAAGCGCCCTTGAGGTGATTTTCTCACGAAAACGGCGCTGTAAAAGTTATCCATTTACTATATATGCATCTAAAATATCATTATCGTTTTATGATTTTGATTTTATGGATTCTTTCGTTATCCTCTGCTAACTAGCTGGGGCTTTTACAAATACCCCACATGATGTCTATCTAACAAGTACTACGGCTTATTAGGCCTTATTACTATCACCATCTGATGGTTGTATTTAATTGACTGAATTTAAATTTACATTAGTTAGTTCTTAGGGAAAAGGTCTTTACTGGATAAAAAAACCTAATTATCATTTTATGTAATTTTCTTAAATTTTATGTAATTTTTTAAACTTTTATTATTAATATTATTTTATTTAATATCTCTCTTTTATTGTTTTCATTTAACTCATATGTATTATTGTTTATATGGCAGACAGAGTATTGCACCCACCGTTCTGTTCCGCTGAAATAAAATGTCATTATTATTATGGCTCGTTAAATTACGTAGAACCTCTATTAGCAATCTAACTGCCTTTTCAATTATGGTCAGATAAAATATCTTCAAAGTTGTTCAGATCGTGCTATTTATCACATGCCATTGTGTGCCTTAATGTGTCCTGTAATTGAATGAAGTCCGCTGACTCATTCCCTGCCAATTGAGTTAATTTCAAATAAATTTGTTACGGCACCATTTTTTTCAATTTTATGCAATCTTTGATCGCCCAGCACTTAGAAATATCGCTAGAATTGGTGTTCGGTATATTTTCAAGCGCCCTTGAGGTGATATTTCTTTCACGAAAACGGCGCTATAGAAATCAGCCAATTAAGGGGATGCCATAGTCTCACTGGTTCTAGACGGTTGGGAGCAGACTCTTGTGCTGCATAAACTATAAATAAATATATGCATTACTCTTGAATGAAAATTTTATGCAGTTGATATATTTTCAATTTATCTTAAATTTTGATGTGAGTTTTATTTTTCATCTTTATTATAATATTTAAAAAAAAATGAAAACTTGAGGTGTACATTTGATGGCCTCCGTGGTCTAGTGATTAAAACGCTTGACTATGAACACAGAGGTCGCGGGTTCAAATCTCGGCGGGCGTGTATAAATTTAATTTAATCAATATGTGATTTTTTCACATTTAATTAATTAAAAATAATATATAATATATTTACGGCACGTTCCAAGGTGATAGATACTCCAGGTATCGCCCTGGTGAAATATCACCATTCAGAATTGAAACGTTGCTTGAAATAGTTTAATCATGTTTGGTAACCAGATCTGAATAGCCAGATACTTCTCAATCTTCCTCTTTCCCATCTCTTTCCCCTCTTCACTATATTCAGCCTCACAACATACCCCACTTGGAAATGTTTTATTTTTTAATAGACGAGAACTGGCTCTTGACATTAGCGTAGGAGATAAACAAAGGGTTCGTACACAAATGCACCTTGAGTACTATGAACTTTAAATTATTTTATAAAACACTTTTTTCTGTTTGAATTCTGTTAAACTGTGATGGTGCACTGTTATTTGGTGCTTAAAAAATAGATCATAGTATTATAAATGCATTCAAATTGTAATTACATTCCTCTATCTTAATTATGGAAATCTTAAGATCACTCGAAATGCTGTGTTTGTTATACCAGCATTTCCATGAACGGCGATCCAAAAAAATTGCAGTCTCCTTGGCACCGGTGCACAGCCATGAAAAGCTCCAAACTCGCGCCCAAAATTTGCACCTACCCGACAAGAAAGCGGATAACATGAAAACGAGTCGTTTTTACGACTCGTTTGTGTGCCATTAGCTCGGCTGTGGAACGATTTGTTGGCTTTTGTGTACCCTCTCTCCTATAACATTAATTTTTCTAAAGAGTACAGCAACCATAAAGATAACACATACTCTAGGAAAAGCCTCCTGTGAGGAGATAATACACTGATTTTGATTTTTTATTATTCACTACTTACTAAAGGATTGTCCTATATTTAATGGAAGAAGATTTATGGCAAGTCTTTACTCGCAGATTTAGGCTGAATATAATAGAAATTCTACAGTTATCATTATAACTCAATGAGAATAATGTAAAAGTTGTTTCGTATGAAAATTAGCGGCAAGGCCTTTCGGCGAATAATAAATAAATGGACAGTGACATAAGAATGTGTTAATTTGATAACTAATCAACCTTCGAGGAACCCGGTACTACAGGTTGGCTGAAAAGCTAATACGAGTACATTTTGCAATAGCGGTAGAGTAACCTCGAGTTAAAGTTGATTTCAGGTATTTTTGTGTGGGTTGACCCTCTGATAATAATTTATTTATTCATAAAGTGATAGCAAAAATACAGTGTACCTACTGCTGACAGATCCATCGTGACCGCTTCGTATTTTTCATAAAAGATGAATCTATTAGACAAAGTTTTTACAAAGGAGCTTTCAGTGACAAAACCGTAACAAAATACTTGTTTTTTTTTTCATTTTCAATTTAAGTATTAAAAAAATGTGAATTGGTTTTTGACAATCAATTCAATTCAAGTGGTAGATCGATTAGCTTCTTGACTCCCGGACCCAAAAGACGCGGGTTCAAAACCCGGTGGAGCAAATTAAATTTTGTATGAATTAATACGGATTTTTTCGCATATAATTAAAACAAAACAATACACTGTACATTTACAGCTCGTTCGAAAGTGGTAGATATAAATAGAAATTTTAATATTTGTTAGGTTGCAAACCCAATAGTAAATGTTCATCCAATGCAAAAATAAATCATATTATACAATTCGGTGTGCCAACTGGACGGCTCAAAAAAAAAAACACAAAAAATACAAATAATAATCATTAAAAAAAAAACATCAAATACAAGATTGAAAAATAAAAATAATTAGGGAAGAAGTAAAAATAGAATATATTATTTAAAAAAAAAAATAACAGTGTTAAAATGCACTATTGGTACAATGTATCAGTACACATAGCAAACAATCAATGTTAACCTTATGTAAGTCAATACAATTAAGGAGCTCTATATATGATGGAGGACCTCGTTGACAGAGGATTTAACCTGCGACTCCTGGGTGTAAACCTGATGCTTTGGACCACTCAGTTACTAACTGGTAAATCTTGTATCAGTCAGAAAATCTGGGTGTGCTCGGCAAATAACAAATCTAACAATAAATTTGAATAGAAATGATAAATAATTTGAATAGGAATGTAGTTTCAACAAACCTACCAATATTTGCTTACAGTAAGTAGGCACCTACCTAGTCAACATCTCCCACTCTATAGTGACTCACTTCATATCCCACTTCTAAAGAAATATGATAATAAGATTATGAACTATGAGATTGTGTAGGTACAAAAACATATTATTTGAAACCATCTGTTAGATCCATGTATTTTATTTACTACGCCACGACCTGGAATAGGTATTTAGGACTTAGGGCGATGAACGCAATATAAAAGGTAACATTTTACATTGTCAATAAAATACTTTTCACTGCTACAGTCATTTTGTGAATTAGTAATCTGTTTTAATACAGGACCTAATTTAGATCCCTGTGGTATCCGTTTTTTTTTTCAAACGCTATTGTTTCCTACTTAATATGGCCAGTCAACCATATCCAGTTAAATACTAACTTCTGTTACGTGGTGGTTCAGATACTTGATTTTGAAAACTTCTTCTCTTCTTCTAATACACTCTCCTATAGGAGGTTTGCAGCTATCAGGACGTTCTTAACTCGTTCCTACCTCATGTTTTTTAAGCCACGATGTGTGATGTCTTCTTTTAATATATATTCGCATTTTGATATTGAGGTGAAAGCGTTTAACTTATGTTACCAATGGTTTACATGTTTTTTGTAGATTTATATACCATGCGCAAAGCTTAAAAACATTGATTTAATGACTGTGGATTGAAATTATGATGAACATAGACACAAGCAACGCATCGATAATGCACCGAACAGCTTGACATGATTAACTTTGTAGGCAATAGCGGAACTACTGCAGTTTTTTGCTTACTCGACAACACAATATTATTTAACCTTTTTGGTTGTTTGTTGCAAGTTGTTTCTTTAATTTTAAAATCCTCTTAATTTCATTTACAGTATCTTCTTATACTTTTGTAATCAGGCTGTAAAGTACCTACCTACCAAAATATTAGCTGCAGTTAAACTTCAATACCGTTTGATTTTTGTACTGTAATTTTCTTTTCCTGCCGTCTTACTGTATGCAATATCTATCGACTATTGTCCGTCTTCAATACTATGGATTTATTTTTATATGACCTTTTGCAAAACACACAAGTGAGGCGCGTCGCGTAGCGAATCCATTCGGTTCCTTAGAACAGGCAATCTGCCTAGCTAGAGCTGGGAACTACTATCGACCGAACAAAACATAGTAGCACACTTATACACATTTTAAAATATTATCAAAACAATTGTACTTATTATTATGCTCTTTTTTCTTTCTTTTTTTAATAGTGATACCGCACAAGAGTTTTAACTGCTCCCAACCGTCTAGAGCCAGTGAGACTATGGCATCCCCAATTAGGATATGTTGTGAGGCTGAAGGTAGTAGGGAGAGCAAGGAGATGGGGAAGAGGAAGGTTAATAAATACCTGGCTATACATATATAGTCACCAAACACGGGTAAAGCAACGTTTCGATTCTGAATGGTGGTATTTCACCAGGGCGATACTTACGAGTATCTACCACTCTGGAACATGCCGCAAATATACTTTTTTTATTATTTTATATCAATGACACATATTAATAAAATAATTATTTTTGGCACACACCGGGTTTGAACCTGCGACCTTTGGTTCGTAGTCGAGCGTCTTACCACTCGGCCACGGAGGCCGTCAAAAAATATTTGTAGCCATTTTATGAAAAAAATAAAACCGACTATTTTTTAAAATTCATTGGCATTTTTGTATCCAAAATATCCTTAGTGGCAACATCTCTGGCTGCAAAGTTAAGTCTGTTAATTAGATGACAGTGTTAGTAAAAAAAAAAGTTGAATAAAATCATCATATTTTCTGACTTACCGATTCACATAAGTAATAACAAAAATATTGCGCAAGTTGTTTACATGAAAATGAAGTGTAGAGTAATAAAACCTAATTTATTCGCACGGAGACCAGCCGAGCGATGCGTTAACCTACCGTGCAACTGGCTATTCATGTGGCAAGGGACAACCCGGCAATACAGCTATAGTCGATGTAATTCAGTCACGGTAGTAACTCTGAGCCGCACGCCCACCTAGCTTCTCTCTCTTTCTTCCCACGCGGTAATCATGTGCTGTTTCTCTTTCATGAGCATACTATGGCCAATAGAAGGCAGGACCGGCTAGAGATAATTAAACAGCCATAAGTAAAAAAAAAACATTTTATTATGACCCAAACAACACTAATTTAGTATTGTGTGTATTGATGTGTATGTATATCTACACTTTCGATAGCGATGTCGTTGCGAAACGTCACTGAGAAATAGCCGTTTTTCTTGCTTGCACCTACTTATTGTTTAGCGACAAGGGGACAGCAAGTGTATACTCTGTTAAAATTTGAATATTTGAAAAGTTTTTACAGCCACTTGAATAGTTAACATTATTATGACGAAAATAAAGTTTTTATTTATTTATGCTGTATGCATGCAATCATGCATCTGTGTGAGCACTGTGTTCGTTTCAACTCTATATGTAACACATATATATATATATATGTACTATGTTTGATAGTAAACTTTTGAAAGAACACATAGGAAAAATTACATTTGAAACTAACATGATTAATTACTATGGGTAATATAAAACTTTTTTTTTAGAGGAAATTCTTTTGCTTATTAAATTCTGCTAAGCTGCCACAGTTATTTAAAGCTCCAATATCTAAGTAAAATCAGTTGTACAGTTTGCAACACTTAACTTTGCAGTCACTGTGTAAGAAGAGACGCCATAATTTGTAGGTAGGTGGCAAGAAAAAAGAAGTTTGATTTGGGAGAAATCTAGCTGCTCATTAATTTATAAAGATTGCATGCTCAATGTCGCTTATTTATGTAAAACTTACAAAAAATATTTACAAGAGAAAGCTGTCTTTTTTAAAAACAGTTTTTTTTCGATCGGTACTTACTCGTTCAGACTTTTGATTCCCAATCCGTCCCTGGCCGCCGTACGTGTATTCCCCACCCGCCCAGGTAACAACAGGTGCGACAGTGCAACAGGTATCACCCCTCTCGTTCTGCCTCGTTCTCTCCGCGTGATTGAACGCAAAACGTCCGTCTTTTACCTACTTCTCCATCACCTAAACGCAGAAGCACCGGAGAACCTAACCAACTCGGTTTCAGCAGTTCGTTGAAGTTCCTTCGTGAACTAAGATGGCTAAAACTTGCTTGAAATCGCGCTTCGCGTCTTTACTATCTGTGCAAATAAACCACTCGCGAAACTGTTTTCAATGCTGATTAATAACAGAATAAATTAAAATAGAATCTGTGTTGTGTTTTGTCATTTCTGCAATTTTGATTCCGTGCGTTTTAAAGGTGTTTTTAAGTGAGTTCAGTGTGCAGTTTGAAGTTTGAAACGAGAGTTCGCAATAATTGTTTGGAATTCTACAAAGAATTTGACGCAAGTTGATTGTACCGTCATCGCACTACCGGATTCCTTAGTAAGGTGTGTTTTTGCGTTTTCTGTTCACATATTATAAATAACCCGTCAACTGTGTCACAAGCTTTACCTGACTTGTGAACCTAAACTTTCTAGATTAGCGACTTTCTGAGTGTGCTAAGTTTTAAAGTTAATAGCAAATCAGATTACTCTGTAATGTGTGTTTTTGCGTTTTCTATTGACATGTTTTAAATATTCCAAACATGTATGTAAAAGACATTAACGTTTTGGAATATTTTTGAATTAAAGACTTTCTTAGTTTGCAAAGTTTTCGGGTTGATAATCAAGCTACCGGATTCCACAGAAAGATGTGTTTTGGAATTTTCTGTTCACATATAATATTGTACAAACTAATCATTTGTATCACAAGACTTCTTAAACGTATTTGAATCTGTCTAAACAAGAGACTTTCTGATTTTGCCAAAAGTGAAAATCAAAGTACCAGATTCCATAGTAAAGTCTGTTTTTGGATTTTCTGTTCACATGTTATAAATAATCTACTATTTTATACCACAATTTTTATCTGGCTTGCTTTAAACGTCTTTGCATCCTTCAAGATTAGCGCCTTTACGAGCTGCAGTCTTTCTGAGTTAGTCGGTTAATAGTAAATGTGATATTAGGTTTATGTGTTGGTGAGTTTAGTGATGGTGGGTTTGTGTGTTGGTGAGCTTGTGTGATGTTGGTGAGTGGAGAGGTAGGTGAAATGAAAGCGACGCGAGGCCAGAGAGTGAGTGGAGAAGTGTTGGTGTCTGACTCGGAGATGAGAGGAATCTGGTATAACTGTTGACCCGCTGAGGTGGCCCAGATAAATCTTACACTGCTCGTTGCTTGGACCAAGTGTGTGCTGTGTATACTTTGCATGTTGTATGTCAGGTCTACAGTGTAGAGTGTGGGTGATTCGGGTAGGTGACTGAATAAGGATTACCATAGTATGTGAATATATTATTAAAAGAATTATCAAAATGTGATGAGATTTTTGACAACTGTTAGACATTCGTATGTAGGTGGGTAGTTTTCTTTTCATTGCTAAATTTGAAAATTAAACGTTAAAAATAAAACGTCCGAATTATTACAATCATGCGAAATTGTTTATAATTATAGAAAATAACAATATGGCACAAGTATATTCAGGTTACATAATATGTTAGTTAATTTAGAATTAGACTTTTTTTTTAAATCAAGACAAACATTCCCGGGTTACGAATAACCTAACAATATTTGAAAACTCTTAGTGCCATCACAATGTTAAGATGTTGCTTGTGCCATGGTGGAGGATATAACACCATTGTTTTGACAAAAAAAAACGTGTAGGAACAAAAATTAAAAACAATTACAGTCATTAAACAACGAATATGACCGGTTAATAGCTGAGTGGACAAACGCGTCGGACTCCTTCTCGGATGTCTTGGGTTGAATTCTTATGCTGGCTAAGCCCTCCATCATTGCACAAAAAACATTTTACGCTTACTATGATGGTAGTAGGAGTTTTTCAAATATTGTCAGGTTATTCGTAAATGGGGAATGTTTGTATATCTGTTTTAATAAAAAAAATTAAAAAATATAAACTTTAAATAATCATCAAGCCTTAAGATCAGCTGTTGCTCCGTCCTATGATGTTGTCGTAACTACGAAGTTATGTGTTAATTTGTAAATGTTATTTGAAATTTACCTACAAAGAAAGCGTTTCATGATTTCTTAGCGAAAGGTTGCATTTAGCTCGGTATAAATCAAAGACCTGGGTTTTTCTGCAATATTGTAACATAAACATTTATAAAAAAATATTGACTGAAGAAACCTAGGCTAAGATCCTCGACTACAAATCCAAAGGAAGCGGGTTCAAATCCCGTGCGTAAATAAATAGTTTTATATATTTAATTAGTACGTGTTGTTTCAAATTTAATTAGTATAAAATTATGGATGGCATATATTTGCGGCACTTTCCGAGGTGGTAGATACTCTCAGCATCGCCCTGGTGAAATACCACCATTCAGAATCGAAACGTTACTTGAAATGGCTTTAACGGTGTTTGGTGACCCGATCTGAATAGCCAGGTACTTCACAAACCTCCTCTTACCCATCTTCTTCTCCTCACCACTGCCTTCAGCCTCACAACATACCCTAATTGGTGATGCCATAGTCCCACTGCCTCAGGATAGTTGGGATCAGATGGGACTCTTGTACGGTATTAACATTATTTAAATAAATTAATAGTTTATGTGTGCAAAATATATGTTTTAGTACAAATCGTCGCAGGAAAGGCAAAAGGATTCCTTTCATTTTTGGAAGGTTTTTTTTACATCAAAATTCATAAATCTTCAGTACCTGGTTGGATATTGTAAAAAAGTTAACTCAGGTAACTCAATGCTCTCACTGAGTTATCTGAAGGAACATAAAGCTAAAAAACGTCGCAAACTTCTATCGCTTGAGTTCTTTTGACCTCCTTCCAATTGGTAAATATATTTTAGATGGCTGAAGGGTCACAAAAGTCTTCAGAATCAAATGAGAGTTTTAGCTTTCGAGGCAGAAAAAAAAAAACAAAACTGCATATTTAACTCATTTTTGACAAAAGTGTCGCTTAAGCCCTTTTGCTTTTCTAGCGACGATATATGTAAGTATATACCTTATTCAATTTGCGTGATTTAATCACTGACATTCCCACATTCTGGAATAAAGAATAAATCATGTTGAATGCATCAGTATTCGTTCCGTTTTGATCGTGAATATCCCGTTTCAAAGGTACGTCCCGAAGTCCCGGCCGGTTTGTCACTTTGTCCCGGTTTGTGATTTGATACGCATGGTTGCATTAATCGCTGACAAGGAACTGTGACAAACGTTAATTAAAGTGAAGAAAAAATTGACCAATTCGTTAACAGTTAAGAATCAATACATTTTTATGCTGAAATTATGAAGATTTACGGAGAATTCCACTTCTGATGAAAAGATTAAAAAAAAGTTTTTTTCGGCCATGAACACTGTTTGATTGGAAGAAATAATTATAAAGACTAAAATTGTAGTAAAATGTAGGTACACATGTTGCTATTCATGAAAAATTACGGGATGTGACTTGACTTGCCAAAAAAAAATATTAGGTCCATTTCAAATATAAAATAATGTCAAGTATTTGAAAAGGTTCTTTTTGAAATTTGATGATTTCAATTAAAGACAGTTCCAAATTTGAAAAGTTCACACTCGTACAGTCGTACGTACTCACAAAGAAAATTATTTATAGTAAATACGTAAATCAAAGTTTAATACGAGTATGTATAGTGGAAATAAAATTATTAATGCAACTCATATTCAAAAATGTAATTTAAAGTCAACAGCGAACACATATCAATTAGGAGGGTTAAAATTGCTTCGACGCGTTGACTGTTTGTCTGAATTTTCCAAAAATTTTATTTATTTTTTAGCTCAGGCAAAACATCAAAGATGTTTTTCTATCATGATTAAAAAAGTACTTTTGCAATATGATTTAATAAAAACTAGCAGGAAGACTGTTTGCTAGTGGAAAATGAGACAGTTTAAAACAAGTTTATAGACCTGGTAAGTAAAATAATCTAGGCCTATGAAAATATCGTTATTATTATTTTATCAAACATATTTATATTTATATACTCATTGTTCTAGGTATGGATGGTAATTTTCTAGTAAATATGAATATGTCTACGATTGAACTGTGGGCCATTATAGGTTACCTGTTTTACGAGGTTTGTTCAAGTACCTAACCACCTACCTACCACCTATCTGACAGGTCTAACATCTTCTCTGTCAGAGTCAACACTCTTTTTTAGGTCACTATAATCAACTGGGCAAAGAAACTGTTTATTAGCCAAGGAATGTTCGCAATTTGCCGAAGGAATTTGTTGGAAACTTGAGTGGGCTCTAAAAAACTTGATTAGGTCTAAATGTCTACCAATTGCGTTTGTATTTGGATGAAGTTTTATGAATAGATGCAGCAGCGTGGAGCTGTTATTTGTGTAGGTATTTGTGAGTATTACGACAGTTGTGAGGCAATTTTTGCAATTTCATTTAAACATGATTGAAAACATCGCTCAACCTTAAGCTGAAAATGCCCAAAAATTAAATGACAGTGAAAAACCAAAACTGCTCAAATTAAATGACAGCAAGTTACCGAAAGTTGGAAATGTCCACAAAAAGAAATATTTGTTACCGAATCTGGTGAAATTAAATCACAACATACTCGTGTAACTGAAATGCTCAAATTAAATGAGAGCAAGTTACTGAAAGTCTAAAATGTTCACAACAATATAATGTCTGTTACCAAATTAGTAAAAATTAAATCACAACATGTAACCGAAATATTCAAATTAAATGACGGCAAGTTGCCGAAAGTTAAAAACGTTTACAAAAAGTGATATTCGTTACCAAATCTGGTGAAATTAAATCACAACATATAACCGAACTGTTCAAATTAAATGACGGCAAGTTACCGAAAGTTGAAAATGTCCACAACAAAGTAATATTCATTACCAAATCTGGTGAAATTAAGTCACAACATGTAACCGAAATGCTTAAATTAAATGACAGCAAGTTACCGAAAGTCTAAAATGTCCACAACAAAGTTATGTTTGTTACCAAATTTGTAAAGATTAAATCACAACATATAACCGAAATATTCAAATTAAATGACGGCAAGTTACCGAAAGTTAAAAATGTCAATAACCAAGTAATTTTTGTTATCAAATTTAGCAAAATAAAATAACAGTTAATTATCGCATTTGCCGAAATTAAATGTGAATGTTTAACTATTGTAGAAAACTTTATTAAAATAATAATGTTGGAATATTCTCAGATCAAATTTCTGATAGCAAAACCAAAAGTGCCAAATTAAAAATACCGAATTTTTCAAATTAATTTACACTATTTTTCGTCACCAAAAAACCCCAATTACTTGAAAATTAAGACGAAAAATTCCAATAGTAATTGACAAGAGAAACGCATTATTTTATTCGTAAATTTGATGAACTCTACAGTATTTTATCAACAGCTTTCCTTACAGACTTTCATTAGTAAATTAATGATTATTATCAATTGTTACGCAAAATGTAACAATGTTTGTTTGAAGAAGCAAACATCGCATTTAGTGCTCGCCGTTGCGTCTATAGAAAAAAATGCCAAAGAAAGTTCACGGAGAAAACAAGCAATTTAAAATTGTCGTAGCATTGCGACAATTTACTTCAACTTTCTAGGCAAGTAGGTGTGCGCAAGACATAGTAGACAGTAGGCACTTGGAAGATGTGAGGGGAATTAATGGTACAGCTGATTTCCTTCGCTGCTCATCGGAGGCACTCTCACATCAGAATTTTTTATTTAATTGATTGTACAAAATGTTTTATTTTTACTTAATACTAACAGTAGGTATAATGTAAATTCAATGAATATAAAATGTCTAGTTTCTAGTTAATGATAATTACCTCCATAATTGAGAAAATTCTCGTGCTTAGGGAGGGAGTACTATCATGGGTTTGTTTAAATTAATATCATATGAATATAATACATTTTAGTTTATTATGGTGAAAAGTGTATTTTCAGTTTTTTTTATTTTATTTTTATATTTCATAGTTGTTTGCATCTGTTATGTCATTAGAAATTTATTGTTAATAGTTTGATTGTGAAATGATTGTTAATAGGAAAGGAAGTAGTTTTTTCTATACTTGAACATTTTTTTCCATACATATTTTCAGCTATACATATTTTCAATTGGAGTTTTTACACCCTTGGCTTCTAGTGAATTATTTTTTTCATCTGTTAATGTACACACGCACTGTGTTATACCCATATCTGAACATTTTTCGTGACTTATGAAAACGATCATGCTCAATTTAGCGCAAAACGCACTTGAAGTGAACTATCACAAAACCGCGCTACATACGACACCTGTTCAAAAGAAAAGGTGAATTTTGAATTTTCGCGGGCTGTGTACATTCAATTTTCGATTTTTTTTTTATTATGTTGGTACACATATGTTTATCATATCTTGGCATTATCAGCCATTTTGGATTAGTGGTTTGTTTTTGACAACTGGAAAGGTTAGTCACGTTTTTGTGTGTTCTTCGATTTTTTACTTGTCAAAAACAAACCACTAATCCAAAATGGTTGATAATGCTAACATATGATAAACATATGTGTACCAATATAACAAAAAGAAATCGAAAATCGAATGTACACAGCCCGCGAAAATTCAAAATTCCCCTTTTCTTTTGAACAGGCCATGTACATTTACTATTAGTATTATCTCCGCATACAAACTGTAAGAATAAATAAATACATTTTAAATGTTATGCGTACGACTGTTGGCACACAGCACAACAATATTTACACTGCACATATCAAAAATTAAATAATCTTAAAAATTATGGTACACATATTCAGGGTGACGTTTAAAATTGTATATTTTATTGAGTTTTTCAACTGAAATTTTATACTTTGTTACAATGAATAGAAAATCCTTGACATTTCCGGTAAAGGGCTATTTAAATTCGATAAAGTAAAGCACAAGATCAAAAAAATAATACTTACGTGAGAAGTTAAATTTACCGAACAAAAACTTTCGGAAAAAAGTTCTCGACATTCCATGCGTTGAATTTATACAACTTTGGTTTTATATTACAAAGGTTAACTCGGGCATTTGTCAAGATCATCCCAACGGATTCAGTTGTCTTTCTTACTATTCTGGTGCCCTCTTCTATCGGAGGTTGGTTATCATCAATACAAGCCTAATCCTGCAGGCTGCAGTCCAGATTAACTGCGATCCCAACTGTCGCGTAGATTTCAAAGCCATGAAATTTTAATTTCAAGGATAGGATTAACTTTAAAGCATGGATTCTTATTTTGTTTAATATTTAAATAATATCAATAATCAACAACACAAATATGAAACAGAAACAAAACAACAACAAAATCAAAAGACAATGGTCACAACCGAGACTCAAACTCGGATCCTCTACTCTATCCGGGAGTAACGTTTCAACTAATTTAACCATTGTAACCTTATTAAAAACTGTCATATTTAATCGATCTCATTAAGGGTTTAAGGGGGGTTTAAGGAAATTATAAGCAGTATACTTATGCTTTAACGTTTCAAAGAAAATATTATTTATATATTGCATCTTGGAATAAACACGAATGTAGCAAATAATTCATGTATTTCCTTTCACATAATTCTATTTATTGTTTCCGTTCTTCAAAAGGGTTAAAATTTAAAGATATGTGATAAAAAAATTAAAAAAACAAACAAACATCTTTATGCAAACGCTAAATGGCCGCCATCTTTTCGTAGAAATAACACTTTGTGATCTAGAAGATTTTAGTAGCATAATAATATGAATAAAACTTGGGAAGATCTAACTATAATTGTCCAAAGTGTTCAATGTTTATCGACTGTGAAACCTCGTGGATCATATTTGCCATTTGTCGAAATCTCATATATGATACGATGGCGTCTATCAGGTTAAATCGGTGAAATCTTTGAAAGCATAGAACGTGAAAAAAAATATTATGCGTAGTGTGCTTCAGACCCTGGTACGACAGGTGATTTTCTCCTTCGATATTGACTACATATTCATACATCCATCAATCACATTCAAATATACAATCCGTATTCATGATCGACCATGCATAATTGTAATAAACTAATTAACAATATCATTTTATTCACAGATTTTTTATGCGGTGAGAAAATACTTCGGCATGTCAGTCATCATATTGTATCATATCTGAAAATAGTTGACTTTGACAATGTTGATAAGTGGCTGAGCCTTTGTTGAATTTATCGTACTCTCGCAACTAGGTAGTTGATCTTTTTTCTTTCTTTGTTTATTAAGTACAAGTAACGTAACAAGTTAAGTACAAGTAACACAGATACAGACACTAGTAAATAAACAATATTAAATCTAAAGTATAGATAATTCACCTTTATCCTAACTATGTCTCACAGATTAAGCACTTATGAGCAGCAATAGATGAAGCAAGGTAGATGGCGTAATACCTACAAACAAATCATTTAATATACTCGTACATATAAAAGTGATAGTAAACATTGTTTAATTACAATAAGCAGTAAATCTCATGGCATTATCACGTCATTTACAGAATTAAGGCTTTCATATGTCTAGTTGAAGTGAGGGATTAATCAAGGGGTGAAGCTGAGTACAGTACCCACATAAAAATACATTAAAACAAAAACTGGAAAAAAGTACACAATTTTCAAATCAAATTTGTCATTTACAGAAATGTTATTTTTTTTACTAAAACTAATCAATGAATCAAACAAAATATTAGAATCCTTAAAAGGTCATCTTTCATATATGGCAGTGCCATAAGGACTTGGATATTATGGCTAATAGAGTGTTAACTTAGATTTCAATGCTTGATTCCTCTATCAGAATGAAGGTATGATTTTATGGAATTGATTATGTTTTAATTGACTATTCTTTTTTTAATAAATTTGATTTGTTGGCGGATTAGTTAAGTTATTGATTGACTTGTTCTTATAGGTGAGGATGCCGGTATTATATCGGTTTAATAACGCTCTGATTGGCTTAAGATGAAGTCTTTTAGAATTGGGATTTCAGATTCATTCTATTCTTTATCCAGAGGGGCGCACGGAGTGCTAGCCTGGTAGCTTTGGATTGGAGAATTTGTAGTCTTTTCATGAGTGATGGAGGTGCGTGACGCCAGATGGGGGCTGCGTGTATGATTAAAAGTCTGATAATGGCCTTGTAGATTAGTAATTTGTTTTCGATGGAGACTTTGCTATTCCTACACAGTATAGGGTATAATGCTTATGAGGGGCGTATTGCAGACCTGACTTTATCGTGTACTCGTATGTGTGTTGCTATAAGTAAAAGATCGGAAGTTTTGAGATAAGTAAGAAAATAGGTACTTGATTTAATAGTGTGTATACCTTTGAAAGAACACCTAGCAATATTCCAGATTTTTAACTAACATGGTTACTACGATAAACAAAATTGAATATTTTTTTAGATCAGTGATTCCAAAAGTTGGCTACAAGGAGGCGATGGAGGGCTGAAATCGGCAATAATAATATATTTTTAGAAAGTTTTCTTTCGAATTCAAATTAGTCGCGCATTGTTTCATGAACCATTTAATTATTTTATTGATTTATAGATGTATTTTTTTTCTGAAATGTTCACCTACTTATGTTACTGGGGACCTGTTGTCAGATAGAAAAGTAGACAAAATGTTTTAATCAAAAGTTATTCAATTTCTCTATATAAATTAAATGGAACAAAACGCGTGGTGAGTTTCCCCTTTGCAAGCATGAAATTTTCACTTAAAAAATATTTGACCTTACAGACAAAACATTTTGCTTCGCTTTTTTTCCTTCGGGGGGGGGGGGAGGGCGAGTAAATATAGAGCTAATTTTGAAATATATATAAAATTAGCTCTATCATAATTAAATTCATTTTATGTTACGATCTCGGTATTTTATAAATTAATCATGGTTCTTAAGATCTCTAACAAATACATCGCCTTTATAATATACCCATAGATTGCATCTATAAATCAAATATACAACCGTTAGTGAATATGTTTAAGACTTGGCTTCCCGAATGAAATATGTTGCTTTAGATTATTATCTCTCTTTTCTGATTATTTGTACTTAATGTTCATCATGGGTTGTATTTTTTATGTTTTTATTATTGCTAGACCAAGATTTTGGTTAATGTTTTATTGTTGTTATTTATGTATTATTTTATTTGTATCTATCTAAACTAACTTATCATTAAAATATTTGGAATGTAAAAAGCACCCGTTTGATATATTTTGACTTGATTATATATTTTCAACTAATTATTACTGAAACGTTAATCAAAATTAGTTATTTTCATTGACCGAATCAACCCACAATAATTTTGTCTGCATTTAGTTTACCCACGCTTTGCAGTTTGGCGGAAGGCATTCCCGCTGCCTGGGTACAACTCAACATTCGTGACTTATTTACCGTTAGACGCTGGTAGAGGCCAAATACCAAACTTGTTGCGGAGTCAACATTTTGACTTTAGTCACCTCTTAAAATAAGTTTTGTGTGGGGTGCAGGACCTCATTTGGTGTCAGAAACTTTCAAAAATAACACTGCGCTATATGGTAACACGTTTCTATAAAATAATTTCAGTACGCTTTCGTCATTTAGAATCTTTAGAAAGAATCCTTGCTGCCCAGAGCCAATGGGACAACTGGACTGAATGGAATGTGAAGGGGAAGAGAAAGGTTGGGAAGTACCCAGCGCCCTTAAGGTGTTTTTTTACAAAAACGGCGCTATACAAATTATCAAAATATTATTATTATTTATTTACCTGGCTATTCAGATCTGGTCACCAAACACAACTGAAGCCATTTTAAGCACTGTTTCGGTTATTCGTGGTGGTCTTTCACCAAGGCGATACTGATAACATCTACCACACCTTACGTGCTACAAATATACAATAAATCATTTTATTTTCATTAAATGACACAAATGGCATGCAAAGAAATCAGACTACCAGAAAAGAATAAAGCCAACACACAAAACAGCTTACTATATAAAGGGATGAAATCTTGTAATGCGCTGCCGGAAACCATCCAAATTATGCCAATCAATAAATTCCGAATAGCCTGTAAAAACTACTTAAAATGCATATAAATCAAAATAATAAGTTGAAATATTATAAATCAAAAAGGAAATTAAATAATTAGGTACTTAGTAAGCTTTAGGTAACTAATATTTAAAAAAATACTTATATGAAATTTACTTGCGCAGGCAGGGTTTAGAACCTGCATCATCTGAATTCGTAGCCAAAAAATATAACTGCTCGGCCGCGGAGGCTTTTGAAGGTTCCCGTATGATAAACAGATTGCTGTAGACAAGTTAGCCTTCAAATAAAGGTCTCGGTGCCAACTTTCCGAGCATTGCAAGGTTCCAATCATTTTCGCCGTCTGACCAATATACTTCCTCGATTGACTCAGCGGATGAAATATTGATTAAATATATATATCAATATTATAAAGCTGTTAAATTTGCAAAAGTGTTTTTTTAGCTACATAGTAACATGTTAATATCGAAAATATAGTACATACATAATAAGAATAATATAAGTAAATGACAAATTTGAAGATATAGAATCTACATAATAAGAACTAAATTAAACTTGGTTTTTAAGGGGAGTAATGATATTGTTTTTAAAAGAGCTTTTGGTTTGTGTGTTTCTGATGGTGCTGGGCAGAGAATTGAATTACTTAATGGCGTTGTACTTAAAACTTTTTTGTCCGTAAGCGGTTTTATAGGCTGGGATATTAAGAGTTTTATGTGTGACTGCCTTAAGGTTCTAGAAATTTTCCTTTCTTCAAACATATGGACATTATTAAATTGGTGCAATAGAATATTTTTAGAGTATAGTTGTTTCAAGTTTAGGACGTCTAGCTCCTTAAAAACAAATTCAGTGCTCGTCCTTAAGGGAACTTTGAGGATAACTTTCAGAAATATTTTTTGGATGTTTTGTTAGTGGCAATTGAGATGTAAGTTAACTTGCCAAAAAATAAATAATATTAGTTGCTTTAGTCCACCCATTTTAAATGTAGAATCAAAATGTAGGAAGGTACTTTGTCGCTTGTCTATATTTCAAAAGAGATTTTATTTAATTTGATTACATATAAATCAGTACTAATTTTTAAAAGTTCGCCCTCTTACGTGCATACTCCAGTGAAAAAAAAATTTATAGTTGATATATTTTTCTTCTTATTTTTAAACCTTCTGTGGTTCTTCTTTGTTCTTCTGAGAAGGTGATTAAATAATAATAATAAATGTTATGAGTTTACAGGAAATATATCTAATATTGGACTACTGGACAAATTAACCTGATTATTAAGAAAATTCATTAATTATTATTATTTATCAACAATTAACCATTGTTGAAATTTAAAATATAACGTTAAAAGGTATTATTGTTACGTGTCAATGTACCTGCATTGTTTTGAATCAGTATTGTTAAGTTTTAACCGATTATGGTTTTAAATGTGATGGTAATGCCGTCTAACTTTTTTCTTACTCGTAATTCGTCAGACTTTCTTTCTTGCAACGGTCCTTTGCTTGATGCCTATATTTATGTGTAATTTATATGTCATTAAATAACATACGCTTTATTACCGGACATTCCTTTTTTTTCAGATGCTTCCATTTACACTCCTTTGTCTTAATTTGTTTATGTTATCGCCGTAGTTTTTTTTTATCTTGCACTCCCTTGGTTCCTCTTTTATCTCGTATAACTTCTTAAAGCGATACATCCTGCCGTGAAAATAGATGTTTAGCGTTAAGGGTCATCACTCAAGAATTACGCTAAACCTTACATTCTAGCATTCTAATTCAGGCAATACTACATATGATTTATCTGTGAATTTTATATGGGTATTTAAAAACAGGTCTGAGGTTTCCAGTGAATACAATGTTTTACCCTTATCCTTGAAATTCGATAAAAACATACTAAAATATCAGTAAAAGGTGAAGTTTACAAACCAGCAAAGGCATTTTTAAACGTTTTACCTAAAATTCTAGTATGCATTTCATACATAATTTAATAGATTACTGTTTTAGAATTGTATTCACCGGAAACCTTAGAGATGTTTTTAACTACCCGTATAAAATAAGCACAATAATATTTTGTATTATTTTTTGTACTAGAAAGCCAAAAAATGTGTATTTTTGGGTGCTGACCCTTAACATAAAGTTGCACTTATCTGGTTTGATCCATTGTCCAAACTGTCCATTCATATATCTTTTGGGAGATTCTAAGCCAGCATTTATCACACGCTCCCACGTTTTTTTGTTAGCATTCGCTTTGTGTAAAATTCCTAGCACATTTTAAATTCCGTTCCTTGTAAACCTATTTAGAATTTTAATCTCATATGACCGGCTTATGTATCTAGTTTCTATTATATGCAAACCTGTCATCGCGTGAGATATCAGATTTCCACTGTATTTGCTGCGCTTAAGTTTTAAGTGTCTTTATAGTCACAACGTCACACGGGAAATTTAATTTCAAACCTTAAATAATGTGATTAAAAACCCTCTAACGCATACCAGATAACTTATTTAGATTTAATTTTTTTCAGGTCTTTTAAATTTGTTAAAATTCAAACTGTTTCACAAGCTGTCAATAGCTAGATTAGTAAAACTAGACTGCTTCACTGGGAAGTCAAGAACGGAAGACAGTCGACCATTAAAGATGCTTCCCTTGTAAACCGGAGGAAAGAGACAAACTTTCACGAATATGTGCCCTGATGATGAACACTGCGAAACTGTCCAAAGCTTTGACTCAAGATAAAGGAACCGCAATGAAATTCCATCTGTAAAAGCTTTAACACCGGTTGACAGTACCACACGATCACGACTCCAAAACTGTTTACTTTAATACGTATTACAAATTAAATTAGATTATATCTACCATGGAGAATATCTGCTCACGAATCATTTTACAGTTGCATTTTTAAATTTGTCTTTCTTCCTTACGTATCGATTGTCGGTGCCTGATTTGATTGATAGCTAAACATATTTAATAATCATTATCCGTATCCAAATGTTGAATCAATACAAACAACGTTTACAATTTCTCAATTCATTGAATTTTTTAATCGAATTTTGCATAATCCCAACCAGGAGCACAGAAGTTGCAGTAGATCACTGAACTATTCTTTCAGACCGTTGCAGATCATAGTAAGTCACTCGCTGTCATCACAGTTGTAATAATTAGTTGATTTTTTATTCAGTGTCAACAAACTCTTCATGGTCCGGCAGCCAAACAAGGCACGCAATCGTCACTTTCACCATCGCCATCATTATGATCATTAACATTATTGACCTTGGTGCATACCTACTGCGAATTGGGTGTACGGAGTTACGGATCAGCGGTTCTCACGCCATTTAGCTGTGCTCCTCTGTTGAAAATTTTACTACGAATCTACGATTGATAAAACACAATACCAAATTTCAAACCATTGAAATTCATTTATAAAAAACATATTTATTCACTGCAATTTTTATCTGCTAGTATATATATACTCTCTATACTGTCAGTATCGTCCTGGTGAAAGACCACCAATCAGAATTGAAACGTTGCTTGAAATGGCTTTAGCCGTGTTTGGTGACCAGATCTGAATAGCCAGGTACTTCTCAACCTTCCTCTTCCCCATATTCTTTCACTCCTCACTACCATCAGCCTCACAAAATGTCCCAATTGGGGTACCATAGTCCATCTGTGGGGTATTCACCTAAACAAAAAAAATAAAATTAATGTTGATTTTAGAAAATCATTTTTTTGTTATGGGCTGCAAAGACCTAATCCTTTCGGAGGGTTTGTTTTGACTTTTTCAATTTTCTTCTAGCGTATTTATCATTTACGGGTGCGTTTTCGTGGGTTTGACCCCGCATAGAAAGATATATAATTTCTTAAAACGGGAATTTCTGAATGTCGATGTAATTGGAAGATCCTCACCCATTTTGGCTTGATGGATAAGTTTAATTTCAGGTTATGTTAATTCAGCAAGATAACATGATTTCGTATTCAGTTTTTTATAAAATCCTAGTGCATGCTGACCAGTTAATCATGAGTCAGCTCGTTTTTTTACACTCGTTCAAAACGCGTGTAAATGCTGGCAAAAAAACTTCTCACAATTGATAAAATGTGTAGCCGACATTTAAAGCTCACGGTGAGTGTACGAGTATATTCAACTTGGATTCAGTATCGACTTGGTTCAATTATTGTAGTTTCCTTTCGCCTTTCGCCAATCAATTAAGTTTTTTGTAAGAGCCGCTGTCATTATATTTAATAGCTTAAGACTTAAAGAGTTTCCTAAGATAAAGTAGAACGATTGCTCCTGTTAGAAGATTTATCGATTCGATTTCTATTAAATACATTATGGATAATGTCGGTTAAGAACTATAAATAATTTCCTTTGTGAGGACGTACGTTTGAGCGTAAACTTTCCATATTTGGAACTGATTTTAATTGAAATTATTAAATTTAAAAATAATATTTTCAAATCCCTACCTACATAATAAAGTACCTACCTTTAATGCATTTTAGCAGCCATTATTCTATTTTTGAAATGGGTGGATTAAAGTGACTGACATTTTTTCTTGGCAATTCAAATTACATCCCGTGATTTTTCACGAGTAACAACTATTAATATTTAACATTTTAGAAAAAAATCTTAGATTCGATATCATATTTATGCACAAATTTTATTTTACTGAGAGTTCACCGACTTTTTGTTATGAAGTATATTATGACTATTTGTACTACCCGGCTTCGCCCGAGATTTTGTTTATAAATCATGGGAAAAAAATAACGAATCATTGCGTCTGTCTTAATGTAAATACAAATTTGTAGAAATAAAAATTATATTATTATTATTAAAAAAATTAAAAAATAAAGTGTTATGAAATCATTAAAATAGAGTTTCATCACGAATTAACAGTTTAAAAATTAGTATATTTAAAAGCTTTATAGGTGGTGATGAAAATGACGCCGTTTTTTTTTTGCGTTAACTTAGAAATTTCAAACAAATGAGGCTGATCAAATTTCTTGACGCTAGAGCTCACCGATTGAGAGTTCTTACTGTTTCAAGATGCAGATTTATGCTTTGTAATAATTGTTGTGATATTTAGTATATTTCCCTGTTTCAATGAAAAGTCAAAGAAGCAAGTCAGTATCGCCCTGTTGAAAGACTAAACTGGTGATTAAAATGTCAATGGTTCCTCCTCTCTAAAAAAAAGTCATTCGAAATGTGTTTAAAGAAAAAATTATTCAATTTGTCATGGAAAATCATAGAAATCTGAAAAATGTCACGGAACGCCACTGGAAATATTAGATAGTGTACTTGCTATGGCGATAAGAAACGAATCATTAATATATTATTGCATTATCACGCATGGACGTCGTTTTTTCTTTGTACTAATTTGACTTTCATTTGAGACAACCTAAATAAATGTCGGTAAAACAGTTTCCTGTAGAGAAACGTCGATCAGCTGTCAGTTAGTTATGGTGCCTACCGATTAGGCCTGTTGATCGAACTTTTAGAACATTTAGCCCCGGGTGTTTAAACTCGCGTCACATTTTACATCATCACGAATCGACGATCACCACCATTTTGATTTTTTTAAATTTGAACGGACCGCATTAACCACCATTTTCATTAACCGTCTGGAACCAGTGAGACTATGGCATCCCCAATTAGGGTATGTTGTGAGGGTGAAGGTTGTGGGTAGGGGAATAATATGGGAAAGAGGAAGTTTGGGAAGTGCCTGACTATTCAGATCTGGTCACCAAACACGGTTATAGCCATTTCAAGCAACGTTTTTTTTATTTTGAATGGTGGTCTTTTACCAGGGCGATACTTAGGGTATCTACCCCTCTGTGCCGAGGGTTCTAATAACTGGCTCTATGTTTTTTTCTAATGGATATGATTATTAGTTTTTTTAAATCTACATATTTAAGTATATTTTGACAGTGTTCGGTTTTATTTTAAAATGTTCTTATTAAATACGTATTTTGTTTATTTAATGTATTAGTTACTAACCGGCTTCGTTTTGTATCTATTATAATTTAAAGAAATGAAAATAATATTTTGTATAAGTCTACGGATATTATTTTAATTTTTACGATCTGATATAAAGTTATTTTTTTCTCATACAAAGCTATTTTATTCATTTATTTAAATACGTCAAACCACAAAGTGGTTGCTTTCTACGAAAACAGAAAATATATTACAAATTATTGTTTAATAATATAATATATTATGTGGGTATGTACCTACCTACACCAGTCTAAAGATTTCCGCAGCGAGAAGTTATTTTCTTCTAATGAATAATTAGTACCTACTTTAAAAGTGTTTGTAAAGATGTCATCAAAAATGCATCCCATAAAAACAATATATCACTGTCAAAAGTGATCTGAAACCTGGTAGCTTAAAACACGCAGAATCGCGTGATTTTATTTCTTGGGTCGTTAATCTCAACCTTCACCTTACAAGAGAATCAGAAATCAACGTCTGAAAGCAGGAAGCAAAAGGTTCGGCAGGTTTACTTCAACAGGATAAGACAATTTATTGCCTGTACGCCTGTGATCCTAGGTCAGTTGCTCAAGTATTAGCTACCAATAAAATCTTCCATCGTTCGCGCTTACCTGGAAGCAGTGGTGACGGCTGTACAAACCGATTTCCGCAACAACGTGTTTCCAACATAAACATCTTTCAATTTGCGCTGTTGTTACAAAAAATATTTGCAAGCATAGAGACGTAAAATTAAATAAGCTATTTGTTATAGAATATATTTAATAAAAAAATGTGGGTAATAGGTATTATAAAAATATGCGAATATCCTGGAAACCTTTTTTTTAACTCCCGATTTTGATCCCGACGAGTTTCTCATCAGGTCCAAGTTGTCTTGATTGTTTTTTATATATAATTTAATGTAAATACCACACAAGAGTCCCAACTGTCCGGAGGTATTTGACTGTGGCATTCCCAATTGAGGTGTGTTGTGAGGCTGAAAGGAATGGCAAAAGGAATGTTGTAATGTATCTGACCATCCAGATGTGGTTACCAAATACGGCTTGGGCCATTTCAAGCAAGGCTTCGGTTCTGAATAGTGGTCTTTCACCACGGTGATACTGAATTATCTAGTACTCTGGGACGTTTCGCAAATATACAATATGGTATTTTATATACGAGTATATTAAATGTTAAATAACAGGTATCTTTGTTCGCAAATAGTGTATTTTCCTTTTTAGAGCGGTATATACTCTAAGTATCGCCCTGGTGAAAGACCACCAGTCAGAATCGAAACGTTGTTTGAAATGGCTTTAGCCGTGTTGGCGACTAGATCTGAATAGCCAGGTACTTTCTAACCTTTCTTTTACCCATCTCGTTCTCGAAATATAATAAATTCTATTTGTTTATTTGTTCAAATATTCAATTGTCTACCAACCAACTTTGCTGGCGATGAAAATTTATTTATTGAGGTAACAGTAACAATAGGTTTCCATAAATTTTCAATTGTACACAAAGTTTTCCGGAAACCCGCCGAATAGCAGCACTACCAGAAATTATCTGAGGTTGTTAACTGTCATGGTGCCAGGCAACTGCTAATAAAGTCGCATGTTTAAGGGCTCGTAAACTTTGATGGCTTACCCTTAAAGGAAATTGACTGTGAGCTAATAATAATAATAATTGGCTGATTTTTATAGCGCCGTTTTTTTTGTAAAAATAAAATCGCCTCATTTACAGCTTCGATCTTTGATTGAATTTTAGAATTTGTAACACTTTTGCAAGAATTCGGTCGCTAGTATGGAGGTCCGAATGATAACGTGACTGAAATTTGACTGTAAGGTGAGCCTAACGGACGGTAAGCCATAAAACCCGCACAAAGCAAATCGTAAAAAATCATAATTCAATAAATGCAGAGCCGGCTAGTAACTTTTTAGTATGCTAGAGTGCTAAGATTAAAAATACGACGTTATTGAAGTTGTTGTAGTCGAAAATGATTTTTTTTTTTTCACAATTTTTTTTTTTTGTTCGAAGATTTTTCAGAAAACCGTGCAATGCACCACCAAAACTGAAAAATCCTGAAAAACTTCATACAAAAAAATTTTTTTGTGAAAAAAATAAAAATCATTTTCGGTTACAACAACACCAATAACGTCGTAATTTTCAATCATAGCACTCTAGCATACTAAAAAGTCACGAGCCGGCTCTGAATAAATGAACTAGAATATTAAGTGTAATAAGAAGTCTTTTTATTTGTTAACACATCTTCATTACTTATGTCGTGAATACGACATCTTTTGACGGCCTCCGTGGTCGAGTGGTTAAGACGCTCGATTACGAATCTTCAAGTCACGGGTTCAATTCCCGGCGTGCAAATAAATTTGAATCAATTAATACGTGTTATTTCACAGCAAATAACATATTATATATTTGGAACACGTTCCAGAGTGGTAGATAGTCTAATTATTGCCCTGGTGAAAGACCACCATTCAGAATCAAAACGTTGCTTGAAATGGCTTAAACCACATTTGGTGACCAGATCTGAATGGCCAGACACTTTCCAACCTCTTTTGTGCCCATCTCACTATCACCCCACTTACTTTAACCTCACAACATACCCCGATTGTGTATGCCCGTAGTACCACTGGCTTGAGAGCAGTTGGGTCTCTCGTGCGGTATTAAAAAAAGGATTAAGTGTAATCTAAGAATAACAAAACTAAACTAACAGATAATTACTTAAATATGCCTCTGATTCATTCATGAAATTTGCCATTATATCTAACTATTATAATAAGCTGTTTTTGTAACTTTTTAAATTGATCATACCTACATTATATTAGCATTTTCATGGCCACCTACTTTTGTCATTTGCACTAGTCGTTACCTTAAATGAATTACACGTGAAAAATCACGGGATGTAACTTGACTTGCCAAGACAAAATATTAGCTGTTTTGATCCAGCCATTTCGAATATGGAATAATTTCTCCTAAAATACAGAATAAGTAGGTACTTTATTAGGTAGGTAGGGATTTGAAAAGATTATTTTGTAACTTGATAATTTCAATTAACATCAGTTAGAAAATTGAGAATTTCACAGTCGTAAGTACGTAGGTAGAGGTACTCATAAATGAAATAATTTACAAATATTAGTCCACATTCCACATTAGGTGTACTCCTTTTAGACCTAATACCGTTGCTGGAAAATCAAAAGGGCTTAAGTGACACTTTGGTCAAAAATGAGTTAAATATGCAGTTTTGATCAGTTATTTTTTTTACGTCGAATGCTGTGACTCTCGTTTGATTTAAAAAACATATTTATTTAATAAACATATTTGAACACATTAAACGAAACAATATCAATACACCATTAAAATTATTTAAAAAGTCAGAATATCATACAGACACTAATAATAGAAAGTTTGCCTTAATAATGGTGGAAGCTTTTTGTTGATTTTATGTCTTTATATCATTAAAAATGTGGAAATTCTAAAGTTCGGTCAAAAATATTTAAAACTCTTGAAAAACCTCTGAAAAGTGATGTTTTATAATCTTCGTTTGGTCTTATTTAAACATTCACGCATAGCACATATCACCATCATGTTCGAAATATTTGTATAACCATTGCAAGTATTTTTATCAACAAAAATATAGGAAATAACTTCAAAATCCGTTGACGTAAGTTAGCGACTCGATGATGTGAAGTAAGCGCGGACGGAGAACATCCTTACATACTTAAAAGTGCTGCGATATTATGTGACGACTTTTCTTGTCTCTTTCTCTCTCACGGTATACGACGTAAAAACCCGGAGTAAGTTATTTATCGCAAATTTGTATGTTGGGTAAAAATATTAGCTATACCTCCTTATAACGTTACTCCGAGGTTTTAACCGTAAAACACCCATATTTCAAGATGAACCTACTTAGAATTCATCGCGAGACCCAACATTATTCTCTCTTGTCGGTAGCAGCTTTTCGAAGTTCCCACGGTTGCCCACGAATTTGTGGTTTAATGTTTTGGACAAAGTAACAATGGGCACTGGCCTGATCTTTATTGGATTACTAATTACTTTGACTGTTATAATTTCTTTTCTATAAATCGGTAAAGACTGTGCGTTAACGAGCTTGAACATTATCTACTTACTTAGGCCCGGTTGTTGCATTCGTGGTACAGTCGAAATCCCTTGTAATTTAAACAAAACATGGAAAGTTTTCGCGAGACTTAATATTTATTTATTTAGGAACGTCTTTTTGTGAAACCCTCATCAATTTTGGGGCTCCCAAGGCTAACCGGATGACTTTATTTTGAAATATTTGTGATATTTTATCTTAAGGGTCAGCACTCAAAAATTACGCTAAACGTTACTGTGTAGCTTTCTAATACAAGCAATACTGCAAATGATTTTTTTGAAAATTTTCTATGGGTAGTTAGAAAAATGTATCTTTTAACTGTAATGCTTTAAATTCTATGAAAAAAATACCAAAATGTCAGGAGAAGGTGCAGTTTGAAAATCAGCAAAGGCATTTTTGAACGTTTTACCTAAAATTCCAGTATGCATTTCGTAAAGAATTTGAAAGATTTCTGTTTAAGGATTGTATTCACTGGAAACCTTTAACATTTTCCCAACTACCCGTATAGAATTAACAGATAAATAATGTGTAGTTTTGCTTGTACTAGAAAGCCAAAAAATATGTATTTTTGGGTGCTGGCTCTTAAGTTTGATCACATAATTTCTGGTCTTATTTCTAGAGTGATAGATACACTCGAATCGAAATGTTGTTTGAAATTGCTTTAGACGTGTTTAGTGACCAGATCTGAATAGCCAGGTACTTCTACATCTTCCTTTCTCCAATACCTTCATCCTCATAATATATTCCAACTAGGGATGCCATAATTCCACTGGCTCCAGACGGTTGAAAGCGGTTGGGACTCGTGCGATTTTCACTTTTTTAACGTATTTGTGTGTTCTAATGTAAAAGATTATTTGTAATATATACAAACACATTTTTCTAACAACATTCAATAAAATTAATAATATTGGTAAATAAAACAGATAAACGTTGTTCATAACCACTTTTATTATTAAATATTATGTCGACCGGTTTCCAAAGCACCCGTTTTATTATTGTCCTGATGATGGAAGGGTGCTTCCGAAACCGGTCGACATAATTTTGAATAATAAAAGTGGTTATAAACAAAGATTATCTGTTTTATTTATAAATATGGCAAGCCACAAAGTAAATGCTTTTTACGAATATGTAATTATATTCGATTATAAAATTAAACATATTATATACTAACATTGATTGATATGGCAATAAATAGTCTTATTTTTTTTTTAAATAGAAGAATATTGTCTGTTGCAGTAATTTCTGTTAGAATTTCATTGTATCGCTAGATCTCCGGATACATGAAAGATTTTTGGGTGCTTGATTTTTTCCTATGTGGTAATCTAATTAGTTTTGCATTTCTCGTCACGTGCCTCGTATTTTTAATTGATTTTTCTTTGAATTCCTTAGACATCATCTCTATTATCATTTAATGTAGAAAAATATATATACACACACTATAAAACTCATACACACTTGTCTATGTCTATAAGAAATACGTAATATCGGAAAGTAATTCTTGCTTTCTCTCGTTGGAAGAATTGGCTTTTTGTACGTGCGTTAGTTAGACATGGATGTATGGGCTGTTTATTAAACCAATAACAACAATGAAAGTGAATTTATATAGCGTAGTTTTGTGATAGTTCATCTCAAGTGCGCTTCACACGAAATCACCTTACCTAATATAATAACTAGAAAATAACAAATAATAGACATGAACGACGGCATACGTGGTCAAATGGTGAGACGCTCGATGACGAATCCAGAGGTCGCGGGTTCAAACCCAGCATGTGCAAATACATGTGAATTAATTAATACGTGTCATAACACATTTAATTCAAATACAATAAAATATAGCATATTCGCGGCACGTTCCAGAGTGGTAGATACAAAGTATCGCCCTGGTGAGAGATCACCATTCAGAATTGGAACATTGCTTAAATTGGCTTTAGCCGTGTTTGGTGACCAGATCTGAATAGCCAGGTACTTCCAAACCCTTTTCTTACCCATACCCTTCCCCTCCCCGCTATCTTTAGCCTCACAACATACCCCAATTGGGGATGCCATAGTCTCACTGGCTCCAGACGGTTGAGAGTATTTGAGACTCTTATGCGGTATTCACTATTAAATTAAATAAAATTATGCAAAACAAAACTATCTAAAACTCATGATTGTTATTATAAATCATAAAATATTCTTCAAATATGGGTATAAAAGTGCGTGTGTACATCAATAGATTTAAAAAAAAAAACAATTTACTACAAGCAAAGGTGTAAAAAAAACCCAGATGAAAATTAGCAGGCATACAAATATGAACAAATTTGTTAAATCAAAGAAAAGTAAATAATATTGAAGATAGCTTAAGTGTTGGAAGGTACTTAAAAACATTAATATTAAAGTATTAAACTAATGGTTAAGAGATCATCGGTTTTAGCAAAGTTTGTTGATTTTGTACTTTGTTTGGTATTACCATGGTTTATCTTTCAGTTATATTTCTATATGTGTTAGCGGTTTGTTTGACTTTTGAACAAGTGGTTCAATAATTGTACAAGCGTTGAACGAATAAAACATAGACGTACCGTTGAGAGCTCAATTGTAATCTCTCTTTCTGTTACATGCGTCTTTTATGAAAAAGTGGAGCAACACAAGGAACGTGTAGGTTTCTATATTTTGTGACCTTTCTTTTTAAATCAAGGGAAAGTTCAAGTTTGAAGAGAATTGCAGCGAAACTTTAATGCCCTAATCGAAAGGTTTTGAGGCGTTGGAAAAGATGACAAAAAAAAGAAAATTTTATATTTTTCTAAAGCTTGACTTTTCTTTTTTTTTCAAACGTTTTAAAAATCAGTGAATCGGAAAATAAAAACTTTTCTTGGAGATTTATTAGTTTTAAAGTGTACCCATATCCATACAAAAGTGTTATAATCTGTATTAATCCACCAGAACCTTATCACACTCATTATAAAAACGTTATGCGTGTTGAAAACACGAATTTTCGAGAAAAACACTTAAATATAAACTAATGACATGCCGACATTATGCGTTATTTCACTCGCAGAGATTAGAAATAGATATGTATGGAAAAGAGATACACAAACTTTGGTTAACGAACCATTACTCAGTGGTAGATAGAAGGAGATTCACTCATGAACAATATAACTTCACTAGTAAATATCAACTATGAATGGTTTCTTTTGTGAGTACGTACGACCGTGCGAGTGTGAACTTTTAAAATTTGAAACTGATTAATTAAATTATCAAATTTAAAAAAAAGAGTCTTTTCAAATCAGTACCTACCTAAAGTGGATTTTAGCAGACATTATTCCATATTTAAAATGGATAGATTAAAGCAACTCATATTTTTTCTTGACAATTCAATTTACACCCCGTGATTTTTACCGGATGTAACTTGAAGGGATATGCATTATTTACCTTCAAAACTTGATCAAAATCACTGAAGCCGTACTGTAAAAAGCACTGCCTATGTAATTACATTGTTAAATAATAATTTAGCTTTTAACTCTTTGGAGTTTTGATAGATATTTTATAAGTATTTTTCAGTTCAATGTTTTGGTCCATTATTTTTTATAATAATTTTAAATTAATGAATAGCCAGAAATTATATAATGACTACTCCACAATTCTTACAGATTATTCATAAATCTAAGAGTATCTGCAATTAACATTTTACTCCATACTAGATGAAATGGATAAAAAAAATATCAGATCACTTTTAACTCTTTTATTTTATTGTTGCAGGATCCCCTTGGGAGGTGCAGGTGATGTCAGGGGGTGGAGGGGGAGGTGGAGGGGGTGGCGGGGCGGTGGTGGGCGAAGGCACCAGGCTGGTGCCCGCCCGCGAGCCCGCCGTCTTCGAGGTCCTTACCACGCCAGGCGGGGGCACTTTCACCAAGGGAGAGGTGAGAACCACAAAATATTTCCACCAAATCAGGAGTTCCGCAAGGTCGATTAGTGAAACCTGATTTAAAATATTTTTTTATAATACCGATTTTTGACTAATTGAATAATAGTTATCTGTTACTACATTTATTGCTTGACTTTAACTTATTATTTAATTTAATAAACAATATAAATATAACAGTGGTGAGGACAACCAGATATTTTTTGGTTAGTAAAAATAAATGTGGCTGAAAATCTTAAAAATAAAGCTTCGAAAGGCATATTTAAGGATACGAGTATGTGTAGGAGTAAAAGTTTCTGTTCGAAAACGAAATATTCGAGTAAATGAGACACCTCTTTTTACAACAATGCGAAAACTATTCGGCCCTTTTTTAAAATAAATAAATACAATTCAAACCAATTAGATAAAAGCAGCTCTTCAACCTCATAACAAAGTTTAACATGTTTGCATAATTAAATATTTGGTTAGACCTTATGATTATCATTACTATCATTTTTATCAGTTTATTAAAATAACTTTTACTCTCGAACTGTTATCTTGTAAGTATTAGTGTGCGCGTAGTGTCCAGATACGTAGTTCAAAGCAATAATGACTAATTCTCATTTCTTACAAATGCACCGGTGCATTTGAGCTCAACGATAGAATAATAGTGGTAAACAATACTTTTTAATCTTTTTAAAACCTATTTGCTTCCAGAGAAGGCTTGCGAAATCGGGACACAAAGAAATGCTTTGATTCATTATTATTTGATTTTTAATCCACAGCTAAATTTGGTCCATCTACTTCCTTGTAGCATGGTGACGTCACAAAAAAATTATGTTTCTATGGAAATTATAATCGCTCATATTGAATTTGCATATTAAAATAATCTGTTTAAATTTTCTTGTTTTGTTTTTAAGAGCCGCGATAAACTGAGATCTTATATTGATTAAACTTTATCGATAGTGAAACAATCGTAAAATAAATATTGCTGCTAATCTCGCTGGATATCGGCTCAAGAAAATCTGTTTAAATCACAGTTCTTCTTATGTCTTTTACGGGCTATGCTGTGTTTAGTAAAATATAAGAGTTTATTTCTGGGCGACGTGAAGTATATTAAAGTCCACTTTTCTTACAGTAAAAATGGTTTACAAAAGTTATGCTGTCAATGTTTGTTATAATTCAAAAGTAAGATTTGGCAGTGAAATTTTAAAAAGCTTTGGCTTCTTAGCTTTTCTGATTTATTTTCTTAAAGTATTGTGCTGGTGATTTTAATTTTTTTTAAATCGCTAGAATAAGTATCTTTGCCGAATTCATTATGCTGAGCCTTCGCACTGAGGTAAAATTGATCAATTCTCAATTATTAGCCACTTTTCAAAAGAGTTTAATTTATTCTGATTTTTTGCTTTTTTAACTTTGTATAACATATCTAAATATGCCCTCACCATTCTACTTAAAGGAAACATACACGAGTTCAATAACTTTGTTAAAATTGCATCAAATTAAAAGAGTAATTTATTAATTTATTAAATATATACGGGTGTGGGCCTAGTTTGGTATGACGCAGTGTATTATGTTTAAAAAAATTGTCGTTCAAAGATCAGTAAAAAATAGTAATACAGACGTGGAGGAAATGGGGAAGGAAAGTAAACGAATAAAGTTTATGGGAATTAATGTAGGTTTCATCTTTTTTAAAGTGGCATATCAGTAAGTCTTCCTACATTAGAAGGAGTCGGTTCCAGAGACGTGATGCTTGATTTGTGAAATAATGTGTGATTTATTTGGTGGGAATCTTAAGATTGTTTTGTTATATATATTGTGGAGGACATTTAATAGAGTGAGTAATGATCAAAATAATAATTACAGCCATCATTCAATGACAAATGTTTGCCAATGTTGATAACCTACCTGATTCCAGCGAATTCGTGCAGATTTGAGATTATGACGAAATATTTGTGGTGACACGGATGTATTTTTTATTAGCTCTATGCTCTCATCTTACTTCACACTTTTTCCATATTAATCTTTTTTCTGTCATCTTTTACGATAATTAGCAAATTCGTCAAATTATAATGTGACATTTTTCCAGATCGGCGTGACTGTAGTGGCGCCGTCCAAGCGCCTAGTGCCCGCGAGAGTCGCCGAGGTGACCGCCCAGCCCGGGGCATTCCGCATAGAGTTCATGCCGGAGGAAGTTGGCACCCATATAATAGAGGTCAGTAGTATTCCTTTGTTACATAGTGCAAAAAATGGTCCTTTGAGACGGATTATTTTTTTGTAAAAAATTAATTTGATAGATTCTTATAGCTTATCTGACGTATTGCAGTATTTAAAATATAGACGTGAAGTTGGAATGATGTTTTTGTTCTACTGAAACTCCTATGGAAGATGCTACATAGATATTTGCTAAATGAAATCGGGTTAATAAAATTCGTTCTTATGTTCAAAAACTTAGCTGTGGCCGACTTTTTGTTCCTTATTTCTACAAAATGAGTCTCTTCAAGACCAAGGTTCAGTTCAGTTCATTCATACACCTAAAGATGTCATTATCCTTGGGCAGAGTTAATATGAAGAAAAAAATATTTTAGTTTGAAGAATTTTGCTTTACTTGTACTTTCATGTTTTTGGTTTTTTGCAGGTTTCTATTGGAGGAAACAAGCTGACAGCTGGCCCTCTGGTGGCAAAGGTTTACGACTCCAGCCTCATTCAAGTCAGCGACGTCAGCAGCGGAGTTGTTGGACAGCCCTGCCAATTTAGGGGTAACTCACATTTTTATTGATATTATCATTTTTTACCAAGAATAGCAAGAGGGGGTTGAATTTTTTTGACGTGAAGATCCTAAAAAAAGGCCAACTGTTTGAAGAACTCTCAATAACAAGAATCGTGAAACTGGGACATCTTCCTGGGCAGGACATATTATAAGCAAGGGTGGAAGATAACTGACCACCAAATAGGTTTTTCTATAATAACTCCGCAGGTCAAAACTGTGTTGGGAGGCCTAAAATTAGGTGGCGTGACGATTTGGAGATGAACATCAAAATTCTAGGCATAAAGAATCTAAAGGTTGTAGCGCCGATGGTGAATTAATTAACTTTTAATTTACTTTACCGTTTGGATTTGTTAAATCTTATATTATTTATAATAGTGTTACATATGAGATACTAACTAGATTTGTCTTTTTTTGTTACAGTGGACGCAAGTGCAGCTGGAGAAGGACAGTTAGAAATCTCAATCAATGAAGGAGAAGTACCAAATCACGTGCAGGTAAGATTCTTGGAGAGATTATTAAAAATACATGTTTGCGTATTTTTTTTATCTACTCTTAATTATTCTTAAATACACATATTACGTCTTCATTTCCAAAACAAAGTTTTGAATTTGTCTAAACTATATCGAATCACAAAACCCTCTCTTAACACTACTGTAATAAAAAATAGCTTTGGATGAAACCAAAAGTAGCTAAATTACAAAAGATCTTTCGATTTTGGACCATAGAAATCCAAAAGCAGCGCTTTTCCCTGCATCGCTATCCTTCTCGCTTACACCTGCATATTTCACATCCTCAGAGCAACAATATACCAAGAGGGATAGCTTTGCGAAACAATGTAGTCAGGAATGTTGATTTGTTCCTGACTCGGGCGTGGCTAAGGTTTTCATGGATACACTTTTTTACATCCATTCATAGCATATGTCAACATAATGCTTTGTTATCAACAAAAATATCGAATATAACCTCAAAAACCGTTGAGTTATGTCGCATAACAAAACGGATTCAAAACATACTTACAAATCTAAAAGTGGTGCGGTATTATGTGATAACTTGTCTTGTGTCTTTCTCTCTCACGGTTTAAGCCGTGAAAACCCGAAGAAAATGATTTATCTTAAATTTGTATAGGTTAGGTAAAAATATTTAGCTCTCTCTCCATATTTATATACTTACTCCAAGTTCACATTACTACTCCATCCTACGTTGCAAATCACATAAAATAGTGATTTGTAAAAATAATCGACATTTATCCAGCGATGTTTTCAATTTGATGGATATTAAGTAGGTCTTCAATTCTCTAATAATGAATTACTGATATATTTTATGTGGTAAAATATTTTCTCCTAGAATTTCATTGTGTGCTTAATCGAGATAATTTCGTTTAATAAAACTAGAGTAACGGTTTACTAAATACGTTGACTTAAATGGATATAGTTTCTAACAATAGGTAACTCATTGTTTATCTGTAATGTTTAATAATGAAAACAATTTCTGCTGAGCACGACATAACCTCATTTAAAACAAATATAATCGAGCTTCCGTCACTAGTTTGCAAGGTTTGCCTAACCCCATTAATTTCATTTGACCACAGATTAATGGCGGCAATCGAATAATGTCAAGTCAGCTACTACAACTGCAGCTGTTTTGTTTAGTATACAATAATATGAGACCTTGACAGATTATACATAAAACAACGTAATGTTATTATGGACCATTGTTCCTTTGACCAGTTAAGCGTTCAGCGAAATGCCATTTCGAAACAATGAATTGTTTGTGATTTTTTAAACCGGAGCATAGCGCTTAGTCACTGAACTATTGTACTGTTTTCAAACAATTAGTTAATTTATATTTTTACGTTGAATACGCCAAAATGACAACCCCATCGCAACATAGGGGTAGAAATGTACACAGTGAAAATAGGCACCTATCCTTTTCAAAATATCGTCGCCGTAAAGGCAAAAGGGCGAAAGCCATTTTGGGAAGTTTACACCAGAGCACTTTTTTTGTTGTTTTACAATAAAATTCATAAGTCTTCAGTATCTGGTTTTGATTTTGAAAAAAAAAGTTTAATCGGGTAACTCAATGCTCTCACTGAGTTACCTCAAGCGACAAAAAACTTTAAAAAAGTCCCAAACTTCTGTCGTTTGAGTTAAGCCTTCTCTCGAATGGTAAATATATTTTAGATGGCTGAAGGGCCACAAAAGTTTTCAAAATTAAATGATGCAGAAAAAAGAACTGATCAAATCATATTTGACTCATTTTTGACCAAAGTGTCGCTTAAGCCCTTTTGCCTGTCATCAATTTTAAGAAAATTGAATTTTAATCGACCGGTTAGTAGCTGAGTGGACAAACACGTCGGATTCTCATTCGGTGAGTTCAATTCCTCTACTAGCTAAGTCTTCCATCATTGCACAATCAACACTTTACGCTTATTATGATGGCAATAGTTTTTTAAATTATTATCAGGTTATTTATATCCTAGGAATCTCTCTCTTTCTTAACAATTAAAAAATCATTCATACAAAATTCATTCCATCCATTGATAAAAATAAAATTTTGATTTTTTTATTTTCAAATAATTTAACCATCGATAATAAAGACACATCACTCGCTTTCACAATTTTGACTATAAAACAAAAAAATATTCATGCTGAGCTCTGGCGTTATACATTCTTACACTTGGACTAACAATATATAGAGAAAGAGCTAATTCTTTTTACCCAACCTATACAAACTTGGGATAAATCACTTTCTCGGGGTTTTTACGTCGTACACCATGAGAAAGAAAGAGACAACAAAATTTCTCAAATTATCACACCGCTTTAAAGTATTGTAAGAATATTCTTCGTGTCCCGCGTCTCCGTTGACTCCGCCCACACATTTTGATATGCGACATAAATTGACATAACTGAACAATTTTTTAGGTTATATGCTATATTTTTTGTTTATAACAATACTATGAAAAGTGGTTATACGAATAAACAAAAACATTGTGTCGACATGTGCCATGAATGGATGTATAATAACCCTAGCCCTAGTCCTGACAGCCTCCATGGTCGAGTGGTAAGACGCTCGACTACGAATCCAAAGGTCGCGGGTTCAAAACCCGGCGTGCGCCAATAACTTTTATTTAATTAATATGTGTCATAACACATTAAATTCATATAAAAATAATAAAAAGTATATTTGCGGCACGTTCCAGAGTGGTAGATACTCTAAGTATCGCCCTGGTGAAAGACCACTATTCAGAATCGAAACGTTGCTTGAAATGGCTTTAGCCGTGTTTGGTGTCCAGATCTGAATAGCCAGGTACTTCCCAACCGTCCTCTTCCCAATCTCCTTCCCCTCCCCGCTACCTTCAGCCTCGGATCATGTCGTCCGCACAGGCAAACATACAGGCAAACATACATGAAAAATACACAAAATAACGAGAAATCACAAGAAATATTTACAAACATGATATGATTCTTCACGTCCGATACACTCCCCCCGGTGCAGTCACGGCTGCGCCCATCTTGTCGGGAGGACGTGTGGTCCGGCGGCGACCTTGGCGGCCGGATCCTCCGGGCCGTCGTGTGGGGGGGTGCGTCGTCGATGTCTCGGCAATGGTCTCTGCTGGCTGGGCCGGCAGGAGTACAGCAATTTTCACCGCGGGTCGGGTGTAGACACCCGCGGCTGTCTGGATGCGGGCGGTCCTCACTTGGCCATCAGCTGCGGGAGTGGCCTCAAGGATGCGACCGCGCGGCCAAGTGTTTCGGGGCAGCGTGGGGTCCATGATGACCACCAAATCATCCTTCTTGATGGGGTCAGTAGGGTGACGCCACTTCTGCCTGGCGCCCATGGTGGGGAGGTATTCCCGAAGCCACCGCCTCCAGAACGTGTCCGCTAGTTGCTGGCTGATGCGCCACTGGCGGCGGAGGCATACCTCTTCCTCGGTTGTTGACCACAAACTCAGCCTCTGCCAGCGCTGTCCTTAGGGTTTCCTCTCGGGGGGCCCTTTCCTTTAGGGTCGCATTCAGCGCCTTCTTGATAGACCGGACTAGCCTTTCCCAGGCTCCCCCCATATGGGGACTCAAGGGCGGAGTGAAACGCCACTCTATCCCCTGAGTGGTCATGGTGTCCTGGAGTCTGTCGTCTTGCTGGAGTGCTTCCAAGGCTGCCTTCATCTCATTGTCCGCCCCGTGGAAATTGGTCCCGTTATCGGAGTATATTACTGCGGGCTGCCCACGACGTGCTGTCATCCGTTGCAGGGCCATGATAGCCGAGTCGGCGGTGAGGGAGGCGGCTAACTCCAGATGCACTGCTCGAGTATCCCATGAGCGGTGGAGAGGGCTTGCTCTTTCGCATGCGGCAGGTAGGGCAGTCATGCGCAATTTTCCTGCATGTTGTTCTTAGGCGCAGCACAAAGAAACTGCTCCGTATCTCGGCCATAGTTTTCTCTGTGCTGGGGTGATCTGCCCGCTGATGAAAATGGGAGATCAAGAGCCTGGTGTATGGCTCATCCCCATCCAGTATTATCGGTGTGGTCGCCACCTCTTTTGCTCTGGTGAGCGCCTTTAGTCGGGACCCCATCCGGAGAATCCCGTCCGGTCCGATGAAGGGGGTCAGGTGGGCCAGGCGACTGGCAGCTGGCAGCGACTCTCCCTGCTGGATGGTGAGCAGGTCAGCGGAGAAGGCGTGGAGTTCCATGAGGAAAATCGCTCGATGGAAGGGAGGGCTCTCCCCGCAATGGATGTTAGCCGACGTACTGCGGCCTGAGTTCCAGCGCCAGGTTGTCGGGTCTCACCAGGGTGCGTTCCTGCGGCCAGTCTTCCTCGGGGCCAGCCAAGAAGCTGGGGCCGCAGAACCATCTTCCGCTCGGAGACAGATCCGGTACCTCCAGGTCCCGGGTCCCAATGTCCGCAGGATTCAATTTGGTAGGTACCCACTTCCAGTTGGCTATGCTGGTGAGTTCGTCGATCTCCCCCAACCGGTTCGCCACGAATGCTGAATAGGTACGGGGTCCGCAACCAGCATAGCACGGTGGTTGAGTCTGTCCAGAAGATGGTCCTGGCAATGTGCGCCTGGCTTTCCTTCGTGATCGTAGCGGCAAGTCTCGCCGCCATGAGCGCCGCCTGCAGCTCAAGGCGGGGGATGGACAGTGGTTTAAGAGGCGCCACTTTGCTCTTGCTGGCCAAGAAGGTGACTTTTATGATGTCGTCCACCTCTTCGGCGTAGTAAGCCACCGCACAGCAAGCCTGTTCCGAGGCGTCGCAGAAGAGGTGCAAGGTGACACCGTTCTTCTTGTGTCGGAGCGAGCGTCTCGGGATTGTCACGCTACTTTCGCGCAGCAGACTGAGCCAGTCTCTCCATCTCTCGGCATGATCGGCGGTGATAGGTTCATCCCACCCGACGCTGGACCGCCATACAGCTTGGCAGGATCTTCGACCGTACTGTGAGGCAGGAGATGAAACCCACAGGGTCGAAGATCCTCATGACTATGGACAAAAGCTGTCTCTTGGTGGGTCGGGTGGATTCCTCGATGCTGACTGCGTTCTTGAAGCAGTAGATGAAGTGGTCAGTGGACGGGTCCCACACTAACCCTAGAACCCTCTCGGTTTCGGTGTCTCGCTGTTGATCCGCACCATTGATGTTGTGCGTCTTCCGGAGGATGCTCGCCACAGCTTCTGGGCAATTTGACGCCCAGTTTGTGATATGAAACCCTCCCTTTGCAAGGAGGGTACTCACGCCATGGACTAGCGCGGCAGCCTCGCCAGTGGTATCGACTGCGTCCAAGTAATCGTCCATATAGAACTTGGACTTAATATGGCTGCCGCGGCGGCCGGGTTCGTTGGCGAACTCTTCGGCCACCCTGTCCCGCACGTACTGGGCGCTGCTGGGCGAGCATGTTGCCCCAAACATCATTGAAGTCAATTGGAAGGTGTCCGGCTCCTTGCAAAGCGCATCAGTCCTCCATAAAGTATAACTGAGACGGCTGGTCCTCTTTCCTGATCTTTATTCGCAGGAACATCTCCTGGATGTCTGCGGCAATCGCTATGTTTCCTTCTCGGAAGCGGAGGAGGTTCCCCAAGAGGGAGGACAGCAAGTCGGGGCCAGTCAGCAGCGCGCATCATTTAGGGAGGTCCTCGGCATCGGCTGGCGGCGTCGAAAACAACCCGTACCTTCCCGGGTTTGTTGGGGTTGGTAACCGCGAAGTGGGGCAGGTACCACTTCCGGGGGCATGGGGTTGACTTGCCTCCTGGTCCGACAGCTTCCTGGCATAGCCCTTGGCTACCAGCTGCGTCATTTTGTTGGTGTAGGTGGCCGCCAGACCAGGGTTCGTGGCCAGCTTCCGCTCAAGGGACTGGTAGCGTCTCAGAGCGCACTGCCGATTGTCGGGCAGCTCTACGGAGGGATCCTTCCACAGAAGTCCGGTCTCCCATTGCCCTGTAGGGAGGGGACGAGTGGTCTCCGTCATGAGATCCAGGGCCTTCCTGACCTGCTGGTTGACTCTCGCCGCTGATGATGCCGAGAGAGTCGACTGAAAAGTTGGCTTTCACCAACTCTCTCAGACGTGCGTCAGCGGCGGTCTCCAGTTGCAGCGCGAGCGTTGTGGCGGGCCTGTCACCGTCGGAGCCGTCTCCCCGTGGGCAATCCACCCGAGGGCGGTCCGCGACACTATTCGCGTAGTGTCGAGGTTCTCCCTGCATCTCTCTAGAGACTATGAGATGGGCATTGTCCCAAGCCCAATGAGGAGTTTGGGCTTCACAGTTTGGCCAGGCTCGCGCTGCTCAGGGAGGTCCAGGTTGGTGATGGTGCTCGCCGTGATGTGGTAGGTGCAGTCATTCCCTGCACCTCGGACTGAGAGTCTTACTCGACGGGAGTGTGCGTCCGAGGTGCACATACCCTTTGCTCCATGAAGCCGCAAGCCGCGTACTGGGCCCTCGGTGCCGATCTGTGTGGCAGTGTCAGCGTCCACAAGTGTCACAGTTGATCCTTCGTCAAGAAGCGCAAACACTGACACTGTTCGCCCTTGGGGGCCACGTAACACTACCGGCACGACCTTTAGTAGTACGCCGCGGTCCACAGGTCGGCGTCACAAGTTCACATGTTCACTCGCGGCCGGCTCTCTGGGGTCGGGCCCATGGAGCAAACGGTGATGGGGACGGCGGCACTCCCCCACACCACACCACACTTTCACTTTGCAGTCTCGGAAGCTGTGACGCTCCAGACACTTCTGGCACAGGTTAGCCGCTCTCACCGTCTCCCAGCGTAATGAGACATTCTTGGAGGCAAAGGCGGGACACTCGCGCGTTCGGTGGCCCTCCCCGCACTGGGCACAACCTTCACGGGCGTTTCTGTTTTTTGGCCGGCGGAGGAGCGTTCCGGCCCCGGATATTGCTACTCCGATCACTATTGTTATTCCGATCACTATTGTTACTCCGATCACTATTGTTACTCCGATCACTATTGTTACTCCGATCACTATTGTTACTCCGATCACTATTGTTACTCCGATCACTATTGTTATTTTGCTTTTCACCACTATTGTACGGTCCGTTCGCGTGCACTTGTTGTTCGCGCCGCGGGCGCGCGCAAAACGCACCGGGTCGACCATACCACTCACTGGGATCGCGCCGGTGATGCTCCGCAGAAAGGCTGCGAACTGGGTGATGGTGGCCGGCGTGGTTTGTCCGCGCAGCTCCACCAGCCAGGCGAGGCGCAGCGTGCACGGTACCTTGGCGGTGATATCGGACAGGAGCGTTGGGTTCGTCAGATACCCCTCTGTACTCAGCATCCTGAGGGACGCCACCAGGTTCTGAATAGTCCCGGAAAAATCTGCCAGGTCCTCGAGCGACGCTTCGGCGGTGAGGTGTGGCAGCTTCTTCACACGGGCCAACATCAGGGTGGCAATTGACCCCGAGCCGCCGTAGCGCTGCTCCAGAACCGAGATGATTTCGGAGACTTGAGAGGGGTCCATGAGGAGGGGGCCGACAGCTTCTCGGGCTTTGCCCTTCAGCGCACGCTGTAACCTGATCAGGTTCTCGCTTGCCGAAAGTCTGCAGGTAGCCGTAGATTGCTGGTACTGCGAGAACCAGGTCGGCCACTCCAGCGGGTCACCCGAGAAGGGGGGCAGGTCTTTGGCACTAGACTGCCTGGCGATGAGGGCCGTCATCCTTTGGTCCTCCTCCAGTGATGGCCGAGGGCTTTCCTGCGCACGTGAGGCGCGTAGTGCTTCCGCCATCACCGAAGCAAACTGCGCTAGGTCCGCGCCTTGATGGACCCACTCCCTTGTGTGTTGCGCGGTCTCATCCGCTGTTGGCGGGGGCGGAAACAGGGGGGCGAATTCCTGGCTGCCTGTCGACGTCGGCAGGTAGCCCTGGCAGGGATACGGATCACCGTATATTGCAGTTGCGGGCTGCGTAGCGGGCTGCGTAGCGGTCTGCATAGCGGGCAGTGCAGTAGGCTGTGTAGCAGGCCGTGTAGCAGGCTGTGTAGCAGGCTGTGTAGCAGGCTGTGTAACAGTGGACAGCGTAGCAGACAGTGTAGTGGGCTGCGTAGTGGGCTGGCAAGGCACAGCAGGCGGGCATCGCGCGGCAGGCAAATAATGTGCGGGCAAATATTGTGCGGCGGGCGGGTCCGGCGTGGCTGGCGGGTTTTGCGCGGCACGCAAATATTGTGCGGGCAAATATTGTGCGGCGGGCGGGCCCGGCGTGGCTGGCGGGTTTTGCGCGGCACGCAAATATTGCGCGGGCAAATATTGTGCGGACAAATATTGTGCGGGCAAATATTGTGCGGGCAAATATTGTGCGGCACGAATATTGTGCGGCGCGGCTGGCGGATACGGCGCGGCTGGCGGATACGGCGCGGCTGGCGGGTACGGCGCGGCTGGCGGCGCGGCTGGCGGGTACGGCGCGGCTGGCGGGTACGGCGCGGCTGGCGGGTACGGCGCGGCTGGCGGGTACGGCGCGGCTGGCGGGTACGGCGCGGCTGGCGGGTACGGCGTGGCTGGCGGGTACGGCGTGGTTGGCGGGTACGGCGCGGCTGACTCCAGAGTTCTAGCAGCGAGCAAGCCTGCGTTCTCCTTCTGCATGGCAAGAAGCTCGTTCCTCAGCTGCCGAATCGTGTCTTCCGTGGAGGTGGAGGTGGAACCCTCCTCTGAAGGAGCTTCAGACCATTGCGGGCTCTGTAGCGTCTCTACGAGTAGGCCCGGGTTCTCCTCGACCGGGGGGTCCAAGGCGAGTGGGGCCGGGGCGAGTGGGGCCGGGGCCAGTGGGGCCGGGGCCAGTGGGGCCGGGGCGTCTGGCGACTGAGACGGGCCAGGCGAAGCACCTCGGCCACTGCGCAGCGATGGTGACATGATGTACAGGCAGCAGTAAGCGGAGACGCAGGCGGAGCTTCCAACTTTTCTCCACAGATGGCGTTGGTGGCGGATTAGCGGAGACGCAGTTTGGAGCTTTCAAAATTTCTCCACAGATGGCGTTGGTGGCGGATTAGCAGAGACGCAGTTTGGAGCTTTCAAAATTTCTCCACAGATGGCGTTGATGGCGACGCAGTTTGGAGCTTCCAAAAAATGGCGTGGAGGGCTTCAGGGCTCCACAGAAGGCGTGAAGGCGCAGACTTCAAGGCGTGGAGGGCTTCAGGGCTCCACAGAAGGCGTGGAGGCGCAGACTTCAGGGCTTCTGGGTGAAACAAGCGGAGCAGGGATCCCGGCTCGAAAGGACCATGTACGGGACGTGCGCTGTAAATACACGTCCGCGTCAGAAGAGAGTGTGTGCTGGCCCTGCTTCGGCTTGTTTCTGTGCGGCGTGGCTGGCGGGTACGGCGTGGCTGGCGGGTACGGCGCGGCTGGCTCCAGAGTTCTAGCAGCGAGCAAGCCTGCGTTCTCCTTCTGCATGGCAAGAAGCTCGTTCCTCAGCTGCCGAATCGTGTCTTCCGTGGAGGTGGAGGTGGAACCCTCCTCTGAAGGAGCTTCAGACCATTGCGGGCTCTGTAGCGTCACTACGAGTAGGCCCGGGTTCTCCTCGACCGGGGGGTCCAAGGCGAGGGGGGCCGGGGCGAGTGGGGCCGGGGCCAGTGGGGCCGGGGCCAGTGGGGCCGGGGCGTCTGGCGACTGAGACGGGCCAGGCGAAGCACCTCGGCCACTGCGCAGCGATGGTGACATGATGTACAGGCAGCAGTAAGCGGAGACGCAGGCGGAGCTTCCAACTTTTCTCCACAGATGGCGTTGGTGGCGGATTAGCGGAGACGCAGTTTGGAGCTTTCAAAATTTCTCCACAGATGGCGTTGGTGGCGGATTAGCGGAGACGCAGTTTGGAGCTTTCAAAATTTCTCCACAGATGGCGTTGATGGCGACGCAGTTTGGAGCTTCCAAAAAATGGCGTGGAGGGCTTCAGGGCTCCACAGAAGGCGTGAAGGCGCAGACTTCAAGGCGTGGAGGGCTTCAGGGCTCCACAGAAGGCGTGGAGGCGCAGACTTCAGGGCTTCTGGGTGAAACAAGCGGAGCAGGGATCCCGGCTCGAAAGGACCATGTACGGGACGTGCGCTGTAAATACACGTCCGCGTCAGAAGAGAGTGTGTGCTGGCCCTGCTTCGGCTTGTTTCTGTGCAGCGGAGACCAAATCGAATTTTTGCGCTTGAAAGGCGACTTGAGTATTTGTTTCGAAATGGAGTATTTGTCCCGAATTGGAGTATTTGTCCCGCCAGTCTGGTGGTCGCTGCCGGTCCTTCCGCTGTGAAGGCTGGAGTTGTTGTGGTAGAGGAGAAGGCCAAGGTGAAGAAATGATAACTCCAGGTTTCAAGACAGCAGGCAGGCGAGGCAGCGAGGCAGCGAAGACGAAGAGGCGGGCAAGTCCAGAGGGAGGAGAAGTCTCAAGTTGAAGCTAATTTAGTAGGGGCCGGAAATTTTGGCTTTAACTCCTCAGCGGTACCATGCCGCCGACGGCAGAGGGTTGCCTTTGTTTGGCCCGCGGTGTATTCCGCGGCCCGCTGAGGGTTCAAATAATTTTGTATTATAAAATACAAAAAATTAGGTTCTTGCCCACCTCTTTCTCCTTCGTTCAAACTACCTCGCAGCTCGCCTGATTTTTTATTTTAGACATAAGAAAATGTACAAGGTACACAAGGTCGCTGCAAAGACCTACATACTGGCCTTTGCAGCGTTATATCTTTTTACATAATTAAATTATACACATAATTTTTAACACATTGGATTCCGTGAATACAGGCGAGTAGGCTTGCATAATTCGTTTATTGGAGCCTCTCCCTGCATTCACGGTAATCGACATACAAGATACAGAGTTTGAGTATTACAAAGAAATTCTGCCTCACTTCGGCGGGCTTTGGTCTCAGCCAATCAGAGCATGGCTGAGCTCAGCGACCGGCGTGAGGCAGGGGTGAGTGAGCGGGGCCCGGGACGGGCGGCCGCGACGGGCGGCCGCGACGCAGGAACCCGTGCGAACGAGATGGCGTCTTTCGGTGGCGTAAAAGGAGAGGTCTGTTCGCGCAGGCCGTCATTCTCCTTCTACGCCCCTAGGGATCATGTCGTCCGCACAGGCAAACATACAGGCAAACATACATGAAAAATACACAAAATAACGAGAAATCACAAGAAATATTTACAAACATGATATGATTCTTCACGTCCGATACAGAAGGTTTGCCTAAATAACGATGGAAGCTTTTTGTTGATTTTGTGTATTTTTATCATTAAAAATGTGAAAATTCTCAAGTTCGGTCAAAAATATTTAAAACTGTTGAAATACTTCTGAAAAGTGACGTTTTTTAATCTTTGTTTGGTCTTATTTGAACATTCACGCATAGCACATATCACCATCATGTTTGATTTATTTGTAAAACCACTGCAAGTTTTTTAATCAACACAAATATAGGAAATAACCTCAAAATCCTTTGACGTAAGTTATACGACTCGATGATGTGTAGTTAGCGCGGACGGAGAACATACTTACATACTTAGAAGCGCTGCGATATTATGTGACGACTTTTCTTGTCTCTTTCTCTCTCATGGTATACGACGTAAAAAGTCGGAGAAAGTGATTTATCGCAAATTTGTATAGATTGGTCATAAATATTTAGCTCTCTCTCCGTGTATATTGTTACTCAAAGTATGGAGACCATTCAAAATTGGTGACAAAACGTTTCCAGGTGGTGGGAGGAGGTCGCTGCCTGGTGTCCTTCACGCCCGAGCACGCGCGGCCGCATTACATAGACATCAAGTTCAATGGCGAGACTGTTAGGGGATGTCCATTCCTCTGCAACATTGCCGACACGGGACGAGTGACGCTGAATCTCTCCAATCTAGGTAAATATTCACCATGATACGCTGCGAGCTCTGTTTTACCCAGGCCCGGTCCTGTGCTGGCGCAAATGGAGCTGTCCGCTTCAAGCGGCGAATTGCCAAGGCGCTGAATTATTTTAACAATATACAGAGTGGAAGATATTCATGGTAATGCCCTGGTGAAAAACCACCATTCAGAATTGAAACGTCGCTTAGCTATGGCGTAGTATTGTGATGGTTCACCGCAAGTGCGCTTCACAAGAAATCACCTAACCTAATAATTTTAACGAGGAAATAATATATAACAGGTACGACGGCTTGCGTGGTCGGGTGGTAAGACGCTCGACTACGAATCCAGAGGTTGCGGTTTCAAACCCAGTGTGCGCAAATACCTTTAAATTAATTAAATTGTGTGATAACACATTTAATTCATATGCAATAAAATATAATTTATTTTCGGCACGTTCCAGACTGGTAGATACTAAGTATCGCCCTGGTGCAAGACCACCATTCAGAATTGAAACGTTGCTTGAAATGGCTTTGGCCGTGTTTGGTGACCAGATTTGAATAGCCAGGTACTTCCTAACCTTCCTCTTTCTTATCTACTTCCCCTCTCCACTGCCTTCAACCTCACAACATACCCCAATTGAGGATGCCATATTCTCACTGGCTCTAAACGGTTGGGAGCAGTTGGGACTCTTGTGCGGTATTCGCTATGAAACTAGTTTATATTTAGTTATTTTCAGAGGAGAAACCTGCCAAAAACAAGTGGTTAGCAGTAATTACATTTTGTATAAAATTGATGCTTTTTGCGTATAATGCTCACGGTATCCACGTAGAATATAGCGAATACACCTATTATTACATTTACGCAATAAGTTATTTTATTAGACGTAGAAAAACAGTTTTTCGATAGTTTTGGTGTTTAAATTTAAGTTTTGACAAAGAACGCCTAAAATTAAACCTGCGCCAAGCGCCGTTAGGCTTAGGGCCGGGCCTGGTCGCACCATATGATGCACAATCAGATTATCAAATGCATTATTCATCATTTTTCTTCCACCTTCCAACACATAGTTAACCCATCGAATTATTTTGAACCTTCATAATATTGCGATGAGCTCGTGGTCAATTAAATTCTCTAGGTTCTACGCCATACTTCTCGCCGTAATCCCAATCCCTACCAATACATGTAATTTATTCTACTATTTGTTTTCTCTGGTCCCAGGATTCATTCCTGTGGGTACCCAGTACCCAGTAGCTTGCACAGAGTTTTTGATCAGGGTAGGCAATAGGGAAAACAGTGGATCAATTGATAATTGAGGCTACCAACAGATGTCACTGATTGCTATTGAATATGTTCTGTATAATCACTGCCTATAAACTAACAAATATTCTAACACAAATGAGCCACTTGAACACACAGCTCAGAGCATACATGCATACATATATTGTGTAGTCTGGTGAACATATGTTAGAATAATGTACTCTGACGTTAGCGGCATTTGGGCATATGTAGTTACTGCTTTTGACACGTTATGTAGGATAGTCGGTGGAGCGCTCGCGGCGGTGCGATTAACGGAACTTTGCGCGTATTTTCGAAAGTCTATATTTATTTTTTACTAAAAATTCCATATTATTTAATCCAATATAATTTACATTTTTATGCGAGTACGGCAGGGTAGGCAGTGCTTATGTACCTATATGAAGCACACGCCTCTGTGGGTACCCCTTCTGCCTTCACACATTGCTAACCCATCACAGTCTTTGAAACCTACAGAACCTTACAAGAATTTTATTGTTTCTCAATGCTCCATGATTATCTATCAACCCCTACCAATTTATATGTACCTTATTAAACTAACTGTTTATTCCGGTCCCAGAATTGATCTCCGTGGGAACACCTTCCACTTTCCAACTCAGCGTGAGAGGAGGCGGGGGCGCTGCAGAACTGGCCGTGGCTGTTCGGGGCCCCCGAGGGGAGCTCCCCGTTAGGGTTGCGGGAGACGCTCACGCCGGTCTCAGTGCGGATTTCACCCCCGATGCCGTGGGGCCTCACACTATCACGGTGGAATACAATGGGCATCCTGTACAGGTAGGCTTTTTAAATGAGTAACTTATCTTTACTTTGATCCTTGTATGATATGAAAAGAATAATATGTTAGTTACCTAAACAAAATATTGTCAACGCAATCCGTCACCGGGTAAATTATATTTGTCACTTTAAAGGAGAGACGAAAAACCGGCGGTGATTTTACGCAAATGTAAAACATTCGAGATGCGCAATGAAACGTTGACATTACCCTTACATTGAACTGTCGCCGTCGAATGTTATTTTGGGATGACTTACATGGTGGTGGTTTGCCTTCGATGATATTAAACTGTTTGAAAAAATAATCCAATGCAAGTCCTTGAGGTAACTCATTTATCTCAACTAGGAAGCAGAAAACCGTGTGTGGAAAAGCAGCAATAACTCTCGAACTGTGACCTCTGGCGTCATCAAATTTGCATAGAATTTAATCTCACTAATTTTTTATCCTCGCAACTATGCTTATTACATCATGGGCTATAGAGCTGTCCAATATAAATTTAACTGAAAGTAGCGATTTGACACGATGTAATTTGGGTGTTGATTCTTTGAGCTAAGCTGACTTTCTTCTTCCAGAGTGAAGAGAGAACTTTCAGAGTGGTTGATACTGTCAGTATCGCCCTGCTTGAAAACCACCGTTTCTTGAAATGACTTAAGCCTTGTTTTGTGACTGGATCTGAATAGCCAGGTATTTAAAAACCTTCCTCTTTCCGATATCCTTCTCCTCCCACTCTATTTAGCCTAACAACATATCCTAATTGGAAATGACATAGTCCCACTAGCCCCGAGCAGTTAAGACTCTAGTGCGGTATTGACTCTTTTTTTAATGTTGTTGGTTTTCCGAATATTCAACTCTAAAATATCTGACATCACTATGTCAAATGCTGTTTCCAGGGTACCCCCTTCGTAGCGAAGGCCTATGACGCCCGCCTGGTGTCCGTGGGGGCTGTCAGCGGGGGCTCCGTCGCCGGGGGATCGGGAGGCGCCATGATGGGGGGTCCCGCCCACTTCTCCGTGGACGCGAGCCGCGCCGGGGAGGGCAACCTAGAGATCACCATCTCCGCAAGGGGGCTTAATATACCTACGCAAGTTCATCCGCAGGTCAGTACAACAGTTCAAAAGTTGCAAATTAACAACAACAAAAATATAGGTGATATGAATGAACGCTTTAGGTTGGGTTAGGTTAAGAGGGGCATGCACACTACAATTATGAACTTGTCGCATAGAGTTGGTAGAGTAGTATCTATCCAAGGCAGTGAAGTCAGTTTTTAACTTGTTTTTGATTATTTTAAACTGACTTGGCGCACCTGGGCGTGGCTAAGACTAAGGCTACGGTATTTATATACATCCATTCATATCACATATCGACATAATGTTTTTGTTTATTCGTATAGCCACTTTTTCACAGTATTTTTATCAACAAAAATATAGCATATAACCTAAAAAACCGTTTAGTTGTGTCAAGTTTAGTGGCATAATAAAAAATGTGGGCGGAGTCCCGCCGTGAACCAGGACCTTAAGATCAGCCTTACAGTATATAGAAGCGGTCTATGAAATTTGTTGTCTCTTTCTATCTCACGGTGTACGACGTAAAAACTCGGAGAAAGTGATTTATCGCAAGTTTGTGTAGGTTGGGTAAAAATAATTAGCTCTCCCTCCATATATTGTTACTTCAAGGCTTGTCGATAAAGTCATGTAAACACTTGCAGTAGTGTTTTAGATTTCATTTGACGTCAGTGCCTACCTATCATACAAAGATCAAACTCTTCTGTGCAGATAATCAACAAAAGAACTAACAAATAATTTCCATAATGTACTCAGTAGCGACGCCCCCGACTGAACAGACAAGTTTTTTTAATCTGTATCTCAAGTTCTGCAGCAGTTCAAAAATTATATTGACTTGTTTTTTACACTTTAAATAAAACCTTTGTTAAATAATTAAAAGATATGTATTACAATAGAAAATTATTAAAAAATCAATATAAATTAATAATTCAAAGGAAACACAAAAGATTTTTTTTTTTTAAAAGATAATACAACAATCATTAGAAAAGATTACAAAAATAGCATAATATTCAGAAAGAATAAGTGTAATAAGTGGTAGAATTAGTTGAATTTTTGTTTTATATTTTAAGCAGCATCAGATCAATTATTTTAAACGATATAAATTATTGTTAAAAGTGCTCTTCGTGTTGTTGGTTTTTTAGTAGACCTTAAATCAATAAGTTTTTTTATAAATTCAATTCAACAGCTCACCTTGTTATTATCACCAAGTATTTCATAATCTGTTTATTGTAACAAAATTGAGGTAGGTACTTTCCTGTAAAATGTTACTCCATATTTTAATTTGTTCCACTTTTGAAGTATGACAGATCGGTGAGGGGGAAAATCAAAAAACGCGGAAAAGAGGTTAGAAAAAAGGTTGACAATTTGTTGGCAGAGATGTAATGTGGAAATGCAATAAATTAAACAGAATAAGTGATTGTTAGTTAGATAAAACTAAATGTGTGGTTTAAACAATATGTCAATGTCTTATTTTCTTTTCAGGGCAATGCTCGGTTCTCTGTTAGTTTTGTACCTGCCGAAGCTTGTGACCACATGGTGAATGTATCATTCAATAAGGTAAACATAACTCACATCTTTTTTTAAAACCAGTTAAAACAATATTTAGAAATGTTACTTTAGATGACGATGGTTGTACAGTGGCTTCCTTCCATGGGCAGAAATGCTCCAATCTAATCTTATATGAATCTACAGGCCAGGACTTATAAATAAATACTTGAGGGAGTATTGTTACTACCCATTGCTTCATATCTCCGAAATAGAAGAGATGATTGCTTTGCTACACTTTTTTGTAGCTTAATTCGTTGATTATTTATGGAGAGCATTCACTTTTATATTACCGATGGTTATCATTGTAATCATCATCATAGACTGTTTTATCTCCCGGCCTGCGGAACTAACATGCTAATGGTTATTCCAGAGGAAAGAGTAGTCATTATTTATAGTCATAGTCAACATCAGTGAGGTGGTATTTAACTGACGAGTGATATGTATTTATTACATTACACTGTAAGCCTCCAGAAAGTATACAAAATTCTACCAAATAATGTACATATCATTAGATCAACTTTGTTCTATGTATTTATCTGCATATATCTATTTGAAATTTGGTTTCTGTGTTTCCTGTACATCACTATAACCGTATTTCCTCAAACTGGAGACATTTCTCATTACAGAAAGCCGTACCAGGGTGTCCCATGGTGGTGTCCGTGGGTACTTGAAGTCAACGTCGAAGGTATGTAATACATTACATGTTCAAGCATGGAAATAATTTGTCAAATTTTGTAAATAAACCTTCTATATAAAAACATTTTTTAAAGTTCAATGGAGAACAAATCTCCAAAAAGGTCAATTAATCGTACCAAAGAGCCGTGAGCATGGGTTGTCGTGATTGTATTTAATTATGTAATGGTCAATTAAATTAGAAACAAAAAAGACATGTAATCATATCATTTAAGGTTCAACTTAATTTAACTTTGCCATTGTGATAAAGAAATTTGAACGTTTTTTTAATAAAGTGGTGACCAATTACATACGATTACTGAATTTCAATTATAAGTACATTTTTTTCTCTCACTCTTGCATACTTTTCAAAGACCGGGTACCATTGCATAATATTTTGTTATTTTATTGAAAATTACTTCATTTCTTTTTCATGCCCACACCTACTTCAAAATGGATGGATAATTGTGTTGTTGTAATAAATATTTTCTGTGAATGGTCTTTCGTTGGAAGTGATTTCCTTCCTAGCATTTTTCTAACAGAGTGCACTTATATGTAACATACCTTTATTTTAGTATTCTCTTTGTAATTTATTTTATTTACTTCTATCCATGATACAAACCTGTAAAATACTTTTTACTGTTTTCTCTATGGTTAGGCTGATTCTAAATACATATTATTTTTATTTATATCTTGCCTAAAAATCAATATCGTTTGTGTATCATTATATTTACATATTAAAAAAACATTGATACTCTGTGCATATTTTCATTAAGCTATTTCCGAAACATATATAGCTGGCGGTAAAACAGTTATCTGCTTATAAATCAAAGAAGCAACCGTAAACCGGAAATAATATGCGCGCTAGGGTGAGATTTAAAAAAATGGCGCTTTATAAATTAGCCACGTATTTAGTATTATTAATAGCTAAATGTTAAAATTTTGATACTTTTTAACACAATGCATACAACAAACAAAAGAAACAAACCAATGAATGTGCTCTAGATTTATCATATCTAATTTTGAAACTGATTGTGGTGGAATTCCATTTCAATCATAAATTCATATTGTTCTAAATGTATTTATAAGTTATTTATAAATAACTGGCATCAATAGTTGGAAACTGGGTAGAAAAACAGCTTTACTTGAGTTAAGCTGGCTTTCAAGACATTGGCGATTTACAATTTCACTATGGCAATTATTACTTTTGTATGTTACACCTAGATGGCAGTAATCTCAATAAAATTTAAGATTTTAACAAGCCATTTTTTAACATGTTATTATAGCTACCATTTACGAATCTCAAGTTACTTTCATATTTTCTAAATTTGATTTACAACTCTGCAAACATACATATACATTCATAAAAAGTTGACAAATTGGAACATATTCATACATATGGAATTTTTTTATTTTATTCTTTAGTTGAAATCTTCTCAAAAAGATGTTTTTACGTTAGTCTGTTTTTTCACTTTTTTTTTTCAATTATTACTTTGTGATACTATTTTAATATCCGGTACCCCCCCAGTCTATCAAGTTTATTTTGTTCAATTTTTCCTTATCCATTTTCAAATACTTACCTATTTTATTTCCATAAAATGGCCCCTCTTCTGTCCCCACTTAATGTACACAGGATTGGAAATAATTTGCACGCACACATCTTTCCATATTCGGGTTTGTCTGTATATCTTCATGTACGTATGTCTTGGTGTGACTATCTTTTTTTTCTGTGCTTGTCTTTGCAGGAAGGCGGCGTTACTATTACTAGACTTGACTGTAACTCGACAATCACTTACTAACGAATTACGACTGTGGCGACTGACAGATAGACTGACAGTTCTACTGTCACGGTGACAGCGGCTGTCGCATTTGACAGATGACAGCGTGTTGAGAATGAAAGCAGTTAGATATCAACTGACTTTTAGAATGGAGTTACAGAATTGACGACGTTGACTTGCATGGATAGGGTGAAAGGGAATAATATTTATATTATTTAGAATAACCCTCACTATTGATCGTATTTTCAAGAATAACTAGCGTAATTTATTGTATTATCAAGAATAACTAGTGTTCTTTATTGTATTATCGAGAATAACTAGTGTTCCTTATTGTGTTATCGAGAATAACTAGTGTTCTTTATTGTATTATCAAGAATAACTTGTCTTCTTTATTGTAATATCGAGAATAACTAGTGTTCTTTATTGTATTATCAAGAATAAGGAGTGTTCTATATTCTATTATCAAGAATAACTAGTGTTATTTACTGTATTATCAAGAATTACTATTATTATTGATTGTATTATCAAGAATAACTTGTGTCTTTGATAAAAAAAATAGCTCTAGTAATTGATGATATTATCATTAATAACTAATTGTTGAGTTGTATTATCAAGAAAAAAAACATTTTATTAATGATTTTATTCATTAGAACTTACGTTATAAAGAAAATAAAATAACTTTTGCTTATAATTTGTTTGTGTACTTAAAAACACCTTTTTTATCTTAGGATCATTTTTCATTTCCTCAATTATTTGGTTTTCACCAAGCGCAAATGCGCAACAAATTTTTTACAAAGGTTCAAGATTATGATTGCTAAAAATCACTTTTCAATCAGAAATGAACCTTTCAAAGGGTGACAGTTTGTCTAATAAATTTTCAACATGTACTTTTTGAAGTACATTTCAAAATAAACAAACTGCACTATTTATTTCTAGTAACTGATTGTATTATAAAACTTTAAATGATTGAGGAAATGATTATATGTTCAATGGTAGATTTATAAAGCCGGTGTTGGATTGTTTAATAATTATTATTGTTGCTTACTCGCTAACTTGCTTGGGAGAAGGAATCTACTAAACATTTTTGCATAAATACCATAGTTAGGTACCACTAACAATTTATTCTTGCACTACTAGCAATATTATTCTTAGATATGTATTTCACATAAAAAAATCTGGTAAATAGAACTTTAAAAAAGTTTCTGTTGATTGCTTTTAACATTATGAACAAATACATTCTATGACTATGACTGTATCAAATATATTTCAGCCTTTCAACATGATTTTGTGAAAGATCTATGCAATAATATTAGATAATCTAGTATTATGGACTACTCTTGCATTAACTCGACATTTTTCTTTTTTTATGTATGTTTTAAGTATACTCGTAGTTTACAACTTAAAAGTGTGGGCTTGAAAATTGAAAAGAAATGAAGTGATTTATAGATTATAATAAAATGTACTTCAATGGAAGGTCAATTATTACAAAAGATTATTAATTGTTTGTGAAAAAAAATCCCACTTTAATCAGAATTCTAATAATATTGATGTATTTTATGATTGTGGAAAGAGAGAATTTAATCGAAGAAGTATTTAAGTACTTAATTGTAATCATTTTATGAATATTTTTGTATGTTTTTTATAGGTAAATTAGTGAATCATTTTTAGAAACTCGTTTTTTTTTAAAATTGGAGAAAATAAAAACGTTAAAAATATATATATACTCGTATACATATACGTGAATCAATCACTTTTTCCGTCAATTTGAGATTTTATAAAGTTTTAAAGCTAAAATTATTTGAACAATATATTATTTATTCAGTGCTTGTTATATTAATGTAAAAAAATGAAAAAATACTTTAAAAATAAATAAATAGTCAGAGCTAAAATAACAATAGTGGTTAAAAGGTGAAGTAGAAATAAGTTATAATTACCGCCATAATGCTTTCAATGCTGTATTAAGTAAGAATTAATTAAGTGAAATAACATAGACATTAAAGTAATACATAGTGCATTGACAAAATGGTGTCATAAACAATTATATTATTTAACCACAAGTCACAAATTAGATCTTCACCATAAAAAAATTACTTAGGTATTGCTTTTATATGCTTTGAGATCAAGCAAAGAAAATATGCACTGATATCCATGATTTTTTTTTTATATTTCGGAATGTTAATAATGTGTTTTGAAGACAATGGCTGATGTTTTACTATATTCGAATTCCACTTTCAAATATAAATTTAAAAAGATAATTTTATTACATTTCTATTGGATATCCTTGGATGTTTGAAAATTTAATTATTGTAATCTACCAGTCTTTTGTTTTAAGACTAACATTGTCACAACTACACTGACCAGGTGACAATAACAAACCAACGGTGTAACAATACTTACATTTGTTTTTACATCACTGACAGACAAACGCAAGTAAGGCTTTTTTTGCTATTCCAAACAGAACAAACGAACAGAGATTTGTATGATCAAAAGCATTAGCAGTGAATACATAGGAACTTAAAACCTGAGAGAAATTATAAATTGAAAAATCATCTTATTTTCTTCTTATGTTTCTTTCCAATGAGTTTGATCAGACTCTCTGTGCTATATAGAACTTACACCCTAGATGGCATTGGATTCATTCTTCCTCAAACCATAATAAAACTCACTTCTGACCACAATGTATGAGACTCTCCACTTAAAGACTCAAACGACCACGTAGGACTCACCAACACAAGACTTATAATGACTTAATACTCATCATATAAGACTTAAATTTAAAAACTTATGAGACAATTAAAACTTGAGACATTACACTTAAGACTAGACTGAATTGACTGACTGCATTAAACTATGACTGTGAAAGACTTTGACTGTATGTGACTTAAGACATAAGACTGGACTGTGCAGTACCGGAGACTGAGTGTATGTGTGCCCAGGTCCCAATGGGGGAAGCGTGCCAGCCAGCGTGCTTGAGGCGGGCGCAGGATTGTTCCGGGCCGAGTTCGTACCCCGAGCGGTGGGGGAACATCGTCTCCATGTGCTCCTGCGCTCCCAGCCATGTCCGGGAAGTCCCTTCACTGCAAAGGTATGTTTTGATTCAATATTATCCATCCATATTCCGGTAACTATTTTTATTCAATATTGAAACAAAATTAATAATCATTATGGGTATTGTATGGTCAGTCCCAATCCAAAAAGGCATATGTTACAAATTGCTACATCAGGACAGTGAAAATAGTTATTTGTCTTATGTTGAAATGAGACTAATTACTTTTAAAATTATTCACATTGTTTCAACTATTCGCCAGAAAAATCCATCTTTATTTATTTATTGCATGTTTTTGATATTTTCCTATTCTTCATTTTTTTAGATTCCACACAGTAATGATTCCTTTAGTTACAAGCCTGTTTTTAACAAATTTTTGAATACTTAGACTTTACTGTCTTTCGACTCTTTTTCGTCTGTCAATTTTCCACAGTACTTATTTTGTTAAGTAACCAGTTACAGTGCAGGAATCTATCTTTGTATTATTATTTAGGTCTATGATGTCAATGCCATTAGAGTGAAAGACGTTGCTAGTGGAACCGTCGGCAAACCTGTCACATTTTTAGGTGAGTTATTTTTCCTAAAACTAAAATATTCTCAAAACCAAATGAAAATATATGTTAAAAAAAATTAAACCCAATAAAACATGTTTTGCAGAAGACAACTAACTGTTCAAGGGAAGTTTAAATGCTGAAATCAAAGAACAAACAAATGTTGATTTCAATAAAGTGATAGAATTGACAAATACCTACTAAGGATTATCTAAATGATTACGTAGAAATGAGATTATAATCAAATATTTTTCTCTCAGTGGAGACATCGCAGGCAGGCCCTGGTAACCTCGAGGTGACTGTAAATGGAGGCAGGGTTCCCACCTCGGCCCAGGCGCAAGGGCAGCACACATATGCCATTTCGTTCACACCCAGGGAGCCCCAAACACATACGGTGGACTTGAGATTCAACGGCCAAGATGTTCCAGGTAACCTCACCAAATTTTATTAGTGTAATTTTGTTTAAGAGTGTAAATACAAAATAAATTGTTCCAATCATGAATCATTGAGGTAGACCTGTTGATTATGTTTTTGAAGTTATTATGGTTCTTATCCCTTTTATCTAGATGATCTAGCCAATATACAAATGGATATTCTATCAATAATCAAACGGATTAAGATTCAATTTATGCAATTTCTGACACGTTTTTGTGGATTTTTATCACCTTTGTTTAGGTAACTAAACAAACTCTAAAAGAACCAATCTAAAAACACATTTACAATAATAAAGTGGTACATTCTCAGATTCTTACGGTAAACCTTATCATAATATATTTTATCTGATCATTTTGTGGTCTACACTATTTTCTGGTGAACATAATTTGGTGCCTTTTCATCTTTTCTTCTGAAACCATTACTATTTTTTTTTAATTTTCTCCACGGACCGATATATTTCATGTTATATTTTTCTACAGGAAGTCCATTCCAGTGCCAAATCTCCTCACCAGCCCGCGTGGTGGATGTGGAATCACTGGAAAAAGTGTCCGTCGGAGCTCTGTGCGAGTTTAGCGTGGAGAGTCCATCTGCTCCTACTGCTGAAGTCTTAGGTTTGTCAATTTGGATTATTTTCATAATTTGTACTTTTTTTTTAAATATCGCAGATGGCATCTCAATAACCTGTTTCCATTGACAATGAGTGTTGTTGAATTGTGAAAGGAGACTGTCAACATAGCTTTTGTAAGCACTATTGGTAGACCATAGGCAAATTATGCTATCTCATTTTATTCTTTTGACAGTGGCCTAATCCCTCTAATCTTTATGCCGCGATCCTTACGTAAACAAAGTTACATCAATTTGCGTTACTCTTTTTGACATTCCTTACTAATCACTTTAAACTGCTGTAACTCTCTTATTTCGTGACAGATTTATGATTGGCTTATCTTTGTGTGCTCTGTTTCATCTAAAGTACGATGAAATACACAAATTTACAATAGATCTCAGGATGCGCCTCTAATATCGTCAACAGTGCGACATAACAAAAAATCAAGCGGCGTCTCACCGCTGCTTACAACACAGTGTTTATATGATTACGAGTGTGCTCATTGACGTAAAAACTGGGATGACCTCACACACACAACGCTAAGGACAACGGTACTGCGGCGCGAAATTCAAACGACTTAACCGGCATTTCGAATCATCTTCGGTTTCAATCCGCTTTATGTAAACAGCTGAAGGGTTTTTTTTACTAGTCACCAGAAGATGTAAGGATTGTACGTACAGTACAGTAAGAGGAAGGATTAAACTATTTTTTGGTTCACTTATCGACTAAATTCGTGACGTATTTACGATGTACACAACAGATTTGTCGGAACATATAAATGAATGCGCATAACGCTGGGGGCACGGTTTGTTTTTGCATTCATGTATGCGCATAGTGGCATAAGAGTTGATAGGCCACTTCTTAAAGTGTAGCTTGTAGGTCAAAGTGATTGTAAATTCGGCACTGCTCCCCACGTATCTGAGCTTCTTTCCATCAAGGTGGGACATTGGCTTGATTCATTGCTAGCATTATTATTTGATCCATCGATTTTTCCATTTACCCAGGTCCGGCTAGGAGGGCCCTCCCTGTCACAGTGATCCCGTCGGGTCCAGCTCTCTACACAGTAGCCTTCACCCCTCTGGATGTGGGGGATCACAGCGTGGAGGTACGTCTGGCCACCGGGGGCCATGTGGAAGGGAGCCCCTTCCTGCTGAAGGCCTACTCTGCCGAGAGGGTCACCGTGACGGATATCAGTCCAGGAGTGGTGGGACGCCCTGTCGGATTCACTATCAATGCTTCGCAGGCTGGTTAGTATGACTTACATCTTTTTGCTGTATTGTATGAAACACCCAACCTAAATAAGAACAACTTTATATTTATAACAAAATTAGAAAGACTATTTATAATACTATATATACTACTATGTTTGTAGACTCAGAAACAATGAATTGCTGTTGCTCAATCATCACTCTACTAATTATGGGTATCATTCTCCTCTATCCAGAATGTCGAGACTTGTTAACTCAAGCCATTTGGGACATGGATTAATCTATAATAAATAATCTTTTCAGTGAAGGTTTTCAATTCAGAATTACTGAAAACATTTAGGAATTTTATTTAGCGAAGTGGGCTGTACGAAATGGTCCAGCGGGCCTCATGAAATGAGCTTGTGGGTGGGTGTGGGTTGTGCACCACCGATATAAACTAATCAACACATAAATAATAATGGACAAACTTACCGATATATTTTTTTATGAATTTAACATTTTGAAGGTTCAGGAGCTAAGATGTAGTATTGCATTTTCTTTTGGCCGAAAGTAAAATAAATATATTTGTTTACAGGGGCTGGAAATCTAGAAATTATTGTAGCTGTTGGAGGAAGGAACGTACCCAACTACGTGCAAAGTGAAGGAAATGCAAGATTTAAAGTAAGTAGACGGTAAAATGTTTTTTTAACATCTCAATCCCCTTTGTGGTTGTATTATTTTTAATTCCCAGGCAATTTAAATAGAACTCTTCCATTTTATTCCTGTACTCTAATGCATTCTAAACTTGAACAAAAATATGATGTGCCTTCTGGGAAATTAAAGAAAATAATATTAATTTTAGGACTTACTAAAAGAAAGTCCTATTACCCTTAACACTGATACCTAACCTACCCTAAAAATATATCCATGAAATCTCTTCCAGGTAAACTTCAAGCCTGTGGAAGCAGCCCCGCACTCCCTATCCGTGCGATTCAACGGGCGCCCCGTTCCCGGTTCCCCTTTCACCTGCATCGTATCGGGGGCCACAGGGGCTCCAGGGGGCGCCAGCGGGGCTCTCATGGGGACTGCGCCCTCCACTGCCAGGGTCAAGGGGGATGGACTGAGGGCTGCGCAAAGGGGGCATCAGGCAGAGGTCAATTTGGCTGGATTCGGAGGTAATTTTAAAAAACCCTGTTATTTTTCTTTATCTGTACTTCCCTTACAAATTAAACCAACATTTTCATAAAAGAATCCCTGATTCCTGCCAGAGAAAAATGCATAAAAATAAGAGTGTTCTAGACACCTATAGAACAGATTTATCTACACATGGTATTTCTCTACCCAAATATCTTCCAGCAGGGCATGCTTGAAATTCGCTTTTCACAGCAGGATATGTTGCCACCCAATTCTTCAGACTTGTGGACTTGTTTCGAGGACTCTATTGTTTTGAAGAGCATAAGTCTATGCTCCCGATGACTATCGAAGACATTGTTAGCATTGATTGTTTTATCTTCCTATCTGAAAGGACAATCTGCCAATTTGTAATTTGACCGGCAGGGATTGGTATTTTGTTGCTAATTACATGATGATATATTTCATATCAATGAGGATAGATTGGAAAGGGAACTCCTTTTGGTTCTGGAAAGCATCTCTCTTCATCAAAGTGACCATCACCACAATTGTTTGTATAATTTAATATTTTGACGTTCCCAGCTGCAGAGGCCCAAGTGTCCATAACCGGCCCCGGGGGGCAAACTCTCCCCGTGACCGTGGCGGCCGTGGGCGCCCAGGGGGACTGGGTGGTGCGCTGGGCCCCCGAGCAAGTAGGGCGCCATCTGCTGACCGTGCAGGCCGCGGGAGCTCCGCTGGCCGGGTCCCCCTTCACTTGCAACGTGTACGATGTTGCTAAAGTCAGGGTCACAGGGCTGGGGGCTGGAGGTAATTTATGTTTTTATTTTTTATTGTTGATTATTCTTTATAAATTTCCTTCATGCAGATTGATATTTCTATTACCAAGTTCGAAAACTTCTGTTAAATATATACAGCATTCTTTGAATTATGTGTTTGTCGCATTTTTCTTAGCTTTCTTTGAATTTTCTGAAAATAATTGTTTATGGACATGTTATGATCAACGAATTAGTTGTTTAGGAATAGTCACAATTCAAGGTTCAAACTGTAAGCTTATAGAGATATTACATAATAAAGAAGTTAGATAACATCGATTGCCATCTTGGATATGGGAAGGTTATTGATGTAACATATAAGGAAGTTATTATTGACTTAAATGCTTGACTTTTAACCTCTGGAATGCCGGACTCCCACAAGGTACAATTTCCGTTTTTCCTTGCTGACTGTAATTTTATAACTCACTTGTGTTTTTTTCAATTATGCTATCTTCTCAGATAATGTGTATGTATTTTTTTAAACTTGTATGTTAATGGTGTAAGTGGTTTTTCTGGAATAGCTACTTAAATTCAAAAAATTGTTTTTTTCTCCCACGTGTCACTAAAAAAAAATTGATGATTTTTTTGTTGTTTTATTGCATTTTTGTGTTGCTGAATAAATTTCCTTCCAAATAAAAACAATTGCATGAGATTTTCCCGTAAATACAAACAGTAATGTAATTTTGAAAATCGATTTTTTTCTGCCGCACTGACGTAAGCAAGCTTCAAATATTTATTACTCGACTTGTACCGAACTTAACGCAATGCAAAATATCTCTATGGATTGATTATTTGGTTGACAAGCGATTACGATTCATTTAAATATGTCAACAACAGGTTTTAAAGGATTGAAAAGATAATTATGAATGCTCGGTGACTATCGGCACCTCCGGCACACGAGAGGTTAACACCCCAAAAGCTAATTTTAACAATGTTGATAGTTATACATTCAAACTCTAAAGGATGGCCTGAAGGTTGTCACAATAGCTCAGTGGATAGAGCAGTAAATTGGATAGCGTTCAAATCCTGGTCGTAGCAATAACCTTTTTTCCTATGCGTGTTATGATTTGTTTCAATATTTAACCGCTGAATTACATTCACAATATCTGTCACCGCCTCCAGGTCTGGAAGGGATGGTGGAAGGTCTGAGCCTAGGTGAGGCGTCCCGTGGCGAAGCGGGTAGACCGCTGACCTTCAGTGTGGACGCAGCCAGCGCCGGAGAAGGTACCCTCGAACTGGTGGTGTCCACGGCACACTCCACCGTCAAAGCTGAGGTTAGTGATGGCTTCCATGTAACCTAACCCAACCAACTATGACTGAATCAAATTTAGTGATACATGTGACAACTTTAACACATTTGAACTATAAAGCTGGAAATCTGCTTGTATGAAATTGTAAAAACTCTAAAATGATGAGCTCTGGCTTTGCGAAATTTGGAAACATTTTTCTGTTTGGAATTTCTAGGTCAGTACAGCTATTTTGAGTTTGCAATGTAATTTACAGCATGAGCTACAGAGCTACTTTTGAAATATCAATTTAACTGTTTAATAAGATCATTCGCTATCTGTTCTATATTTTCTGTTTTATGTGCATACGTCTCCACGTCTCCACGTCTGTCATATTTGATCATGTTTCATGAGTGGCGAATTGCCGTAATATTATTATCTATGTGTGGCCATTTCCGTATATTTGAAGGATCACATTTTATTTTTACTGATTTAGGACCATTGTCGCTTTGAAATGGCGGCGATAAATTTGCTGCTACATTAAGTAGATTAAGTCTGGACCAAACACTGAACAAAAAATCCCTAGTTACATATGACTCATCAACACCTAGGTCTCAGACAGGCCAATGAAGTTGATTATCTGTCAAAGAAAAAAAATCAGTATTTGAAAATGTTATCAATTACACCGAAGTAAGGAAAAATTGAGCTTACTTTGGGCACAAGAACACCCCAACAATACACTTCTATCAGTTCATATCTTCTAGCGATCACCATATCAGAAACTTAAAATTAATTTATCAGTCGTTCAAAAAACATATTGAATTAATCGATTTATTTGTATAAACTGCAGGTTGTAGCGTGCGCCCGGGGCTTGTATGATGTGACATTTGTGCCCCAGTCCTGTGAGCCCCACTTTGTCAACATCACCTTCAACGAGGCCGCCGTTCCAGGCAGCCCCTTCCAGTGCGACATCCAGGAGACTGTCAACCACGTGCAGATTGGTATGTCCCTCATGCATTTAACGTTTTAATATGTATGTATATATTTTCCTCGGGTCTGTACATATTGTTGGTGGCTAATTCCTCCACTTTCATTGGTCGAAATGAATTTGATCACTTTTGAAACTAAAATCATTTGAAAATGACCACTTTAATGGTATGTATATACGAGTATATGAAAGTTGAGCAAACAGTTTTATCTTGTTTACGGGTTAAAAGATAAAAAATTTCACACTTTCGAGAAAAAACATATCGTCGCTGGAAAGGCAAAAGGGCTTAAGCGACTTAAGCGCTTCAGCTCTTTTGCCTTTCCGGCAACGATATGTAAAATTTTTGATGAAGATTAAATTATCCTAAAAAAACATTAAATCATATTATTTTGGATTTGACCACATTTGATTCTAAGGTACAGCTGTATTAGAGAAATAAAAAAATATTAATATTATCAGTATTAGGTCGTTAGTCCATGACATATATTGGCAAACTCTGTTTCTTTTACCAAACTGTCATCTGATACATGAATTCCAATGACTATCTGTTAGCCGTGCCACATACCTTACATAATTCCGCATGAGGTGATCATGATGATAATGTCGGCAACCTTTGACTTGCTCCCAATCCATACACACATTTTCTATCTTGCAAGGGGATATCTAGCATAGCTCTTTTTACTGTGAAATTTTTTGTCATAACGTTCCTGGTGAGAGTATTTGTTTGCGCTTTGTATAAATTACTCATATTTTTATTTAATTTCTTCTTAGGCGGCACCGCGACCGTGGACCTGCCCACCTCCACCCACACCCTGGAGATAACCGACCCGACTGGCGACGTAGTCCCTCACACCGTCTGGGCCGGCCTGGCCGAGTTCGGAGTGGGCCGCGTGGGGAGGTACACCGCCAGGGCCACCGACCCACAGGGCAGGCCGCTCTATATCAAGAACATCAACGCTTTTGATAGCAACAAAGTCAGGGTCATTTCCGTGGGGGACGCTTATTGTCATCGACCCGCCATCATCACAGGTAAGATTTCTCTACTTTTAAAATTATCTCAATTATAAAACAGTGAATTTGTTGCATGCAACAGCCGAATCTCTCAAAACAGTAAACTCTGCCATTTGCCTCTTGAACAGCTTTTTTTGTTTGGTATTTTTTTGGCAAACGCAACAATTTTAAGCACACAAAGTAATTTCTAGCTTTCTTTTACTATTTGTTTATTGATTCGGATACTGTCTGCGTGGCTCCCGTAAGCACTCGGCCCATTGTGTTATCTCCCATGTTACACCTTATTCTATTCCCTTCTTTAATATTCAAAAGGGTTTCCATTAGATGTTTGGCCATGTTTCGTGGTTCAACAATATGGTATCCAATTCCCCAAGTATCTGATCCTTCTTGCATCAAGGTGGAACTTAAATCAGTGTTTCTTCAACCTCTACACGTTTCCCATGATTGTTAATGCATTTGACCCCCAACAGCTCTATGTGTTTACTGAGGTGGCAGTGTCCTGTGATAGTTCTACTAGCTCCCTTAGTGAGTTTCTACCTATATTCATTACCTAGTTATCTGGCTCATTTGGAGTTAGGAACATCTGTGAACACCACTTCCTCCAATTCCTTACAGTGCCTGAATTTAATCCAATCTGCAATGTAGAGTTTATTACCGTACCTATCCTCACTTATAGGTGACAATTACCCATAGCATCATATTATAACTTACAAGTTCCTTTTCCATTCCAGTTTCCGTAGCAGATGCGGGTTCAGGCGTGCTAACTGCGCAAGTCCGCTGCGGAGGAACTGCTGTGCCCCACTCGGTGAGGTCTTCGGCCAGCAGACAGGAGCTGGTATACCACCCATCACGGGCGGCACCCCACACGGTCACGCTGCTGTATAACGGAGTTCCAGTCTCCAGGAGGCCGCTGAAGCCTAATGTGCAGCCAGCAGCCGTTGGGCAGGAGGTAAATACTATATCTGTTTTTATCTTCAGACATGTTTACTTTATCTGCTTTCTCGTGTGGTATGAAAAGGTAAGTTTACCTCTTGTGCTTTTATTCTATGTGATTACCCCACAAGAGTCCAAACTGCCCGAAGCCAGTGCGACTATTGCATTTCCAATTTGCGGTATGTAGCGAAGCTAAATGAGGAGGAGAGTGAAAAGGGAAGAGGAAGGTTGAGACGTATCTGGCTAATCAGATCTGCTCATTAAAGGTTGCTAAATGGTACATTCTGAATAGTGCTCTCTCACCTAGACGAACACATCATATATGCCTCAGGGATCTCATTTAGATTGCATTTAGTCTAATTTCCTGCATTTACTGTTCCATCAATGTCTTTATCAGCCTTCCTAGAACATATTTCTCGCAAACTCATCCACTTGCTCTTAAGGTTCACTATTCACAACTTCATATACTACACAGTGTTTTTCTACACTTTCAAATACCACAATTTTGTATTTCATTGAATCACTCTGCATACATACTTATTTAATTTTAGACTCAAGTGACTGCAGATCTTCCATAGAGAAATAAGCGTGACATCATCAGCATTCAACATTCAGTACCCAGGCCCACACCTTTCAGTTTTGTTTGTAATACTAACATACTGTTTTATTCCAGGTGACGGCATCTGGTATTGGGCTATACCAAGCGAAGGTGGGACAAGTCAGCTCCTTCAGTATAGACACCCTGGGCCGGCCCGCCAGGGAGTTGGACGTTGTGGTTTCTGGGCCCGGAGGCACTGCATTGCCTGTTAGGTAAGCCTGGAATATTATTTTATGCATTTTTTAATTATAAAGGAATACGATAAAACATGGAAGATGACACAATGGAATATATTGTACACCCTGTTTCGGGGTGATACTGCAAAACTCCAGGGAGTGATTATTCGTGAAAATTAAAGAAAAAAGATGTCATATAGTAATTTTTTTAATTAAACGGTAATTTGTAACCGTTCCTTTATAGCATGCACAATACCGCCCACTACAGGCAGTAATCTACCGCTATTGGCTGTGTAAATACGAAATCTGTTTGACCGACCGTAACCTAATGACTAATTGCCTATACACATGCCCACCTGTGCAATTGGGCAAGTACTTACTCCCACCAGATATTAGCGATGATGTGATGAACGATTTATCTATTGTAAAGCTACGACCACAGCACAAGTTTTACACAACTTTTTTTTTTTTTTTAACTTTTTTTGCTAATTAGAATTATTGCTCTGTTTGGATTGGAAAATAGATTTTTTTTTTAGAATATGGTGAATAATCACCTCCTTGGTTTTCATAGTACCAACCTGATACGTGGTGTATACATAAATAAATCGGACTTTGAAATAAAATGGGGCCCCGACAATATCGTCGGTACTATTCACCGCTTTCCAATCTCAACGCATTGGTGTTTTGGTTTTATTTCAGATGTTACCAGACCAAATCAGGCATGCTTCAAGCGGAGTTTACAGTCACTCATGTCGGAAACTGCACAATAGGTAAAAAGATAAACATTCAAATATATAAATATCGTCAAAAGATGGCAGCCTAAAATCGGAAGAAATTCAAATATTAATAATTTTCAATAGAAGTATGAGATCCTTTAAAAATGCCGCTTTCTAATGAGGTCCTGATGGGTTAATTGGCAGAGTGTTACTCCCAGTAAAGGTTCCGAGTTCAAGTCTCGGTCATGACGTTGTTTTAGATTGTTAATATTATTTAAATATTTAATAATAAGTAAGCATTAATGTTTTAAAGTTAATTCCAATTTTAAGATAAACATTAGTCAACTTTACAAGTAACCTAACCTAACTCTGTGCGTATTATGTACATATGTTAATGTGCTTTTTTATTATTTTTATTTCAGAGGTATTGCACCTATCCAAGCCAGTGTCGGGCAGCCCCTTCACGTGCCAGGCCTTTGACCACAATAAGGTGCACCTCACTAACACGCCACATGGAAATGTCAGCGTCCACACGCCAATCTGTTTCACGGGTAAGCCTTCTTCCCTTCTATAGTAAAATAAATATGACCAACCGCTGAAGAGATAAACGGTTAGAAGTGTACCGTGGGCATGTCCGTGCGCTTGAATTAAGCTTAATTATTCCTTACTACTCATCAAACAGTTTCAAATATCGAAATTCTTTCTTGAGCAGATGATCAATTTCATCGGCCTGTCTAGGGTCTAGGAGTCAAAAGGTCTTATGTAAATTAGCGACATCAGTTTTCTTCCATATAGATATATAGTGTGGTCAAAGAACTCTTTACGGTTTTGAAATCTATGTGACCGGTACGAGTGCAATTCCGCAGAGCTGTTCCGGTTTGCAGCCTCCAGGGTGAAAATTTCCCTGATGATAGCCAACCTCCGATAGGAGAGGACACCAGAAGAAGAAAAAAGATTCTGAAGTTATGGGAAATTGTGTTTTTATGCTTGACCCTGTTTGGACACAGTGGAACTGTCACATTCTCAATTTTGATATGTTTTAAGATTGAAGGGAGTGAGGAAGGAAAGGAGATAGGAAAGAGGAAGATTGAGAAGTATCTGGCTATTCAAACCTGGTCACTTAACACGGCTAATGCCATTTCGAGAAACATTTATATTCTGAATGGTCGTTTTTCACCAGGGCGATACTGAGAGTACCTTTCTTCCCCTTGGAAATGTATATTTATCTGTCAAATTAAACCCATCTGATTTTATTTAATCTTTCAGTAAACACAGCCGGGGCCGGACTGGCCGAGCTAGAAGTGACTGCTACTGGGCCCCAGGGACAAGGCCTGGCCGTAGAGGCTCTGCCCCCTTCCGAGGGCGAGGGAAACCAGGGGGGCGAAGGGGGCCACAGTGTGCAGCTGCTGCCCAACACCCCTGGACACTACAGGATATATTGTTCTTATGGAGGTATGGAAACAAAAATAAATTATCCTCACAAATGAAATGTTATTAACCTAAAATCAACCACAATTTCCATTCAAAAAAGATCAAGCAGTAAAGGCGGGCAGGGGGGTAGATACTAACTTATCTTTATTTGTTAAAGGGAGAGGGGAAGGTATAAAGAATGGCATAAAGTCATTAAATTTTTTTTGTATCGTATAAAGATGGCTGCCTGTATCAGAAGAAATTGAGTAAAGAAAATAAAAATAAATGGGATTGATAAAAAATAGAGTATTTATTAAGGTTGAGGTAGCTCAATTGGCAGAAACGTTACTCTCGGATAGAGAAAAGGTTCCGAGTTCGAGTCTCGGTCACAACCCAATCTTTTTATTTTCTGTATATTCTTCTGTTTTCATATTTCGTTGAAAATTATTGATATTGTTTCAATAAGGCTATATCATCGCTGGCAAAGCAAACTCTGGTCAAAAATTGATTTTTTAATTTTGATCAGGTTCTTTGTGGCCCTTCAGCCATCTAAAATATATTTACCATTTGGGAGAAGGTTTGACTCAAGCGACACAAGTTTGGGACTTTTTTTAGCTTTTTGTCGCTTCAGGTAACTCAGTGAGAGTATTAAGTTACCTGAGCTAACTTTTTTTTTCAAAATCCAACCAGATGCTGAAGACTCAAAAAAATTAAGTGCTCTGGTGTAAACTTCAAAAAATGGTGCTTCAGCCCTTTTGCCTTTCCAGCGACCATATATAGTTTCATGTTTTAGAAGTTTTGACCATGAAAAATTTCATTTACGTACTAACAGGTTAATTATAAAAAAATTTCAATTTAAATTTTTAAAAAGAACTAAGTGCCATGGACGCATGAATTCGGTTATGAATCTCAAACACACAGACTTATGTACCGCGTCATCCGTGTTGATATTGATGCTTTGTATTATTTAATTCTGTTTACATTAACATGATTATGTGACATTATTTATGTAATACATATACGAATGTGTTAAATAAGCTAACACAAAAAAAGCTATCTTTGGCCTATGAGTTGAAAGGTCTTATGTAAATTGGTGGCATCAATGTTCTTTCAAACGGTATAAATCACACTTATATTGTTATCAAAATAATACCTTTCTTCGGAATACCACGTATCGTAAAATATGTTTTAATTTTTTTTATTACTAATAGAAATCTGTCTATCATTTTATAGGAGTCAGCGTACCGGGCAGTCCACTATCTGTAGGGGTTGTGTCTGGTCGCAGCGGGGGTACGGGGGCCTCGGCCGGCACCCTGAACGCCCAGGGGGCCCTCGGTGCCTCCACCAGGGCCTCTGGCGCGGGATTAACAGTGGCACATGTGGGCAAGGAGTCAATTTTCACTGTCATATCACCGCATGCTCAGCCCAATGTCCAGGTAAATATATATATATATATATTCATTCAATTGAACAGCTGTAATATTTTGGAATACACCAGGTGATTTCTTAACTAGGTTGTAAAAGTTTTATAAGGCTGACTTTTGTCACGACAACAGTTTCGTCACCATCTCCAAATCTATCGGAGTGTATGGAGGTCCGCGCACGCAGCGACGTGACATTAGGGTGACTTTAATTTCACTGGCCGGCGACTTTTGAGTGACCAAACTCTCACCGTTTCTGTAGAGAGTACTTTTGTATGGGCGCTCGCGCACGGGAGACAAAATGTCATTCGGTGATTCATTCGCCTGTTCGAAATCCATTGCCGGAATGAAAGGGTGACGGATGACAGTCACTCACCGTGTGCATGCTCGATTGGAAAACAGTGAGGAAACTGTTGCCGTGACAAAAGTCACCCGTGCGCGCCTGGCCTAACATGCATATCGGCGCCAGAAAAGCAAAAGGGCTTAAGCGACACTTTGGTCAAGAATGAGTTAAATATGCAGTTTTGATTAGTTTTTTTTTCTACATATTAGATTTGCTACTGAAATGGTCTTACACTTTTTTCAGCGGTAAGGTTTGTATCATTATTTCCACATGATAATTATTGGATAATTTTTATATTGCCATTTTGTAATAAATAAATCAGCTGTAAAGCACAACGATCATATTGTTATTCCTGTCAATTGCAAATTGATCTAAAGTCGAAACGGACCGAGAATCGGAGTTTAACGGATACCATTTGAATTTCAATAATTCAAAATGGCCCTGACCATTGATTTGATGATCCCCAAATGTGATGAAGTTTGAAACACCCGTTTGTGTTAAATTATTAATGTGGAGCATTTTTGTTGTAGATCGAACAAGTGTCTGGCCACGAGGAATCCTGGAGCGAAGGTGCGGGCCAACTCTTGGAGTGCGTAGTGGCGGGTCTTGGTCGGGGGGAGTGGCGCTGCTCCTACATCCCGCTGTTCGTGGGGCTCTACGAGGTGCGCTTGTCCTGCCCTCACCAAGGACCTCTGCCTGGCAGCCCCTGGGATCTCAAGGTGACTATCCTTCTTCTCCTGATGCCCTCCCTTATCGCAGGTTTACTATCATCTAACAATCTTGAACCTGCGAGCTGCAGCCAGGAACTGAACTCATACCAGTTATGTTTGGTTTCAAAATCAGTTTTATGGCATCTTTGTTACTGCGTGTGTGATCAATATTTTACTGGATTCTGAGTTTCTGTAATCTTGTAGTAATTACCGCACAAGAGGCCCAACTGCCTGGAGCTAGTTGGACTAAGGCATACCTAACTAAAGTAGTTGGGAGTCTTGTGTGGTATTAACTATTAAAAAAATACATATGTGAAATCACATACATAAATGAAAATATTTTTTTGTTTTTGTTTTTTTAGTCGGGTTTCAAACCCGAGATTTGTCGATTCAGAGCCAAGAACCTTATCGCTCTGCCATTGAAGTCATCAACTCCCAAATTAATTCTATCCGTCCAGGATATTTTGAGGAATCCATGTCAAAATTATTTGCCTAAATCTTCTTATCTATTCTTTTCAGGTCATAGACACATCAGCAGTCAGTGTGGTGGGGGGCTGGGCCCTGCAGCTGGAGACAGGGGGAGGGGGACGCCTGCGTGTGCCGGCTAAGCTGGTCTTCCTGACAGTCGGCGCTGGGCCAGGGGAGCTCCAGGTCGTGCTGGGCGGCCGACCTGCAGGTAACTAGCCAAGTATTTAACAAGTTTGTGATAGTGTTTTCGTTTGTAGCGATGTGTACATACTGAATTGTATTTGAAATACAATGTTACTTATTGTCATTTCTTTCGCTCTTTTCAGTTGTGGAAACAGTATCTGACCGTTCAGTGGTGACGCTCACACCGCCCGAAGGCTCTCTGTCGGGGGCAGAGCTCCCCCTGGAGCTGATGTACGGAGGCGTAGCTGTGGCGGGAGCCCCCAGGGCTGCCATTGTGGTCGGGGGGGCGCCGGGGACTGCGGGGGCCCAGGGAAGCGGGGCCTCTGAAAGGGTTCTGTTGGCTGGGAGGGGACTTGCCACCGCACATGTGGGTGAAACGGCGCATTTTACTATCGGTACGGGTTAATTTTTTATTCGTACAATTAGTTAAATTAAAGAATACATAAAAATAAAGAACTCTTTCTTTTATATATGGGCCCATTGTGATATCTCCTATATTTCACATTATTCCCTTTGATAAAGTTCACCAGAATTATCATTGAGTATTCGGCTGTTTCCTGGTTCTACATGCCTCCACAAGGTATCTGAGGCTTATTCTCATCAAGGCCGAGTTAATTAAACTTAACTGCTACCAACCATCAGCCAGTGGGACTGTGACATCGCCAATCGGGGTACGCCGTGAGGCTGAAGGTAGTGGGGAAGTGAAGGAGATGGAGAAGAGGAAGGTTGGGAAGTATCTGACTATTCAGATCTGGTCACCAAACACGGCTTAAGCCATTTCAAGCAACGTTTCCATTCTGAATGGTGGCCTTTCAATCGAACGACGCTTAGAATACCTACCACTCTGGAACGTGAACGCAAATGTACTTTTTATTATTTTATATCAATTAAATGTGAAATAAACAAATATAATTAGGTTAATATCATTATGTTTACCTTATGAATTCCTATTTAAGTGGATCCAATACTGATTTTTGTTATTTCACATTTTGATGTAAATTATTTCCAGATGGTTCCCAAGCTGGGAACGGCGCCCCCGAGGTTGTGCTCCAGACCCGTTCGCTAGGCCGAGCCGTCGGGGTGGCCCTGACCAGGGCCGGACCTGCCCTATGGAAGGCGGCCTACTCTGCCCCACAGCCCGGCCATTATTTACTCAGGGTGCTGTGGGATAATAGACTTGTCAAAGGTATTATTTTTATCATTTTTTTTTTTGTTTCTGTAGAGTCGAGCCCTCCACACATGGACGACCGAAACCCAACTAGAACTAGTTGGCTACAGCAGTTGCAAACTGGTTGGCGACCAAGCTTCGCTCACGACACTACTCAAGTTGCATTATCGCATCTCGCAGTGCACATTGTCATTGTCATATTGTGTTCAACAATGTCTATAAGCGTGTCTACTTTTTAAATTTGTGGCATAAAAAAAATTCTAACCTAACTACTTTTGTTCTCAGGGTGTCCGCTATCAGTGGTGGTGTCGGGAGGCGCCGACGCCTCTCTGGTGACCTGCTCGGGCGTGGGGCTCTCCCAGGGCGTGGTGGGCCGCGAGATACGCTCCTGGATAGACACCCGCCGCGCCGGGCCCGGAGAACTGACAGCACACTGCACGGGTAAGAACACTTTACATAGAGGACGGAGTCAACCTGTTTTTGAGGGAGGAAATTCAAAAGTCGACAATTGAGTTTTGATAACTCATATTTCTATTCTATATATTTCTCGTACTAAAACATTTAATATTCCAGGACCCCGTAAGGTGGCATACTGCGAACTATACGAGCATCGGGACGCGACCTTCACGCTGAACGTGAAGCCCCAGGAGGCGGGCAAGCACCAACTGACCGTGAAGTACGCCGGGGAGCACGTTCCTGGCTCCCCCTTCCAACTGCGTGTGGCAGGCGCCCCCGATGCCTCCAAGGTAACATAATATGAGACGTATGAAAGAGTCGGGTTTTTGTTAATGTCAAGAATTATGATTATTTGCAGCCTTAGTTCTCGGAGGGATATTGTACTTCTGCTTATCGATAGCTTAATACCAAGACTATATCAACTTTTTGGTGAAATGAGTTTTGAACTAGACTCTATTTGTGTGTAAAAATATGGCATCTCTAACTCCCTCTAACAAAAAAAATCTTTTTTTACTTTGTTTATTCCGAAATAATAATTTATGAATATCTTGACTTGAAGCTGTATATTTTTTAACGGTATCGTATCGATAACTGATATCCTGGCTGAGATAGGATTCTACTCTCCGGATAATTTCACGCCAGGCCGCCAACACAGATTTTTAATATTTATTAGGTGCAGAACCAGTTTACAAATGTTGCCCATGAGTAGACCTACTAGGTTAGTCAACTGTTAAATGTGGATATTTTCCGCATGGCTTGTAGCAAATTTAAGTATGTACACACTATGTATGTGAGCTATATATTTTGCTATTTATTGTAGCTTTTATACAATGTATTGGTTTATTAATAACCCCCTTAGCCTCAGAGCGCCGATCTATTGGCGCACCTATACTATGCTAAACAGTTCACAGTATCGATGTCACAGTAAACTTTGACGTATCTTATAATAGACAATTACATCAGAAATACCATGAATCAAAGAAAGTCCATTAGAGGAACCTTTTTGTCATCCAAATAAATAATCAATTTGTGAAACATTATTCTTCAACATTTTGCTAGCTGTAATGTAAAATATAACTAGCCCAACAGTACTCGTGCACCAGTTTCTCATGTTTGGGTAGCATTATTAGTTTGATTATAGCAGTGATTATTTCTATTTTTGTTATTAACAGGTGCGAGTGTACGGGCCAGGCGTTGAGGCCGGCGTGCTAGCAACCTTCCAGTCGCGCTTCATCTGCGACACGCGAGGAGCGGGCGCCGGCCAGCTGACGGTCAGAGTGCGCGGACCCAAGGGCGCCTTCCGGGTGGAGATGCAGAGGGAAAGTCAGAAGGACCGCACCATTCTCTGCAAGGTATGACCTCGTTTACTATGTTACATGTCATTCTCTTCAAGTAATGACTTGTTCTATGTTACATGTCGTTCTCCGCAAGTAATGAGTTAGTTTACTGTATTATATTACATATTATATTGTATGTTTACTACAGTTTAATATCGGTTTCACGTTTCCCTCATTTGACTTTTTTTCTGCTATTTATGCCAAAAAGCCGAAGTCTCGTTTTGTTTTATTCATTCTCTTACAAATATTTCCCCCAATTTACATTTTGTTTAAATTTGTGCTCCCGGTTTTACATCATTTTTACATACCAACTCTACTTCCCCAAACCCAAAACTGGACTACCTGGATATACCTTTTTATACCAAGTCAACATTGTATTATTATTGTTCAACTATAATTATACAGTGAAGATTAGAGAGATAAACTCAAAATTTTTAATATACGGAATCTTCGCCAATACCGAAATCTTTTCAATTTGATCAAAAACTCCTTTTTTTTCCGGAAACTAGGGAATTTTCTCTTCTCTTGACTAGTGTGGCCGGCGGCGGCCTCCACGTGCTTGATTTTGATTGGCCATACTAGGTCTAGTATGCAGAACGTCATTTCCTTTAACCACGCATTTTGTCGGACAAGATAGTGCCTACTTGGTTCACTAAGATTGGTTTTGACGGGAAAAATTAAATCTACCGGTCAAACCTGCATGTCTGTAGGCCCCTATGCAAACGTTTATTTTTCTGTTAAATCGTTTAAAGTAATTTATTTACGATTTTATTATTAAATTGCCATTCCTTTTATTCACGTTTTTAATAATTGTTAAATCGCATTTCGTTTTTACGTCACTTGTTCTGTAAATTTTCATTTGTCACCATCACTGAATTATTAGTTTTACACTAATTGACAAATAATAATCTAACCCACTTTTTGGCTCCTTTCCATTGGAACATTTGACCGCCAACTCATATTTTACATCAATAATAATTAATGCTTTTATTCACATTATCATTAAACTAAATAATGAATCGTGTTAACGAGCACTTTGGTCAAGATCCTTCTAATTGAAAGCTGCTTGCTTGCGCTACAGCCCGTTAACAAAGCTTCTTCTTCCCACAGTTTGACCCCACGGAGCCCGGAGACTACAGGGTGGAGGTGAAGTGGGCGGGCAAGCTCGTACCCGGTTCTCCATTCCCGGTCATGATATTCGACACGCAGGAAGAGCTACGGCGCTACATGCACAGCGGACAGGTGCCCTCCTAACACCCACACAGTATGTCACAACTCTAGCTGCACCTAACCTAACCTTACTTCTAAACTAACCCAAATTAACTAACCCTCTTTCTAGTGTAACTAAATCTTGTTTCTAACACCACTTCAGGGGCAGTCGGTCTATGTAAACATAGGTAAAGATATGTGCATAGCAAATCAGTCATTAGATTACGGTAGGTCAAACAGATTTCGCATTTAGCGAGCCAGTAGCGGTAGATTACCACCTGTTGTGGGCGATATAATGTTTACTATAAAGGATTGGTTACACGTCACCATACGTTAATATTATAAATGCATCTCGGAAGCTTTGAATGGAAGCTTTTGAAATGTGGATATAATGAACAAGTATTGTGAAATTGTACTATCTATAAAAAGAAAAATCTCTATTGTGTACAATGATCAAGGTACGAGGAACAATAACCCAATCGACAATCCAGGGGAATATTGATGGAAGACACCGCACCTCATGACTTTGTAATCCACGTGACTGGTACCAGTGCAGTTCTGCAGACTTGTTCCGGGCTTCAGCCTGCAGGGTTCAAAGATTGCTTTGATTATAGCCAACCTCCGATAAGAGAGGGCACCAGAAGAAGAGAAATGAATGTTCTTGGCCACGTTACATGTCTTGACATATTCCCATTTGACTGGGTAGATTATGATGGTAATGTCAGCTACTCCTGTCTTATTTCTAACCTAACATACTAATTCTCACCTAACCTTATTTTTTCTTTCTGACCAACTCAATAATAATAAGATCAAACCTAACCTAACAATACCTTCTTTTACTGCTAGTCGCGCAGTAAAAACTAAACTTATTTCTGTTTTGTTACTCTTCAATAGTTTAAAGTCTAAACCCACTGTCAAACTTTAACTTGGGTAAAGTTGTGTTTTTTTATGCGAGTACCAGAGTGCATACGAGTCCTAACTGTCCAGAGCCAGAGGGACTATGACATCCCCAATCGGGGAATTTTGCGAGGCTGAAGGAAGTGGGGAGGGAAAGGAGATTGAGAAGAGGAAGGTTGGGGTTGGCATAGTTATCTATTCTTCACCTGGGCCTTTGTCAGTGAAGAAAGGCGAAATATTTTATATTCACTGGTTCCAAAAAGAAACTCTATTAGGTAGTATGACATATTTTATCAAAACACTTCCTAAACTACTCAGATTTATGTTAGAGTTGTCTCTTTCATTTCTAAGGTTAATGTATGGGATTCAGTACTTTCTCTCTTGTGTGCGAACGTTTCTATCGCTTAGTTTATATGTATTAGTTTTCAGTAGCGCACCTTTTTTTTTTTCCTTTTACCGTGTTTTTTAAAACTTTTCAATAAAAATATTTTTAATGTTTACGACAGTGTAATGTTATTTTTTTCAGGGTACGCTACAGAAATATTTTGCAACGCACAGTGACCACAAATCCGATAGTTACGTGGCAAGAGAAATTACATGTTGGAAACATTTTTGGAGAGAACTTCACCATCGAGTAATTCGGTTCTTATGCAGCTGCAGTTAAAGTTGTGTCTCGCATGGCGACACACTTCACTTTTTTGTACAATACCAGCCATTATGTTTGGCCAAATTTAAATTATAGAAAACGTGTATTGCCAATTTTCGTATTCTTACAATATTATGTCACTTTACTTAAATAAGCTATCACACTTAATTTAAGTGAACAATTACATTTCAAAGTTCACCTAATTTAAGTGTTAAATCTCTGTGAGTTCACTTAATTTAAGTGTTAAATCTCTGTGAGTTCACTTAATTTAAGTGTTAAATCTGTGTGATTTTACTTAATGAAAGTGTTCAATTTTATGTAGCTCCCAGATGTTTTTTTTTTTTGTGCAATTTGATGTACAGCCTGCAATGCACTTTACAATATTATGTATTGTATAATTTTACGAACGATTTTGTTAAAAAAATTTACAACGACCCATTGTGTTATTTATTTATATTAGATATACTCGTATTTATCAAAAGAAGCATTTGAAATTTCATTCACTGGTTATTGAACGCAATTTTATACTTTATAATTTTATAACTCACCTTACGATTTGGTAATCAGTGCCAATTTCTCATTTAGTTTCACAAATAATTTAATATATTCCCATTTCCCAATTTTTTATGTACATTTTTGGGATTTCGATAGGAATTAGAAAGAATTGATGGGCAAAAAAAGTGTTTTGTGGTCCAATATTAAAGTGAGGACATTGTTATGTACAAAAGAATATTATCGCATGTTGTTGACATTCCATTTTCTCAATGTATATAATTATACTTGCAACATTTTAATTTATTGTTTTTTAACACCTTTTGCATCATGTTATAAATAAATGTAATAAAAAATTTTAACTTTTTTTTTTGGGTAATTTTTTTTATAAATTTTAAAGTCATGATTGATTTTAAATTTATGATAAAACAATGATTGTTATTTCACCGCAGGCCACTGAAAGGATTGGCTTAGTTCCATTATGCACAGCAACAGGAAGACAAGCAATCGCACCATAGGTAAGAATTATTAACGTTGATCATACTTTTTTTTTTCTCCTTTTTTATGGTTAATACCGCACAAGAGTCCCAACCGTCTGGAGCCAGTGAGACTATGGCATCCCCAATTGGGGTATGTTGCGAGGTTGAAAGTAGCGGGGAGGGGAAGATGGAAAAGAGGATGATTGGGAAGTACCTGGCTATTCAGATCTGGTCACCAAACACAGCCATTTCAAGCAACATTTCGATTCTGAATGATAGTCTTTCATCAGGGTAATACTTAGAGTATCTACCATTCTGGAACGTGCCGCAAATATACTTTATATTATTTAATATGAATAGTTATTTGCGCATGCCGGGTTAGACCCCGCGACCTTTGGATTCGTAGTCGAGCGTCTTACCACTCGACCACGGAGGCCGTACAAATGACAACTGTTTTGACACCTGTTATTGTGGTGTAATTAGAGGTCAAACTACTCGACAAAAAAACTCGGGAAATACAAAAATAGTAGCGTTGTGACCGCTTTGAAAGAACTATTTCAAAGAACTACTTCTTTTGGCAACAGTTCCTACTTCATTCAAACAAATACTTCAATTGAAGTCGGTAGTTCCTTTTAGCGTTCATTCATTTCAATAACTTCATTTCATTGAACAAATATTTCAATCGAAGTTGGTAGTTCATTTTAGCCTTCATTCATTTCATTAACTTCATTTCATTGAAGAAATACTTCAATTGAAGTTGGTAGTTAATTTTAGCCTTCATTCATTTCATTGAAAAAATACTTCAATTGAAGTCGGTAGTTCATTTTAGCGTTCATTCATTACATTGAAAGAACTACTTCAATTTGCAGCAGTTCAGTTGCGAAGGTGAACTTTATTTTGGAGCGTCGCTGCACGTCAGCGGCGCTGCGCTCCACCTCTCTTACTAACCGCACTACAGCTGCAGTAGCGCGGCAGTGCGTGTCACTATATCGATCATTTGCATTCTTAGTGTTGAACAATATGGACGACTCTGACTCTCAAGAAGATATCATTGTACATATTATCTTTGCTATGTGAGGAGACAGAAAGAAAATACAAGAAAAGATTGTGGGTACATGATATTCCAAAATCATGCAGTGAGGAAGGAGAATATTACACACTACTGCCAAATGAAAAAAATCCACGAATTATTGCAGATGGTAGAGGATAACAAAAAAAACAGGACACTAAATTTAGGAGAGCTAAGCAGACTGGCGACTGTAGCGCACTATACCGCATTGACATCAGCGGCACTGCGCGTCGCAACATGTCAAAATATTCTCCCGGGGGCGACTTTGTCGCGCCGCGCCGCGCCGTGCAGTGAAGCGCCGCTGCAGTGCAGTTTGTTTCATACAAAACAGTGAAAAAATATTTCGTGGTGATGTGACGCGCCGCGCACTGCAGCTTTCATTAGATATAACAAATGTCAACTGTTTGAGCTCTATCTGTGTGGCGTACACAAGTTACTGTGGTATGGTAAATAAACAATTCAAAAGATAAAAATGGATATCTTCTCCAAAAACTATTATGTTATAAACAAGTCAAACTTCATAATGAGGCGTTGGAATATTTTTCTCTAAATAATTAAATGCACTTGTAAAACACATGCCCATAGAATAAGACGCACATTTCTAGCAATCATCAATGACAAACCACCCCTCGTCTTTCTCATCTTGTCCCAGTCACATCATCCTAAGTTATACATATTAATATGCTCTTTTTGAATATTCTATTTATGATAAGGTAGAGGGGAGGGGATGGGAAAAAGGAAGGTTGAGAAGTACCTGGCTATTCAAATCTGGTCACCAAACACGGCTAAAGCCATTTCAAGCAACGTTTCAATTCTGAATGTGAGTGATGTGAAGGTGGTCTTACACCAGAGCGATACTTAGGGTATCGACTACTCCGGAACGTGCCGCAAATATAATATATATTATTTTATATCAATTAAATGTGTTATGACACATATTAATTAAATAACATTCTTACACCAGAGCGATACTTAGGGTATCGACTACTCCGGAACGTGCCGCAAATATAATATATATTATTTTATATCAATTAAATGTGTTATGACACATATTAATTAAATAACATTATTTACGCACGCCGGGTTCGAACCCGCGACCTTTGGATTTGTAGTCGAGCATTTTACCACTCGGCTACACAGGCCGTCAAAAGAATGATATCAGCTTTCAACACATTTCTTTGCTTTTTTAATTCTTTCTAGTAAAGGGGTATAGACTGCGGAGCGTGTGCTAGAATCTCGCACCGGTGACTCGAGCAAATTAACATTACTGGGTGTTCCACTCAAATCGTCCGAGACTTCAGAATTTTCATTGTTACCAAAAAGTCTCTCTTCCAAACTCAAAACCTTTTTTGCTTTCGGCCTTTTTTCTTTGTTGCGACCGTCAATTTTTTTTACGACCGGTGAAAATTTATTCACATCACTCTCGTAACATTCTGTGCTCCTGGTGAATTTTTTTGTTGGAATCGGAGAATACTCGGCCAAATCGTAGTTCACGGTTTCGTTTTGGTCAATTTCAAAAGCGTTTTCCGAATCCGGCATATTTTTTAAATCTATTGATTTTTCAAAAGCGTCGTAATCGTCGTTTACACACCCGAAAAAATGGCTCTCTCTTCTTTTCGTTTTCGTGGGAAAATAATCGTCACAATTGCTCAAATCTGTTTTTACAGGAGTAGAAGAGTTTGGAATCTCTTTTACACATTGATTTTTATGAATTGTTGATTTTGAATCTGTATCTTTTGTCCTGGTTATAATTGTTTCAACTATATTAGAGAGTTCTGAATCACTTACCTCATCATCTGCACAATCTAGACTCATGTCTTTCAAAAGCTCCGCTGTTGTGTTAGCATCTTCAAATAAGTGTTTCTTTCTAGACAGCATAGGACTTTTACAGTTGAATTTATGATTCCTAATGTGATTAACATCTCTATTCAATTCTATTTGTTCTGCATCAAATTCCAAAGGTTTGACTTTTGAATTTCTCTCAGAAAATTTGGCTAAATCACTAACAGGTTCGTCCCCGTGAACATCTAAACCTTTTACTAAATCACAAGGTTCAACTAAATGCTCTAAAGATTCAGATAAGTCATTTAAAGGTTCAGCTAAATTTTCTAAAGGTTTGGCTAAATAAACATCAATCTTTTTTTGCATAGAATCCACGTCTTTGACATTCTTCTTTCTGGTCTTTTTTGTCTTAGTCTTAAAACTTACTTCTCCACTATCTTTTCTCTTTTTTCCTTTCTTACTTTTGCTAGATGCGTCCACACTTAAGTTTCTCAAACTAACTTCCAGTTCGTCTAAGTTTTTTTGAGCAGTTTTCTTTTTGGCGGGTTTCTTTTTGGGTTTTTCCTTGATAAGGGATTTCTTGAAATTTTCAACTAGCTGGGGATGAGCTGCTTCGACGAGATCTTGTCTTTCAACTGTGGTCCAAAGATCTTGAAGTTCAGCTTCTCCTGTTGAAATATTCATTTTTAAAACAACACCTGCATAAGTAAAAGCATAAAATATAATGATTTTGAAATAATCACTCGGATAAAAGTCAGAGTTAACCAACACCTCTTGGAGTAAGAAAAATCTCGTCGAATTTTATGTTTCAAAGACCCAATCATGTCTGATTACGAATAAAAGGGATCATAATGACAATTTAGTCTCCTCCAACGGAAGTAATCTTCCCAACAAGCCTTCCATTGAAATGCTTGGTGTAAACTTAAGTGACTAGTTAAGACACGGGGGCTCCATCAAAGTCAGAGAAAAGTTAGCCTCAGAAATTGGGCGCACTGTACAGGGCCCGCAGATACTTCAATAGTAAAAATCGCAAGTGCGCGCCCCACTGTTGAATTTGGCAGTCACTCTCTGGTCTGGAGCCCCTAAATACCTAAAAAAAAACTTTGGAGCACAGGCGTCAGATGGGAATGTTGTCCTTGTTCTACCGGTATTTTAATGGAAGATGCTTCGAGGAACTTGCAACATTGATCCCTTCGGCACTGGTGTATACTCGAGAAACTCACACCCAACATTTGTACACGGTTGACATTCAATACATGAGAACGGGTTGCTTTTAGGACTCGTTCTTATTTTCAACAGCTCGGCTGTAGAACGATTTGCTGGCCTCTGTATTTCCTCCCTTCTTCAACATGGGCCTCTTCAAGACCCAGGTTCACTCTTCCCTTTCTTCAAAAAAACCCTCCACACAGCATCCCCAAAGATGAATAGGCCCTTAGCAAAATTATTTCCCACAAGGCCTTTTATATGGATGTAAAAAAAAATATACTCGTATATATATTTTTTTAATATACGAGTATATATATATATATTTTAAATTTTAATATATATGTATATTTATTAAAATCTACATATAAGAAATCCCTTGAAAGCTGAAATTAAAATATAATGGCCTGATTTGAAACCCATTCACCAATGTATAAGGTTTTCGCACACATTTTTTTTTTATCTAACTTTATGAAAGAGTTTCACCGTAAATGATTTAAACATACCCTCAACTTGGTCATCAGAAACTAGTCCCGAATAATATCCCTCGGGGTCCTCCCACATCACCTCGTAACACGCCACTCCTGCAACAAAAAAAAACAGTAATAAAAACCACATACGTGCGGTGTTTTGATCGACCAGTTTGATTACCACCCACCAAATCGAGATGGACTGGTTTAAAGGTCGAACCGCAGCAGACCGTCGCTGCGCGTCAGCGGCGCTGCCCTTCACTTCTCTTACTAACCGCACTACAACTGCAGTAGCGTAATTATGTCGATCATTTGCATTATTAGTGTTGAACAATATGGACGACTCTGACTCTCAAGAAGATATCATTATATTATCTATGTGAGGAGACAGAAATAAAATACAAGAAAAGATTGTGGGTACATGATATTCGAAATCACGCGGTGAAGAAGGAGAATATTACACACTACTGTCATATCTTCAAAAAGATCCCAAGAGATGGTATGAGATTCATACTTACCTCAGGATGTCGAAAGAAAAATTCTATGAATAATTACAGATTGTAGAGGATAACATAAAAAAAATAGGACACTACATTTAAGAGAGCTAAGCGGACTGACGCGCAGTGACGTGTAGCGCACTATCCCGCATTGGCATCAGCAGCACTGTGCGTCACGTCGCTGCACGTCAAAATATTCTCCCGGGGAAACTCTGTGACGCCGCGCCGTGCCGTGCAGTGAAGCGCCTCTCTGGTGCAGTTTTTTCATACAAAACGGTGAAAAAATATTTCGAGATGATGAGACACGCCGTGCAGAGCAATGCAGCGACGTTTATCTTGTGCAGATTCGACCTTTGAGTTTACCTTTTGGGTTCCTTTTTTTCTTTATTTTCTGGGGCCGGAGAGGGCAGGGTGAAGGGCTGTTTGGGTGTAGCAGCTGCCATCTGGTGACAAGTGGCAGAAACTTCTCAACGCAATAGCTTTCGGTCCAACACAGCCAGTGCTTCATCAGTTTCTAGACAAACATATAAAAAAATATTTACACACAGAACGGCATACTTAACTATGCAGTTGGTGGCGTTGCCACTGTAGGTATTGAGGTTACTAGTGTGAAATAAGTATGGATTGAACTAGTTAAACACCACGCTGTTTCACCACAAAGGTAGGCAGAGAGGATGGGCCGCCAAACTAATGTCTCATACACACTCTTCTGACTTTTGACATGACCCGACTCATGAATGTATTTGATTCACTTGATCGCGCCACATTTTCCTTAGGCGTCCCCGACTCTACCATTGACTTTCACGTCATATATTTTTCTTTTACACTTTTCTTTGTTCATCCACTCTACATGCCCAAACCATCTAAGCGTCCCTTTCTTAATCTAATTAAAATAATCTAAAAAAAAATCGATTAAAAATATGTATTTATGTTAGGGTAGGGGGAGCTGAATTTTCGATTAATGGCGATTCATAGCTTAAATCGTCGATTAAATCACAGAGTTTGATATACTTTTACGTGAATTTTTTGTTAGGGTGGCGGACTGTTAATGCAGACAGTTTTACATCTCACGGTAAACTTGATGAGGTCCGGACGCCCCCATTTGGGGCAGAAGTCTTGCGGGGTGCTCTCCTTAGGGTCCAGGAATTCCCGCAGCAGGGAAGGGGACGGGAAGGCCTCCGCCCCCGCGAGGCAGCGCCCCCGTAACTGGAGTTCTGACTTCATGTTGAGGCGCCATTCCCTGGAAATAATTTAGTTAGTGGATTATTCTTCCTCCTACGGTCGCCCTCTCTTATGAGAGATAGGCTATCATCTGAACAATCTTTAACAACTTCCGCGGTCGGGCGGTTGAAATCCATGGCCAGAGATCTAGAAAATTCGAGTTTGAAACCCAGCATGCAAGAGCCCGGCAGTCAAAATAATGCAAGGTAATATAAGCGTAATGAATAGGATTAAGAAAGGGAGGCTTAGATGGTTTGGGCATGTAGAGCGAATGAACGAAGAAAGGAGTGTGAAAAGAGTATAAGACGCCAAAGTGAATGGAAGAAGTTAGGAACGCCCGAGAAAGACACTGCACGATCAAGTGAATCAAATACTTGAGTCAAGCCATGTCAAGGTCAGAATAACAGAAGAGTATGTGTAAGACGTTGTATGAATGTGAATGAAGCAAGGAAAGTGTGCCAAGACTGAGTTGTATGGCGGTCAATCATCTCTGCCTACCCCTGCAAAGAAACGGAATGGTGGTTAGTTAGTTAGTTTAGTTAGAAACCCAAACAAGTGTATAAAACTTTCTGTGTTATTTCACATATAATTAGTACATATACAGTATATTTGCTGCATGTTTCCGAGTGCTAGATAATTTCAGTGTCGCTCTGGTGGAACACCGCCATTCAGAATCACAACGTTGCTTGAAATGGCTTTAGTCCGTGACCAGATCTGAAGTCAGGTATTTCCCAACCTTTCTCTTCCCCATCTCCTACCCTTTGGCCTCATGACGTACCCTTATTAGAGATGCCATAGTTCTACTGGCTCCGGGCACTTGGGACTCTTATGCGGTATCCTAATAAAAAAAGGAAACACATTAGGGGACTCAAATTCGAATGGCGCGCACACCTAGAGTTAAAAAGGGTGACCTACTTGTACCCATTGCTATTGCAAGAGTTTTGTGTGACACAAGTGGCACAGCCTCGCTTGGTGTGGAGACGAACGGAACCCCCGTGTCCACAGTTAGTGCAGCTTGTTACATCTTCCACTTTCCTCCTCCACTTCTCAAATTTTTCAGGTTCACTACTCCATGATAACAGCCTAAAATGAGAAGACAAAAAACTTATTTATTATAAAGTGATTCATTTAAGCACGATGGTCGACTTCTACCAAAACTACTCGCATGCGCAGTCATAGATTGAGTCATGTTTAGTGACCAGATCTAAATAGCCAGGTACTTCCCAACTTTCCTCTGTGCCATCTCATTCCCTTCAGCCTCACAACATACCTCGAATTGGGGTTCTTGTGCAATAATGAAATACTTCATTCTGAACGGTGTCCTTTCACCAAATTTTCGTAGCATCTACTGTCGACAATCTTCCGCTCTGGTTTACGCTGGATTTGAAATGTGAAGTTGAGACGACGGTGTACCTGGCTATTACATCCTCGTCAGCATGCTGCATGATGAAGCTGGTGGCCGCGGAGTGCCCAACTCCGTCCACTCCGGTGCCATTGTAGTCGGAGCCACAGAGCAAGGCTAAAGCCACCATTTTGTTGCGCCCGAGATCTGGTGGAAATAATTTCATTTGTAACTTTAGAAAATGACACATCAGATTCAATGGAAGATCTAAGCTGTAAATAGCTGAAAACTGAAGATGCAATTTTACTACCCTAACGTGGAAAAATATTTTTCTATTGATTTCCATGTTTTTGTTTCTAATTTATATTCACTAAATACCTGGCCTCCATGGACAAGTGAAAGGACGCTCGACTACGAATCCAGAGGTTGCGAGTTCTAACCGCGTGCGCAAATACATTTTATTTAGTTAATATGTGTCATAACACATTTAATTAACATAAAATAATATATGGTATATTTGTGGCACGTTCTAGAGTGGTAGATACTTTGAGTATCGCCTTGGTGAAAGACCACCATTCAGAATTGAAACGCCGCTCTAAATGCCTTTAGCCATGTTTGGTGACCAGATGACAGCCTGGTATTTCCTAGCCTTCCTTTTCCCCATATCCTTCCCTTCCCCAATGCCTTCAGCCTCACAACATACCCCTATTGGAGATGTCATAGTCGCACTGGCTCCAGACGGTTGGGAGCAGTTAAGACTCTCGTGCGGTATTCACTGTAAAAAAACATGTTTAAAAAAACATTCTACAGAGAGCCGACTGAATTTAGATAAAAATTCAGTCGGATGAAATATGCCTTTCGGGAGTCAATTCAAAGAAACAAGTTTCTGGTGCCACAAATTATTGACAGTCCCTGTGGTTATAAATGGGGTTTCTCACTCTAATTAATTACTTTGAATGTAATAACTCACCCATGGATTGCTGAACTCGCTTGAGATCGTAGACGTCCACAGTTCCAGCGCCCGAACCAGACACGGTGAAGTTCCGGTACAGTCGCGTCGCTCCGTAGACAAAACAGTCCGAGTCCTGCGATATGACGGCCACCACCTCCTGGACACCAAAGACACACAACGCACGCATTATCATACTGTTATAATATCTTTACCACACCGCATTACCTTTTTGTTAAGCCCTCCTAATCACACCATTTAACCCAAATGGTTTCACAGCACCTGTTCCGTCAACTGTCCAAGAGCCTGAACCTTCATCCATCAAATTATCTTCTTCACATTTCCTACAGCTATTGAGTGCTTTCCACTCCCAACACTATGTTTCCCAGAGTTGTAGATACTCTAAGCATCGCCCTGGCGAAAGACCACCATACACAATCGAAACATTGCTTGAAATGGCATTGGCCGTGTTTGGTGATCGGATCCAAATAGCCAGATACTTTCCAACCTTCCTCTTCCCCATCTCCTTTCCCTTCCTACTACTTTCAGCCTCACAATATACCCCAATTGGGGATGCCATAGTCTCACTGGCTCTAAACGGTCGGGAGCAGTTGGGACTCTTGTGCGGTATTCACTATAAAATTTAAAAAAAAACAATTTAACGTGTCTCTGAAAGTAGCAGTATCCTGTCAATAGCCCCACCACCCTCTTCAGTGAGGTTGTACCCATATAGAGTAGTTGCCTGGTTCATTTGGGTTTTGGTCCTCCCATGAGAACTCTGGATTTTCTTTCTTCCATTCCTTCCAGGACTGGGTGGCATTTGACCTATTTTTCAATACGGAGCATACGTTGACAGGCGGCCACTTCTACAAGTAGTGTTTTGGACACTTTCTTTGCCAGGCAAACATCGGCATAGTATTAATTAGTCTTACCCCGGTTTCATTGAGATGAGCGCACATGGCTTCCGCCTCTCCCGTGCCAGTGAGACACAGCAGACCCATGCTGGAGAGCAGCTTCTCGCACTAAAATCATCGGAACACGGAACAACGAATTAAACACATTGATGTTTATACATAAAATGACCAACAACTTGTTACCAAAATATTTTTCTTACAAAATTATCTACAATGTTGATATTCACAAACATAATACAAGGGCATGCAAAGAAATCAGACAACCGAAAAAGAATAAAGCCAACACACAAAATAACTTACTATATAAAGGTTTGAAATCTTATAATGCACTGCCGGAAACCATCCAAATTATGACAATCAATAAATTCAAAATAGCCTATAAGAACTATTTGAAATACATTTAAATCAAAATAATAAGTTGTATTTACATTAAAATAATAAGTCTAACTAAAAATAAATAAAATTAAAAACTAAAACTAACATTATAAATAACTATCATCATTCAGAAAGTATTACCATATGACAGGGTTAAATAATTATTCTATTTATAATGCAAAGAATTTAATTTGTAATCAAATTAATTCCAGCAAAAAATTCATGACGCCGTCTATGTTTGCAATTGTGTTCTGACAACTTGGCTCACGATTATTAAGGTGGTTGATAAAATATTGAAAAAAAATAAGAATATTAACAGTTTTCAAGAAGTGTGTGTTAAAAATGACGCTTAATGAATTGGTTGTGACGGCAGAATTGGCAGGCGTGCCATGCCCGGATAGTGTGGAGGTTCTGGGATCGAGTCTTGGTTACAACATAATCTTTTCATATTCTTTGAAGATTGTTAATATTATTTCAGTACCCGAAAATTACCCAGCATTCAAATTGGTAATAGCCATGTTAAGTGACCATATCAGAATAGCCAGACACTTCTCACACTACCTCTTTCCCGTCTTCTTCTCCTTCCCATTCCCTTCCGCCTGAAAACATACCCCAATGAAAAAACCATAATCCCACTGGCTCCGAGCAGTCAGAACTCAGTGTTCACATTTATTTATAAACTAACGGACTGTTGTCCAATTACAAAAAAAATACATAACACGAAATGAGAAAAAAGAGCAACAGAGAAAGAATAGCACAGACATATTAAATGAAGCAATGACAAAAATAGGACAAAATATACATAAAAAAGAACATTCAAATCAAAGCTAAGGTCAAGTCAAAGTTTTGGTAGTTTACATAAAAATATAAATAAACTTACATGGCTCAGTACAGTTGCGAACCTTTTCCGAGAGGTGTTTTGGGCTCGGGCCGGGTTGCGTAGGGCGCCACCTCGGGCCAGGGCTTGCGCCTGGGCCCGGGCTGCCATGGTCGCAGCCTTGAGGGCGGGGGCCTCCCCCTCAAGCACAAACACGGGCACCACTTCATGAAGGAGCAAATAGCTGGTGCGGAAATACAGGTTCCTGGAAAATAAATATGTGTTTCAAGGTTCTTTAAAAAACATTGCTTGAAATAACTTTATCCGTGTTTGGTAACCAGATATGAATAGCCAGCTACTTTCCAACCTTCCTCTTCCCCATCTACATCCTCTCCCCACTACCTTCAGCCTCACAACATACCCCATTTGGGGACGCCATAGTCTCACTGACTAGACAGTTGGGAGCCGTTGGGACCTGGTGCGGTATTCACTATTAAAAAAAAAAACTTTATCCGTGTCTGGTGACCAGATCTGAATAGCCAGCTTCTTCCCAACCTTCCACTTCCCCGTCTCCTCCTTACTACCTTCAGCCTCAAAACATACCCCAATTGGGGATGCCATAGTCTCACTGACTAGACGGTTGGGAACAGTTGTGCAGTATTCCCTTTGAAAAAAATTTAAAACTTTATTTGTGTTTGTTAACCAGATCTGAATAGCCAGGTACTTCTAAATCTAGCTCTTCACCTCTTCACTCTCTTCACCCCCCCAAAATACCCCAATTTGAGGTGCCATAGTACCACTGTCGTAGAACAGTGTTTATTTTTTAAAGCTTGCCTGAGATACAGACGTGGCTGGGCGTAGTAGTCGGTGACATTCTGGCTGTCACACACCCAGCCCGACAGGTCCACTGCCACCGTCTCCCCACGAATCTGCAATAGAGGAAGACAGCATAAATAATTATTTTTTTAGATTTGACACGATTGAGAAAGGAGTGCCAAAGTTGGTCGGGACATGTAGAGTATATGGATGGAGAAAAGAGTGTCAGGAGAATATATTTATTTATAAACTAACGGACTATTGTCCAATTACAAAAAAAAACACATAACACGAAATGTGAAAAAAAGCAACAGAGAAAGAACAGCACATACATAATATTAAATGTAGCAATGACAAAAATAGAACAAAATATACATAAGAAATACATTCAAATCAAAGTCAAGGTCAAGTCAAAGTTTTCGTAAAGAATGACAAAAATCATTTAGACTGGAAATCTTATGACGCGTAAGTGAATGGAAGAAGAAGTCATGGCACGATCAAGTGAATCTAATACTAGATTCGGATCACTGAAGAGATAAACCGATAGATGTGTGTTGTAGGTGTGTCTGGCGTGCCCGAAGTAAGTTTAATTTTCCCTTACTCCGGGTGAATGCCCTGACCACCCACTGCTAGCAGGTTGTCCTTCTTATCCTTATTTGTTGCTACCATCTCACTCTCTCTAATGATGCTTAAAATCTTCAAGGAACAGTGGAAATAATCGTTTTATTAAATAATAAGTAAGTAATTTGTGTGTACTTACAAATGAAATGTTATTCGGCACTTATTTATGTAATTTGTTTAGATATAGTAAACGACCTCAAGCGACGCGTGACAGTAAACAGTTTTTAATAGTAAGGTTGGAGATTCATATTTTTTAAGAATATGTATAAAGACATAATATAAACAATGAGGTCAATCAGCATTATTAAAGCAATCCTCGTGCTATTAGCACATGTGTGATATCGAAACAATATTACTAACACCGTTTAAATAATTGTGTCCTTAAATATATCCTTGTATCTCTCTATCTACTTACACGGGCGAGAATATGTTTGTGTTTGAAAAACACATGCAATGTTGCATCTTAACCTAAAATCCTAGTTTAAAGTTAGACCAACTAGAAACCAGGTATTTTAAAGATTCATCGCAAGTAAAATGTACGGCGTGAATGTACTCAGTACTGGGTGCGATAAATACTCCCCTGCGCTAGGACTCACGAGTACATCCATTCCGCTGAAGAAATACCTTAGAAAAATACTCACTTTTTCCTTCTTCCTCATACAACATTCTAATAGGCCAGAGTATTCTATAGGAACCAGATATTTTCTAGATTTGTCGCAAGTAAAAAGTATGGGGTGAATGTACCCAGTACTTTTACTGGGTACAATAAATACGCCTCATCTTTAGTGTGAATGCAGACGGACAAAACAGTAGAATAGTAGCCACCGCTCTGCACTTACGTAGTGCTCCCAAATTCGCAAACTCGCTCGTATTCATTTTCGCAGCGTTCTGCATTTGAACTACGAACTGTTGTATTGCCCCAGTCTTGTCGCACTCGAGACTCCTCACGGAGCTGGGACAGGGAAGTATTGTCCTGTATTTTCTATAGTTCTCGTGTGAACTCTGCATAACGCATAACATCTGTTTTATACCTAAGAATCCAAAATACTGTGGAGTTGTGGAACGACCCCACAAATGTATTGTTTGCAAATACTAATGTGAGATTCCATGGTAAAAATGAGTAAAATATCAATGTTAAGTATCGATTTCAGTCAAATATTGAACAATAAAGGCGAAAAATTTACGTTAAAATTAATGTTACCTCGTAAAGCGGCTTCCTTTCACAGAACGGACCTAAAATGGTCCACAATCCTTTCACTCCCATTGTAAAATATCGCTTGAACACAGATCAGATCAGAGTTTTAATTAAATTATTATGTTTGTTCAAAAATTCTGATTGTCAGATAAATTTTGAAATTCGAATAAACGTCAAAGGTCAAAGTAGAAAGTTGCCATTATAAAAATGTATATATTCGTAAGTTCGTAAGGACCACTGAAAGTTTTTTTCATGCTTTCATTTGTTCAAAGATACGAACTTTATTAATTGTTTTCTTTATACAGAACAACTTATTGCAAGTTGTCAAATACACTCAAGGCCCGTATGCCGTTATCCATGAAGAGTTAAAAGTCAATTGAATAACCGCTGAAGATAAAACAAAACAAAGCAGCAAAGTGTGCACACTCGGAAGGATTCTAAACAAACGCCCAATACTTAATATTATATTAGATACATACGATTGACTTTTTACAACAAGAGAACGGAGTTTTCTTCGAGTTATCCTTATGTTAAAAAATAAATAAAAAAAACATCGCAAAAAAGATATACACAAATTGATATGAATTTATGTTTTTTTCTGTATATATGTATTACAACTTTATATTATGGAATGTATTGCATTGCACTACTTCTGCATACCTTCTGGAATAAATACTTTATTATAATGCACCTGAACGAAGGGGATATAGCGCAATATTATACACCAATACTTCTTCTAATAATATAAAAATTTTAAAATAGTGAAGAAGTTCTTTACTTTTGCATTTAGATATAATATATTTATTTTTTTTTTTTGTTAAAACCTACTTACCTAATTGTAAAAATTAATATACATGTTACCTTCTTCTTAAAATTACTTTTAAAATGTAAAAAAACAGTTAAAAGTAAATTGATAAATAAATACTTTTACCTTTTAACCCAATGGTGAAATTATTGAATATAAACAAATAAATTCCAAAGCACTCTTGAATTCTGAAAACTTTTTTAATTATAGAAAAAGCACTCACTACTTGTTGATTCTGCTACACTAAAAAAGCACCTACCTTTTGAAGATCTCGCAGAACTGATAATCCAATTAAAATAATTCACTTCATCACATACAATATTACAAAAGCGAAATCAACAACAAAAAACTGTTACTTTTTCACAACTATTTTTTTTAGAAAACACAATTTTCGGACGTTCACTATGATTAAATAATAAAAAAAATAACTTGAATAATCCTTTAAACAGCTTATTAAAAAAATATTTAGAAACGCGATTTCGGTATTTTAATTATTATTATAAATATATTATATTATTTCCGGACGGCAAAATCGAATAATAGTTGTCATTTTATTAAAACTGCAATAATCCTTTGATTAACTTTAAACCAAAAAAATTACTTCAGCCGCGTGCAATCGTTGCGACCGGTCTAAACAATGGCGCGTCGAATACTGATTGTTGGTCGGGCTTGTTGCGCGCTGCAATTCATGGCAAACAGTTTGCGCAGGTTTCTACGCATGCGAAAAATAGTGAGGGGCATCCATATTTTGAACTATAACTTTTTTTCCGATTAGTTTGTAAATTTAATACACATTTTGATTAACCTATTTCATATTTGTTACGAGCTTATAAATTATGCAATGCTTATAAATTATAGAATCAAAATATGCTTAATTTTTTTCTTACTGTCTGAAGTTTTTAGATTGTTATAAAAATAACCTGCTCGAAAAATAAAATCGACAAGTCTCCGGGACCGAAAAAAGAAACATCTCTATCAATGCCAGCATTAAGTATCTGAATGTTGGCAACATTGTGCTGACTGTCAAACTTCAAATAATAACCTAAAACCAAACAAATGGGTTTTATTATTGTCCGCGTCAGAAAATTAAAACAGAATTTTCTAATGATTGGGTTCGTGATATTAAGCCGATTTGGACAAGACCCGTGAAGACATGATACAATTATATTACAGTCTTTATCTTACATTTTTGGATTAATACATTTTCTCCTCGGTCACACAATATTTAAAAGGCAACTTCTATGCTAAACTCTCGGTCACGTCCGAATCAGACCTTTGTCAACAATTAAGTAACAATTTTTCACAAATCCATACCTCCATAATTTGTTCCTCCAAGATTACATCTATGCTTTGGTCGAGGATTGCGTAAATTTTGTTCTTGTGCTTTGTTCATGTGCAACTTAAGATACTAATAATAATATTGTATTCTCTTCCAAATTATTGTGAGCTGTATACTATTTTACCATAATTATTTGTCGATCAATGTGTTGGGTAAAAAATGGAGCAAACAACAAATCCTCGATCATTTTCCCGCGACAATTTTCCATTCTTCTCCAAGCCGAAACTGATCGGCTTTTTCAGCGTCGGGGCTAAGCGAAACTACATGAATGATTACTCTCAACTAAAATACATTAACAAGATCCCTGTCGGGAAAATTGCTTACGATTTGAACCATAATATAACTAGTGCGTTAAAACGCATAGAATCTGAAGAAAAGCTTAAATTTTTGCTGGAGTATTTCAAAGACCACAAGGAAGCTTTTGATGTCTTTTGATAAAAGTGAGATATCTCTGAAAGATGTGCCTTTTATGTGTTATCGAGGGTTGTTAAGAGAAATGAGTGCACTACCATACACAAATCAGGAACCGTTCAGGTTTTCCGCTTGTCTGTTCCGAGGAGTCATATATCTCCACTCTCTGAAGACTATAGAAGCTCGGACAAGGAAAGCCAACACCACGGAGAGAGAGAAGACCATGTGCGCTTGGGGCTACAAGTTTGAACAATATATTGTATCAGGTAAACACAAAAAACTGAAATCCAATTTTTTTAAATTATTAATCTCGCTGTAACCATGATGTAAAGATAGTCTACCGTGCTTTTTATATCTTTCATATCTCTTTAAATACATCTAATGTTAAAACAATATTTTAGGTATTCCTAAAACACACGTTTTTGCATATATATTTTTTAAATTGTTGCGATACTACATAAGTTTCAATGTCAGCTGCAACAGCAAAATACAAATTTCTTCGGCATTGAAAGAGAATATAGTACATTATGTCATTCTAACTTCATTAACCTACGTTCAACGTAGTCGATTAACGGGTTGATTCCTTATTATTTATTTTTAAAAGAAAGACAAACATTCCCGGGTTACAAATAACCTGACAATATTTGAAAAACTCCTACCGCCATCATAAAAATCGGAAGATGTTGCTTTTGCAATGATGGAGGACTTAGCCCGCAGAGGAATTGAACCCACAACGCCCGAGTGGGAATCCGACGCGTTTGTCCATTCAGCTACCGACCGGTCAAAAAATCTTTTTTAATATTTCAAGATGACCCTTCTCGCGATCCGGACATTGAGCCCCCCGTGGACGAATCTTCGGAATTCTCCGCCGTATTTGAAAGCCGATTGAACCAGCACCGTCTGATCTACGGGGCCGAAATGGACGGCATCCTGGTGGAAGGATCCTCCCTGAGGGAGGGCTTCCAGCCAGGAAAGCACCTCGAAGACCAGGTCCTGACAGAACTGCGGAAGCTGAAGTTCATCGAGTTGAAGACCAGCAGGAAAATCGAAGAAAAGAGACATGAAATAACTTTCAGGTACTTCATTTAACATAACAATTTGAACAAATGGGAATTCCCATGAAAAGTACTATGCACAAAACATTGTTCTGAATGTTTTGGCATTTATGGACTTGGAAACCTAATGCAGATAATATTTACCTAATTCTGTTGCCCAAGATGTTCATTATAAGGTATTTAAAAATATAAATAAAAAAATGAAATTTAATAAAAAAATGAATTTATTTTGGTAGTCCAGTCAAATTAGATAAAATAAAATCATTAATCGGTAAAAAAAGTAGTAAAAAGTAGTTTGTTAAATTGCCTATAAAAAAACCTTACACATTTTTTTGTATCTTCAATATTTTAGCTGTAATCCGACGTTGAGTAGCAAAATTATTTATATTTTTGCCTTCGATTTACCTTTTTTGGTTCTGTACACATAAACTATTTTTTCATATCAGTTATAGTTGCCGAGATATAGGGAAAAAACTGAAAAAGTGTACCTTTTTTCCAAGATGGCGGCTCGCGCGCCACAGTTTTTGATGGGAAATTTTAGTATGTTCAACGAGAAGTCATAATAAGCAAGTACAACAAAATTCAAATTTCTACCGATTAATGATTTTATTTATTTTATTTTATTATTTATTTATTTTTTTCGTAAGAAGCAATCACATGGTGGTTGGACATTATATTAAATAAAAAGAATACTTTGTTTAAAACCACAGAATTTATTATGATGAAGGCCAACCGGTTTCGCTTGGATCAAGCAGGGGCAACTTCGTCAGGGCACATATAATAACAGTTATTATATGTGCCCTGACGAAGCTTGATCCAAGCGAAACCGGTTGGCCTTCATCATAATAAATTCTGTGGTTTTAAAACAAAGTATTCTTTTATTTAATATAATGATTTTATTTGTCGAAAATTGGTCTAATTTGACTGGACTATATGGTTGGGCTGCATTTTCAATTTGCTTGCGTTTTTTTTTTTAAATCTGAATACCGCACAAAAATCCCGACTGTCTCCTGACTACTGCCAGTGAGACTATAGCATCCCCATTTCGGGTACGTCGTGAGGTTGAAGAGAGTGGGAAGGGGCAGGAGATATAAGGTTGGGAAGTACCTGGCTATTCAAACCTGGTTACTAAATACGTAGCAAATGTATTTGGTTCTAATATATAGGAACTAATATCGAACAAACAAAACATAGTAGCACTTATACACATTCTAAAGTATTACAATTATTATAACAAATGTACTTACTGTTATGTTATTTTCTTAAAAATTGTTTGTAACCATGTAATAAATAAATAAATAAAACATGGCCATTGCCATTTTAAGCAATGTTTCGATTCTGAATGGTGGTCTTTCACCAGGATGATACTTGGAATACATATCTACGACTCTGGAATATGCCGCAAATATACTCTATATTATTTTAATTAAATATTATATATATAATGGGAAATAGCACAGAGGGGCTGTTAATATTTGAATGCAGGATACAAATTACTTACCTCTCCAGTTACCAGAAACAGCTAAATGAATTACAAGTGAAATTTCAATGTGTATACATATTTGTAAGATTCGTATGTGTATAATTTATTTATTTATTTCAGGAGACACAAGACACTTTCATGGTGGCTTCAGTCTTTCTTTGCGGGTGTTGAGACCATCGCATGCGGCTTCAGAGACGATGAGGGAATAGTCGAACAAGTGAAAACATTCAGAATGTTTGACTTGCCCAAACAAAAGCGGGTAAATCAACTTTGGGCCGTTGGATAGCCTATTAGTTACCGCCCACATGGAATTCGGACATTTTTAACTAACTAACCATCACGCCGTTTCTCCGCTGGGGTAGGCAGAGAGGACGGACCGCCATACAACTCTGTCTTGGCACACACTCCTTGCTTCATTCACATTCATACATACTCTTCTGTTATTCTCACTCTTCACATGACCCAATTTAAGTATTTGATTTACTTAAAACTAGGAATTAATATCTAATAATAGAAAATAAGATCTGTACAGCGCCCTTGAGGTGATTTTTCACAAAAAACGGCGCTATACAAATCATCCAAATATTATTATTGATATCAATACACCATTAAAATGATTTATAAAGTCAAAATATCACACAAACACTTATAACAGAAAGTTCTAAAGTTCGGTCAAAAATATTTAAAACTGTTGAAATACCTCTGAAAAGGGATGTTTTATAATCTTGTTTGGTTTTATTTGAAAATTCACGCATAGCACATATCACCAATATCACCATCATGTTTGATTTATTTGTATAACCACTGCAAGTATTTTAATCAACACAAATATAGGAAACAACCTCAAAATCTGTTGACGGAAGTTATGCGACTCGATGATGTGAAGTTAAGAGCATTATGGACGGAGAACATTCTTACATACTTAGAAGTGCTTCCACGAGCGGCATGTGACTCGGATTCTTTTCTTGTCTTCCTCCTTTCTCATGGTATACGGCGTAAAAACCCGGAGAAAGTGATCATCGCAAATTTGTATTGGTTGGGTAAAAATAATAGCTATACCTCCTTATATCGTTACTCCAAGGTTTTTACTGTCCTATTTTGCCACTTTAACAGATTCAGTCATCGTGACTCTTTTGTTGTTACATTAACTGAGGCAGTCATTGTGACTCTTATGCTGTCACTTTAACTGATACAATCGCGGCGATTCTTATGCTGCCGCTTTAACTAATGCTGTTGTAGTGATTCTTTGGTCGTTTTGTCACATTAACTGATGCGGTTGTAGTGATTCTTTTGTTGTCGCTTTAACTAATACAGTCGTTATTACTTATGTTGTCAATTTGACTGATAGTCGTCGTAACTTATGTTGCCACTTTAACTGATATAGTCTTCAAACCACAAAGTGATTGCTTTCTACGAAAATATTCATTACTTATGTTGTCACTTTAACTGATATAGTCGTCATAACTTATGTTGTTGTTTTTACTGATACAGTCGTCGTTACTTGTGTTGTTACTTTAACTAATACACTCGTCTTAACTTATGTTGTTGTTTTTACTGATACAGTCGTCATAACTTATGTTGCCACTTTAACTGATATAGTTTCAAAACTAATAGTGATTGCGTCTATTACTTATGTTGTTGGTTTTAACTGATACAGTCGTCATAACTTATGTTGTTGTTTTTACTGATACAGTCGTCGTTACTTGTGTTGTTACTTTAACTAATACAGTCGTCTTAACTTATGTTGTTGGTTTTACTGATACAGTCGTCGTTACTTGTGTTGTCACTTTAACTAATACAGTCGTCATAACTTATGTTATTTTTACTGATACAGTCGTCTTTACTTGTGTTGTCACTTTAGCTAATACAGTCGTTATAACTTATGTTGTTGGTTTTACTGATACAGTCGTCATAACTTATGTTGTTGGTTTTACTGATACAGTCGTCGTTACTTGTGTTGTCACTTCTAATACAGTTGTCATAACTTATGTTGTGATTTCAACTGGTCTAATCTCCTTGTATTATGCCGTCCCTGACTCCTTCTGTCTATTTATAAAACTTCCAAACCCTTAACTGGTATCACACATAAATATTTCCAATTTTTTGATTTTTTTCCAGGACTTCTGGCATCCCAATATCTGCATGAACTTTTGCGACGAGATGCTCAAGTACATCAAGGAGTGCTTTTCCCGTGAAATCAGATCGTGTCCTTCCGGGAACAGCCACAGCGTCCGGACTCTCCCAATTCTGGAGCTGGTCTTTGAACGGCTGCCCAGATCCAATGTCAGGATGACCCAACCGCTACCAAATGAGAATATTTCAGTCTTGAATGATTGGTACATTAGCATGTTCCCAAAGTTGTGATACATTCGGTATTTTACTGAACCAAACCTATTTTTACATATTTTTTTCCCGAATTGCGATATCTTAAGTATTTTACTGCAACAGACCTATTACAAACATTTTGGTACACAAGCATCTACCCAATATTGTGTTTAATTTTGTATTCTACTGTGCCATATCTACATACATCAATTGGCACATTGTGATCCAGCTAGTAGCGTTGTGACCGCTCTGAAAGAACTACTTCTTTTGGCAACAGTTCATACTTCATTCATTGTTCATTGAACAAATACTTCAATTGAAGTTGGTAGTTCATTTTAGCGTTCATTCATTTCATCGTACAAATACTTCAATTGAAGTTGGTAGTTCATTTTAGCGTTCATTCATTTCATTGAACAAATACTTCAACGGAAGTTAGATTTTAAAGAACTACTTCAATTTGCAGCAGTACACTTGTGAAGGTGAACTTCAAAACCTATAAAGAAGTACTTCATTACAAGTACTTCAATTGAAGTATGACTTGAAAGTACTTCGATCTAAACCAGAGGTTCCCAAACTTTTTTGTCCCGTAGACTACTTGCCGATTTTTTCTGTTTTGTATAGACCCCCTTCTTAGAGTCGAACTCGCCAAAAAAAAAGCACTAGTCGGTAGAGATTTGAAATCGAAAAGTACTAGCAAATCGGCAAAAAATCCTCCCCAAAAAAGTTCTAGCAAACCAACAATATTTTCCCTCCGAAAAAAAGCACTAGTCTGTAGAGATTTGAAATCGAAAAGTACTAGCAGATCGACAAAAGTTCCTCCCCAAAAAAGTACTAGCAAATCGACAAACAGGTGAAACTGAGGAAGAACCAGTTCCTCGCCAAATCTTTGTAGTTCTTTGGTTCTTTGTAGTCTTTGAAGTCGAACTTACATTGAAGTACTTAGAATAAAGTACTTCATTGAAGTATGACTTCAATTGAAATATATTAACTGCCGTAAAATGAAGTAGTTTGCACCAACGGAACTACCAATTTCAATTGAAGTATTTGTTCAATGAGAATTGAATGAAGTTGGAACTGCCACAAAAGGAAGTAGTTCTTTGAAGTTTGCGGGAAGCCAACATTTTGGTGACAGCCTGCCTAAATGGAATCCACTCTCGTGGACCCCGTTTACGTCTCATGCACCCCCAATTTTTTTTCACTGATTTGGACCCCTTGCAGGTCGGAATCGACCCCTGGGGGTCGATATAGACCACTTTGGGAATGACTGATCTAAACGAACGTGTTTTTTATTTCGGCGAGGAACCGGTTCCAGTTCTTTTTAATTTGAAATCTCTACCGACTAGTACGTGTTTTTCGGCGTGGAACCAGTTCCAGTTCTTTTCGTTTTCAAATCCCTACCGACTAGTACTTTTTATTTTGGCAAGGAACCAGTTCCAGTTCTTTTCCATTTACTAGTACGTGTTTTTCGGCGAGGAACCGGTTCCAAAAAGAACTGAACAAATAACCGGATAAATTCAAATCTCTTTTTTGGGAGTTCGACTTCAATTGAAGTGTTCACTGCGAAGGGTACATTTTAAAGAACTAGCAATTCGTGAAGCATTCACAAAACATTGAAGTTTTTCCCAACGCTACCAGCTAGTATTTTCCTCTGCTAGACCTATTGGGACACGAGCATATCCCCGATGTTGTGATTCATTTAATACGTCGATGCTGGAAAAGCAAAAGGGCTTAAGCGACACTTTGGTCAAAAATGAGTTGAATGTGCAGTTTTAATCAGTTTTTTTTTCTGCATCGAATGCTCCGACTTTTGTTTGATTCTGAAAACTTTTGTGGCGCTTCAGCTATTGGAAATGTATGTACCATTTGGGAGAAGGCTCGACTCAAGCAACACAATTTTGGAACTTATTTTTTGCTTCAAGAACTCAGTCTGAGCACTGAGTTAACTTTTTTTTTCAAAATCCAGTACTGAAGACTTAAGAATTTGTAAAAAAAAAAAACTCTAAATACCCAGGTGTAAACTTCCCAAAATGGCGCTTCAACCCTTTTGCCTTTCCGACGTCAATGTTGCTGCATCTGAACTATTGGTACGTAAGCATATCCTCAAAATTATGATCCTCTTTGTCTTTTGCTCCCAGAGCTTCGGAGAACTATTGATATACTCGTATTAGTATATTCTCAATATTGTGATTCATTCGGTATTTTGGACTACCAAACAGACCTTTGGAAAACTATTGATTCAGAAGCATTTCTTTATTAATATGTCTCACTTTGTAATTTTCTATGTAAATATGTACTTAACCTATCGAGACCTATCGGTACATTATCCTTCAGTTTTACAAGAGCACCTTCTTTCTGTCCCGAAATTCTGTGTTATTTTTTAAAACTTTTTGTCGTAAATTTACTGTTTTTATTTTAAGGTAGTGTGTCGTCAATAAAATTATTAAATTTAAATTTATATAAAATTATCAAAATTATAAAAACGATTAAATTAAATTTAATAATAAATTATATATATATTTTTTTTAATGAATAATTTTATAAATTGTAATTAGTCAATGGGGCTGTGCGAAAGGCTGGGCCTTGCAATGGACGGGGGCCCATGAAGTAGCACAGAACGGGGACGCCTGGAGGCATCTTGTTGAGGCAATGGGTCCTCATTCTGAAAAGGATAAGGGGAAAAATAAGGCGACAATGTAATTGAATGTATATTATTTTTTTACTTAAAAAAAATTTTTTTCAACAAAATGTTTACAATAAAATGAACTTTCTGCAATAGTTTATATTTACTTTTAATATCACTGGTGGAACATTTCCAAAAAATCCGGTGCCAGAATATTAAGATCTTCATCAGGCAATGGTTCCGTTACATGAAACTCATTCTGGGTAAAAACATCTTCGTGACGTATCTCAAATACCAGGAGAATCATAGGAATGTGCCTCACATTGTCAATACTTCCAAGGTGCTTTAGGCCAATCTCTTCTTCGAAAGATCGCTTGATGAACTTCAAAAATCGGTCCCAATAATTCATGCAGCGATCAGGTTCCCAGGATTTCTGCAATAGTAGTAAAATTTTATTGAAACCTAGGTCAACTTCCCCTTTTACCTTAAAATAGGCGACGAATTGGGTTTTTTTATTTTTATAAATCGCTTAAGAGTTGAACTGCCCAAAGCTAGTGGAACTATGGCATTCCTGATGTGGGTATTTGTGAGGCTGAAAGGAGTGAGATGGGATGGAGGAACGTTGGAAAGTATCTGACTATTCAGATCTGGTCACCAAACATGGCTAAAACCATTTCAAGAAATGTTTAGATTCTAAATGGTGGTCTATTACCAGGGCGATACTGAGAGTATTTGCCACTCTGGAATGTGCCCCAAAGCTATATATGTTTTATATCAAATTGTGCATGATAACACATGTAAATTAAATCAAATTTAATTGTGCACTCCAGGTTTCGAACTCGTGACCTCTGGATCTTAACTGAATCTTAACCACTCGACCTTGGAGGTCATGCTTTAAAGATGTAAGTTTTTCTCACTTTATTGTCCTTTGGAAGATCGTTTGTTTTGAAATGTTGGACTTTTTTCAAAATCCCTGATTCGCTACGAAATCCACACAGAATATCCTCAACTCCAGTCCAGGTCGCTTGTAGTCACCATTTAAGGGTCTTAGAACTTCTGCAATGTTAAAAGAGGTACAATGAAAGTGGTGGCACAGCAAAAGCCATTTAGAGCGGTGTTTCGATTCTGAATGGTGATCTCTGACCCCAAGGTGACACAACTAAAAATAAAAATTCTCTAGTAGAAAAAGATTATTTTGTATTTTAATTTGACCCAAGACCAAAAGACTTCAGGGTGATAAAGATAGTGCAAACCTATATTTCATTCTGGAACAAAGTGCAGACATACCACTTTTTTCTATTTTCACAATATGTATGTGGGAAACACTGAACAGAAAATCACTAGAACTGTAATCTATAGTGATTCAAAAGGAAACTTATTTACATAAGACCTTTCGACCCTAGGCCCTAAACAGGCTAGAAGGACAAAATTAAGCTTACTTTGGGCACACGGCACACTTTTTCATTACTTCACCGGGAACATTATCTTTACCTGAATATATCTTCTTGATATTTATTGTTTATACGGTTATTGGTGTTTAATTTGGCAAATGGCGGTTTCTTAATTTCCTCCAGGACATCTTCGTAGGAGTGTCTGTGAGGCTGGAAGCCCTCCCCCAGAGGGATTCCCTCTGTAAGGAGTCCGCCCATCTGCCCACTGTAGACAAGGCGATGGTTGTTCAGATATGCCTCAAATACACAGGAGAAGTGTGAAGTTTCATCAACGGGAGCTTCCGTATCTGGCTCCTTTGTTGGGCTATCTTAAATACAGAAAATTCCTAGGTTAGTGCAGGACATTGAACATCTTCTTCCCCCTGTCCTTGTCGGATCAGGGATCCACGACTCCATCCATTGTAGGCCTAGTCTCTCCTCGCGCAGCCTCTGAAGTTACTTTGTTTGGGGCGGCCCACTGGACACTTTCTGGAATCTGGAACTCGGTCTTCTGACATCAAACAGTAGTACAGATTTATAAAAAAGGGCTGAAGCGCCATTTCGGGAAGCTTACACCAGAGCACTTTAATTTTATGTTTTGTTTCACAGTAAAATTCTTCAGTACCTAGAAAGATTTTGAAAAAAAAATTACTCGGGTAACGCAATCCTCTCACTGAGTTACCTGAAGCGACAAAAAGCTAAAAAAATCCCAAACTTGTGTCGCTTGAGTCAAGGCTTCTCCCAAACGGCAAATATATTTATATGGCTGAAGGGCCACAAGTCTTGAGAATCAAACGAGAGTTAGAGCTTTAGATACAGAAAAAAAAAGTGATATTGATTTATTTATTCTTGCTAAAATATAAAAAATTACATGGGTTTGGTACATGTCTGTCTCACTAGGATGTTCCTGTGTCGAGACATGCATATTTAATTAATGTTGGACCAAAGTGACGCTTAAGCCCTTTTGCCTTTCCAGAGACTAGCGACGACCCTGACTGCGCAGATAAGTTAATGCTCGGTGTTTACTGTTCAATGTCAATAATACGTTGTGAAGACGGTATTGGGGGACGTTTTATGCCGTCTTCGCAGCACGTTTATGACTTTATCTTTAGGCAGATTTGTACTTTCCATTACAAGAGGAAGTGGGATATACAAAAATACAAGTTATTATAAATAATAGAGAGCATTTTTGATAAAAAAAAAAAACAATACCTGACAGCATGTACTGTTCATATTTGTGACCCCAGTAACTTGAGAGTTTTTGACTTTTGGATTTTTTAGGCCAGTTTGCCTCGTCTTCTTTGGGCCATTGGCGAGATATGTACAAGACCCCTCGGAACAGACAGGCAGTTACTCTGTGAGGTGATTTGTTCTCGTATACAATGCAACTTACTTCCCGGAATATCCCCTGGCTTGCCACAAAGGGCACTTTATTTAGAGGTATCTTACTAGAATCCAGCACATTTAAGCAATCTCTATGATCCTTTAAAAAATGCTGCATGAATTTTAACCTCGTATAAATGCTGACGCGTTTTTGAGCTTGATCTTTTTTATGGTTCAAGTCAAATTCAACGAAATCTTTTTTATGGGTACAGTTGATGTATTTTAGCTGGGAAAAATCATTCAAATAGTTTTGCTGCGGCCCAGCGCTAAAAAAACCGATCTTTTTTGGAGCCGAGAGTGTGGCGTGCCCGTTCCGCCTTTCAACGGCATATGGATAAATTTCGGACTCCATTTTACTCTTTTGAGTAAATCGTCAATTTTTGGCCTGATGAAAAATCTTTGTATCAACTTTAATATGGGTTTTGACTAAACTTATTCATAAATCCGCACTAACTACAAACTAATTTAATTATATAATATTTGTAACACGAGCTTATTATGAATAAAACTATTTTTTAAACTGTTCGGGTGGAGTTACAACATATTACGCCGTTTGCGATTCGCGACGTTCGCGGTATTCCTATTTCATCTTACGGTGTGGCCATCTGCAAAAACATCGGTGGGGCAATTTAGTTTTTTTTATTTTTATGAAACAGGTACCGGCTAATTTTTGACGTAAAACGCCTTTAACATCGATGCCGGGTGTGGAAAAGCAATCGCTCCCAAATGAGTGGCAGTTTCTGTCGAAGTAATTTAAAACTTCAATAACTTGCCTAAAAATGCATACAGCGCCGCCATTTTAGTCTCGTTTTAAAAAGAAGGGATCAAAACTTGTGCCAGTAATGCTCCGACATTAATTACGGTAAGACGCCGTGAACTGGTCACGCGCAGTCTACCTATGATTTTCGACTTTCCAGGTTTGACACGTGTCTATAAACGGGATTATAGCTTAGTATTTATGCTCTGTATTTAGCGAAAATCTATCAAGAGATAACCACACTAATAATTACTATTCATATATTTTATCGTCGTTATTGAAGGGCACGAAAAGCTCCCCTGGATCTGAGACTATTAGTCAATTATCAACAACACGGGAGTAGATACTTTGCATGTATTATTTATAAGGTATAATATTTGAAACGCGCGCCGTCGTAATTCCGGATTACGATCGTAATAGCTTTCCCCGGTAATGAGAAATGTAGTCCAGTCTTCATTAGTTCGGCCGAGAGAGATTATACGCGAAAAACACTAACTTAATACCTACACCGGCGTATATAGTACAATTTGACAAGTAAATCCAAAAAAAAAATAAATAGTTTTTTTTCCTCACTACGACAACACTGAGTTTTACTGATTTGGCAATCTCTTCACTGAAATCTGGCTTTTTTTATTTCTGATATTATTTCGGGTATCATTTAGGATATAATTGACAAAAAATTCAAAAGTAACCGGTTCCAAAACTAGGCAGTTTTTCAAAAAAATAACGCGGGCGAACCAGTGATAGCACCGTAGTGCACAGTAAAGTCACTGAGACAAATCAATCGAAAAATGATTATCGGCAACCCCTATATTATTCAATTCCCCAATTATTCAAATGTGAGGTTATGTACGACTCCGGAATTTGTGTCCACAGTTTCGTTTGACAAAAAACCGGCATAACTCTTATTTTATTGCTTAAAGTGCGCGTCCCTCACACACATGTAAACAAAAAATGATTTGATATATTGAAAGTGGCTTCTTTGATATGTACTCGTAAATTTCAAAAATACAAAAAAAAAACACGTATCCATTAAATTATTTTTTTTACGAAGCGTTAAAAAATAGAAAGTTCGAATACTAAATAATTTTAAAATATGATGTGATGTCGAATTATCTATAGGAAAGAAACACTAACTTCTGAATACTCTGTAAAGTACAGAATTTAAAAATAATTCCACCTGAACCATGGTGCTTTTTAAAAGTTACATAATTTTATATTTGAACCATCTTGGTGTTGTTTTTTTTTTTTTTTAATAAACGATTGCAGCGCCCCCCTTATCAGACTGCACGCGCCGGGCGTACTTCTGAATAACATTGTTCCAATTATTTTTATGTTAAAATAAATTAAACAAAATGTAGCAGATTTGTTTTTAAATTTGAGTTTTCAACGTAGTTGTGTGGTGTTTTTATATCATCTTCATACAGGAGATATTGAGGTTTTCACTATGTTAGCTTTGGGGATGCTGTATGGAGTGTGTATCAAGTGACCAGTGCAATGTCGGGTGCTCAGCTAATATTACACAAAATGCACACTAAATGCCAGTGGCAGGCGGTCTAAGGTAAAGTAATTAAAATTAAATATTTCTTGTCATATTTGCTCTTTCAAAACGGTGAATCATTAAAGGTTGTTTATGTTAGATATTTATGTTTCCACATGAGTGAATATTAAATACAAACTTTCGTAAATGGCTGCAGTGGGGTGATCCTTTTGGAGGATTTGTTTCATTTTTTTTATATCGTTTGGGCCCATACGTAACACCGGGCGAGTTTATTTACATTTATGAAAACGGTTTCATGAGGATGCCTTCATAAAAGGAATAAAATACATGTCTTTAGGACGGGATATTCCGAATATCGATGTAATTGAAAAACCCTCATCTATTTTGGTGCTCCCAGGGCTAACCGACTGGCTTTTTTTTTTAAAGTAATCTTTTAATTAAAGTTTTTGAAGTGAGTGCTCAGGAGATCTTAGCCATACCATATAAGAAGTTTTAGTTCGTTTTAGACAGATACCTAAATAATACGGGATTTTATAATTTTATATTTTAAAAAATATATATGAGTAAACATCACACCATTGACATATTCCCAAATTCAATAAATCAGCTCTGAAATCAATTTTATAATTAAGCCTATGGTAATTAAATGAAATTATGTTTTAACCTGTTAAAATCATTGAACTGCAATGCTGTGACATTCGCCTGCAAAATTGTTTTAAAGCCTTGTTCTGTTTGATCATCGTAATACTATTTTATTGTTGTGTACATCAGTTTCATCGGTGTTGTTTGTGTATTGACTGCATTATACACTTTGTAAATACATTATTTTAAGGTATTTACTATTTATTTTTGATTTGTATTGTTTGCTGATGTTTTCTAAATTTAAATATCTCGGTTGTGTATCGAAGTAGTAAACAGCTAAAAGCCTCGCACGCCTCTGCTAAATACTCCATATTTGTGCAAAGGATTTCACTGCACGGATTGAAGGTCCCTTCGTGAACTATTTTCAATATGGCCCAATGTTTGTGGGTTCATATTCAAAATGACCGCGCGACTGTTTGCTTTAAGATTGTGAATAAGCCATACCTATTTAAGTACCGATACATCTCACGATAGCTGTGAAGTGACTTTTGCGAGGTTGATTAATCAAAACCACGACACAACAACGGTTCGGCGATTATTCCGATCATCAATATTACACACCGCTGGTGAGATAAGCCGATAAAAGTATAAAGTGGGCGTGTCCGTGTGCCAGTAAGCTTAATTATTCCTTGTTTCTGCTGAAGACAATCGAACATTTTCTAATATAGAAAATCTGTCTTGAACGGACAATAGTTTATTTTTATGCGAATACCACACAAAAGTCCCAACTGCTACCGACTATCAAAAGCCAGTGGGACTATGATATCCCTAATATAAGCATGATGCGAGGTTGAAGGTGGTAGGGAAGGGAGTAAAAAGGGAAGAGTAAAGTAGAGAAGTATCTGGCTATTCATATCTAATCACTAAATACGGCCAAAGCCATTTCGAACAACGTTTTGATTCTGAATAGTGGTATTTTACCAGGGCGATCTTTGATTATCTACCACTCTGGAAAGTGCCGCAAACATACTTTGTATTATTTTATATGAATCAAATGTGAAGTAACATATATTACTAAGTATTGCCCTGGTGAAAAACTACCACTCAGAATCGAAACGTCGCTTGGGTGTCTTTAGCCGTGTTTGATGACCAGATCTGAATAGCCAGGTACTTCTAATCTTCCTCTTCCCCATCTCCTTCCCATCCTAACAACATTTCCCAATTGGGAATGCCAGTCTCACTGGCTCCAGACGGGGGAGAGCAGTAGAGGAGTAGTAGAGGATCTTAACCGCTCGATAACGGAGGTTGCCATTGACCTGTGTAGGGCCTAGGAGTCGAAAGGTGTTATGAGAATTGGTGAAAACATTTGTCTTGCAGAGATAGGGAGATTTTGTAGAGCTAACCTTTGGAATGCCGGATTCTCGCATGGTACAACTTCCGTCGTACCTTGCTGGCTGTAATTTCGTAATAACTCACTTGTGTTTTACAAAATTATGTTTTTGCCAATTATGCTATCTTCTCAGATAATGTGTTTATGTATTTTTTAGTGGTTTTTCTGGAATAGCCACTTATATTCGGAGAATTGTTTTTTTCTCCCTCATGTTACTAAAAAAAGTTTGATTAAGAAATGTAAAGATTTTTGTTGTTTAATTTTATTTTTGTATGGCTGTATAAATTTCCTCCCAAATAAAAATGATTACATGAGGTTTTCCCGTAAATGCAATCAGTAATGTCACTTTGAAAATGGTTTTTTTTCTGACGTAAGCAAACTTCAAATATATATTACTCGACTTGTAGCGAATTTAACGCAATACAAAATATCTTTAAGGATTGATTATTTTGTTTCCAAGCGATTACGGCTCATTTAAATATGTGAACAACAGGTTTAAAAAGGATTAAAAAAAACTTCTGAAAAGATAATGATGGATGCCTGGTGACTGTTGGCACCCCCGGCACATTAGAGGTTAAAAAAGCTGAATGCCCTAGAAATAAATAAAAAAATCATAAATCGGCTCATCGTATAATGTTCTATCTCTATTTCCCCTCCCCAAGTCGACCCCGCCAACGAAGAAGTTTGCTACCCCTGAGGAAAGGGAAAACCCCGATCTATCGCTCTTTGTTCCTTCATTCACAGTTCATTCGTCGGTTGGTGAACACTGTCTAGTTGCTTTCTAATATTTCATCTACGAAATTCGAAACTGAATCGTAAAATAACCCTTTCAAAAACTGTGTTAAATTGTTTAATCATAATAACTCCCTACTACAAACTGCTTAAAATAGAGTTAAATAAATGGAATTTTTTTTTTAAATTTACGTTTCTGTTTTAAGTGAAAATAAAAATTGTTCGACTATCAATATTTTTTTACATATATATTTCAATAATAATATCACTACATAAAAAATAGGTATTAATATCTAAAACAGCAGTGTTATTTTTTTGTTTGTTAAACATGGAGATTTAAAAAATTTGAATCATTTGCTCCTTGTACAGTAATGCATACAAAATATAATATGTTTTTTTAACGAAGTTGCTCTCAAATGACAAATTTTATTTTAATTTCCTAAAATTAGTTGTAAGGAAACTGATTTATGTGATTTAAAAAATGTTCTTTTTGAAAAGCAGTGAATTATTTGCTTTTATTTTTGTTGCAATTTTTGTATTGCTCTTACAACCAACGGACTCTATCAAATGGCTGTAAGTTGACGAATATTATTATTATACTTTTCAATTTATTGATAGATGTATTGATTAATTAATGTGCCTATTGATTGATTGGTCAATGTATTGATTATTAATGTATTGATTGATTTATTATTGATTATTATTTATTGAGTGATTATTTATTGTTTGATTGGTTGATTGCTTTATGTATTGATTGATTGATGTATTGAGTGGTTTATTGAATGCTGTATTGATTGATATATTTATTGATCTGTTAATTGGTTTATTAATTGATGTATTGATTTATGCATAGATTGATTGATTGATTTATCGATTGTTGACTGATGAGTATTTGGATTGTTGGTGGATGTATTGAGTGGTCTATTGAATGCGGTATTGATTGATCTATTGGTTGATATATTAATTGATTTATGCATAGATTGATTGATTGATTTATCGATTGGTTGACTGACGAGTGGGGTTGGATTGTTGGTGGATGTGTTTGGTCGTCATTGTTTGATTGACTAGTTCGCTCGATTGATGAACTTTACACTGATTGTTTGATTGACCGACTTATTTATCAGTAAGTTGTTTGATTGAAACCACAATCTATTTTTAAAATAAAATTTTCAAAATTAAAAAAATAATACATTGTCAGACGCATCAAAAAGATGATGAAAATATAGAATTATATATATTTTTTTCATTTCGGTCTTCGTTTTGGTGCTAGTTCCCAAGTACTTAATAGGAATAACATTAATAGCTGGCACATTATATGTTGAGTTTATCCACTGAATAGAAAAACTGAGAAAAGTGTGCGGCGGGCATGTCTGATGTGCCCAAAGTAAGCTTAATTTTTCCTTACTTTTGGTAAAATTATTCAAACATTTTTTCATTGAACATTTTGAAGTTGAAAGAACGGTTGTATACTGGTAACATCATTTTTCTTTCGAATCTGAATAGATCGCCCTCCTAGGTGTTTTTTTGTTCAGTGGGTTTAGCGGATGATTCTCAGCACCATCCCTTCAACAGTATAAGCAAATCTATGGATACTTGAATCTACCTTAACTTATTTTCTGTTTTAATTGGGTTTCCCTAATGAGGTAACAGGTCACTTGTATGGAGTAGGTACACAGAATGTGACCTGTGACCTAACCCAATGCCGCACAGAGTTTCGCCGGAGTAGAGCAGTTCGCTAGTGAGGGCACTAATTGCGGAAAATAATTATTCTGAGAAATGTTGATACAATATCTGAAAGGTCTCGTATTTCTGTTAAATTTTGTAAATAATTAAAACCTTTGTAGCCGCTGAACGAAAATTCCAAAAGTGTGATCTGAAATGTGCTAATACCTTTCAACTCCTGGGTCCCAGACAGGCCAATGGAATAGATTGTCTTCTATCCCAAAAAAATATTTCAATACTTTAAAACGTTAGATCAGTCATTCCCAAAGTGGTCTATATCGACCCCCAGGGGTCGATTCCGACCTGCAAGGGGTCCACGTCAATGAAAAATAAAATTGGGGGTGCATGAGATGTAAATGGGGGTCCACGAGAGTGGATTCCATTTAGGCAGGCCGTCACCAAAATGTTGGCTTCCCGCAAAATTCAAAGAACTTCTTCATTTTGCGGCAGTTGATATATTTCAATTGAAATCGGACTTCAATGAAGTACTTTATTCTAAGTACTTCAATGGAAGTTCGACTTCAAAGACTACAATGAACCAAAGAACTACAAAGATTTGGCGAGGAACTGGTTCTTCCTCAGTTTCACCTTTTTGTCGATTTGCTAGTACTTTTTTTGGGAGGAACTTTGTCGATTTGCTAGTACTTTTCGATTTCAAATCTCTACAGACTAGTGCTTTTTTTCGAAGGGTAAATTTTGTTGGTTTGCTAGAACTTTTTTAGGGAGGATTTTTTGTCGATTTGCTAGTACTTTTCGATTCCAAATCTCTACCGACTAGTGGTTTTTTTTCGGAGAGTAATTTTTGTTGATTTGCTAGCACTTTTCGATTTGAAATCTCTACCGACTAGTACTATTTTTTGGCGGGTTCGACTTCAAGCAGGGGATTATACAAAATAGAAAAATCGGCAAGTGGTCTACGGGACAAAAAAGTTTAAGAACCTCTGCGTTAGATCAATATCATCAGAAGTAGGGTAAAAGTGCACTTACTACGGACACACGGACACCCCCACGATATACTTCTATCTGTGTATCTCTTCATCGTCCGTAGCTAATTGGTTGTGATCACTGATCACGGGCAATGTTAAACCGTCTATAAGGCCGATAAACGAAAACAATGTGTTTAAACGCGCTGTTGAATGCCCGAACAGCACCTATCCGAGATACGCAACTCTAGATCAGTAAAGATTTGCAATTTTCATGACGCCAGAACTCACTGTTTGATAATTGTCGCTGTTTCGGGACTTGGCGCATTACCATGAGCGCGGTTTAATGCCTAATTGAGTTCTCAGATTGCCCTCAGATATTTTCTTCGTAATCTATTAATGCAGTGATGCACAACTCGCGGCCCAAGTGCCTATTTACTTGGCTACATACATTTGCATTCCCCTTTTTATTTATTGAGTTATGGTACGAGCAGTAGCGTGCACAGACTTTTTGACGAAGGTAGGCATTATAAATAAGGGATAAATTGATAATAGAGATCATAGGTGCCAACAAACATCACCGATTGCTATTTGATTTGTTCTGTAAAAGCACTGCCTTAGACACTAACACAAACGAGCCACTTGAACAGGCAACAACTCACAGCATACATATTTTGTGTAGTCTAATGAATATAGAATAATCTACTCTGACGTTGGCGGCGTTTGGGCATATGTAGTTACTGCTTTTGACACGTTGTAGTAGGAAGGTCGTTGGGGCACTCGCGGCAGTGTGATTAGCTAAATTTCGTGCGTGTAGATTTATTTTTTGCAATAATTTTATATTATTCAATCTAATAGTATACATATTTTTTTGCGAGTACGGCAGAGTAGGCAGTGCTTATGTGCCTTGATGGAGTGCTCACCGCTGGGTATGAGTACCTTTGCTTTTTGAACATTTCAAAATGGTGAACGGACATTTTTTTTTTCATTTTTGAAGTTTTTTTTCAAATATTTTATTTATTGGGAGTAGCAATGGAACATAATCCAAACTAAATCTTCGTTAGTAAACAAAACTTATTAGATTTTTACGCGCCGACTTAGCGTTGGTTTAGTTACACCGGACGTAGGCCATTAAATTAGACAGATAAGCCGTGGTTTTAAAGCAAGTTTTTCGCTATTCCGACCTTATAACACGTCATTCCGACATTTTACACCTCGTTTGTAAGTAAGGGGGATGGAATTTTACAAAAAAAAGTTTGTAAAAACTTCTCAAACAAACAAAAAAGTCTTTGAAATCAGAATTAATTTTAAAGCATTAATGCTTATGTTTTTAAACATATTTAAATAATATCAATATATTTGGAAAATTGAAAAAAATAATATCAATAATCTTCGGTGGAAAGTATGAGATCGAACAAAAATGACTGTTTCTAATAAGGTCCCAATGGCTGAATAGGTTGAAGCATTACTCCCGGATTGAGTATAGGATCCGAGTTCGAATCTCGGTTGTGACCATTGTCTTTTTATTTTCTGGCTTTTTCTGTTTCATATGTGTGTTGTTGATTATTGATACAATTTAATTATTTAAAAAAAGTATTTAATTAGATTCTTATCGGCTCAACAAAACACAATACAAATAACAACAATACCTAATGCAATGTTACAAATACGAATGGTGAATCGTCATTTTGATATTTCTTTTAAATAATACCCATCTGTCGAATTTCGGTGCTATATGCGGTATTCCCAATTATTTATTTTTTTAAATTTAATTTCGCATTATTTTGACTTGCATTCCCTTTAATGTGTAAAATAATGTAGTCACTCTGTTGGCCACCTGAAAGGTTAACTGTGTCAAGCTGTACAGAGATTACTTCCGATTTGCATCTATGGTATTCCATTTTAAAATGATTTTCATATTCAAAAGTCAATTTGATGGTTTTGACAAGAACGGGACTTTTCCCTCATTAAATGGTCCTTATCTGCTTTCAAATCGTCATTAGTGGAATCCTCCATAAAGAGTGTATGAGGGACGGAAAGTTTGATATTAAAAGGGGTGAACAGCGCCATAATCCACCGTACGATTGTGGGATAATTGTGAACTAATGGGGGGAACTGCTCTGGGTGTAATATCGGTAACAGATGTTGAATTTTGTATTTGGGACACCCTGTTTATCCCGAACGTGTTGCTAACTTCAAATTTCACGGATGAACGCAGGGTGGACCGAAATTAAAAATAATTAAAAGAAAACAGTAATGATTTAATAACTCATTAATTTTTTTTTAAATTTTCTTTTCATAGTAAATACCGCACTAGTTTTTGGAGTGCTTTGTCGCCTTAGCTAGGTTTTTATGAATTTTCTAGCATCTAATAGTATAATTACTGTAAGACGTATTCTGCCACGTTCGATGGAAAAATTGCTCATACATACAAAAGTTTTATTTTTTTCTTCCGATTACGGTCCTTCACGATTAACTCAGTATGTTCCTTTTGATGTGTGTGTCGTGACTAAACCACGCGGGAGCGGGTTTTTATCTCCTAGTTGTTATAAATTCGCTTACCTTTTTTATACTGTTTTTGTATTTATTAAAGCTTTACCAGCTTAATTTTTGCTAGCTCTGTTAATATTAGGTTTACGGCACCCGTCAAATTTATGAATTTCCGATTTTCTTTGCAAATTTTACTAAACAGACAGTATTTTATAAAAGTTTTTTTACGACTTTTTATACTTGAACGGTGTAAATATATTTACTGTATTTTTACTTTCGGAAACTTCTTATTTTTGAAAATCTAGTCGCAATATACCTATCTCTACGGACACCCGTCAAATTAAAATAACGCCTTTTTATGGGGCAGTAAAAAATGTTCTCTTCGAGGGTGGAAGTCTGGCGAAGTTAACCATGCGGCTGCATTAGTGTAAGTAAATAAATTTATCTTCAGTTATAGAGTTGTAGTCAGTGTGTGGAGACTTGGGTCTAATTTTAGTTAAATAAAACATTTATTTAAAATAGTATTAGTGTTTATCCGTCAATTTAATTTTATCCGTAGAAATTAGGTATAAAAAATGCCCGTAAAAATGATATGTTAAATTTCTTTGCTAGCCTTTGTTTATAATTTAGGCCTCGGTAGCATGAGCGTTGTTTCCCTTCTGCATTGTACTTTGTTTTCTTATTCTTTGATGAAGAGCAATAGCCTTTTTTTCCTCCATTAGAGTGGAGGGCACTGCACTCCTCGCTGACCCTAGACTTACCACCCCTTTATTTAGGGGGACCTCAACCTTTTCAACATTTTATTATATCGACTGTGTATTTAATAAAAACTGCATTTATTTTCATTTTTTTTTAAAATTTAGGCCTTAGTGATAACATAAAGATCATGATGTTATGCTTGACACCTGATCATTATTTGATCAAATGCTGAAACGGGCCGAGAATCAATTAATAACGGGGGCGATTATTATTATTATATTTTTTTTATATTAGTTACTTTGTACATTTAAGTTTACAAGTATCTAATTATTTCATTTTCTTTTTGACTAATAATATTTTAACTTAAACACTACTTATTATTTTGATTTACATGCATTTTAAATAATTTTTACAGGCTTTTTAAATTTTATTGATAGGCATAATTTTGATGGTTTCCGGCAGCGCATTATATTCGATTTCATTCCTTTATATAGTAAGCTGTTTTAAAATTATTTAGCTTTATTCTTTTCTGGTAGTCTAATTTCTTTGCATGCCCTTGTATTATACTAAAGTGAAGTGGTAAAGGTAAAAAAATATAATGGCGCTTATTATCGATTCGCGACAGTGTAAAATGTAAAAGTAGTTCAAACCACTAGGCCTAAATTTGCTTGAAAAAAAATAGAATAACGCCTTTGACATTCACACATTAACACAGTCGATTTTATTTTTTTATTCTGTCGATACAAACTGGATACAATAAGTACGTTTGTATTATAGGTACCTACAATTTGAGACGTATTTTTGGTGTCATTTAAGTTGTTGTTTTTTTTTAAATACTTGCACTAACTTCCCGGATTCGCCCGAAGTTTTACACTCTTTTGTTGACCGTTTAATTATATTTGCAAACAATATGGCTTATGATCTCACATTTTGTCAGCTAAATACACATTTCATGATGGAAATGACTTTGATTTGAGCTGAAAATAGTTACGTTGACACAGAAATTAAAAACATGAAACTTTTTGCAAAATTGTATGCCGCGAGAGCTCACGGATTTATGTGTGTCTATGTATACCTATATATGCCTTAAATTTATTGTAGAACATTAAAATATTTTTCAATGTTTAATTCTCTTAAGATTCTCTCACTGCTTTAGTAAAAAGTAACTTAGAATAAAATTCCACAATTTAATCCCCATTTTATAAAGCACATCAACTAAAAAAAAATTAACCCAAATTTTAAAGGTTCATCAATTTAACTAAACTATTTAAATTTAACAAATATAGAAATAAATAATATTCCATAAATTTCAAAATAATTTAAATAATATAATAAATTTCTTTTATAAAAAAAAAAATAATTATATTTTTTTTAAGTTTAATTTATATAAATTATCAATAAAAAATTATAAAATTTAATTCATAAAAAAATATTCAAAAATTTTTTTATAATTTTCAAAATTTTAAAACTTTTTGATTTTCCATGATCTTAGTTGACTGAATTATATACGAAGATTAATTTAAATTAATTTTCTTAATTTATAATATAATAAATTTCTTTTTAGAAAAAAAAAAATAAGACTATACTTTTTTTTAAGTTTAATTTATATGGGTTAAATATATGCTGCATGAAATATTCAGTGGCGTACTTCTACCCCTGGGCTGACCGTGGGCGGCGGCGGGGCACGCCAACCCCCCATCAGATATCGCTCAATCTTCATCAAAGTGTCGTCTCCCTGCAGCTGTCGCGTCGGCTGTGCTGCTCCCTTTCCCGCGCCCCACCCACCCCACGCGTTTGGGGGAGGGGGAGGAGAAGGAGGAATATAACACAATTACATAACAATATGATTATAAGATATATATCAACGGATTTCTGATCTGTCATTTAAATTTTTGATTTGATTTCTTACAAGAAAACAAAATAATAATATAAGAAACACATCTGACCTTAGAGTATACTAGAGGTAGCCCAAGCCAAGGCAGTGAAGTCAGTTTTGGACTTGTTTTTGATGATTTTAACATGACTCTGGCGCACCTGGGCGTGGCTAAGACTAAGGCTACGGTATTTATACATCCATTCATATCACATATCGACATAATGTTTTTGTGTATTCGTATAGCCACTTTTTCACAGTATTTTTATCAACAAAAATATAGCATATAACCTAAAAAACCGTTTAGTTGTGTCAAGTTTAGTGGCATAATAAAAAATGTGGTTGGAGTCCCGCCGTTAACTAGCACCTTAAGATCATTGCGACAGTATATAGAAGCGGTCCAAGAAATTTGTTGTCTCTTTCTCTCTCATGGTGTACGATGTAAAAACTCGGAAAAAGTGATTTATTACAATTTCGGATGGGTTGGGTAAAACAAATTAGCTGTCCCTCCATATATTGTTACTTCAAGCATCTGACGACCTTCGTGGTTGAGACGCTCGACTATGAATCTAGCGAAAACGTTGCTATGGTGGCAGGTTCAAATCCCAGTGTGCGCAAATAAATTTAATTTGTATAAAATAATATTTGCGGCATGTTTTTAAGTATCCCCCTTGGTGAAAGACCACAATTCAAAATCGAAACGTTTTGCTTGAAATGACTTTGTGTTTGGTGAGCAGATCTGAATAGCCAAATACTTTTAAACCTTCCTCTTCTCCTTTCCCTCCCTTACTACCTTAAACTTCACAACATACCCCAATTGGAGATGCCATAGTCCCACTGTCTCCAGACGATTGAGAGCAGTTGGGACTCTTTTGCGGTATTATTTAAAAAAAAATTGATACCCCACAAGAGTTACAAAACTGACGGGAGACAGTGGAGCTATGGCAATTCCCATTTGGGGAATGTGGTGAGGCCGAGGTAAGGGGACAATCAAGGTCCGGGAAGTACCTGGCTAGGAAGAACTAACTAACCATCAGGCCGTTTCTCCGCAGGGGTAGGCAGAGAAGACGGACCGCCATACAACTCTGTCTTGACACACACTCCTTGCTTCATCCACATTCATACATCGTCTCATACATACTCTTCTTATTTATTATTATTTTGACTCTTCACATGACTGGATTCAAGTTTTGATTTACATGATCGTTCCATGTCTTCCTCGGGCGTCCTCGACTTCTTTTTCCATTCACTTTCGCATCATATATTCTGTTCGCACTCCTTTATTCGTTCATTTGATCTACCTGCCCAAATCATTTAATCGTCCCTTTCTTGATCCTATTCATTACGCTTACATCAGCCTTGCATTCTTTTCCGTATATCCACATTTCTAACACGGTCATACATGGTTTTACCGCACATACGTCTGAGGGATCTAATTTCCACAGCACTCAGTCTACTTTCATCCATCCTCTGCCAGTTCTATGCCTCACTGCCATACCTCAGGGTTGGTATAAGCACTCCATTGTTGACTGCTAGCTTCGCTTCTTTTGACAAAGGCATTTTAAACACCGGTAATCGTTTAGAAAAAAGCTGTGCAAATTTAATGACATCAGACCTTACTACTTAAACCGGTTTATGTAGTTGGATTAGTACCTACTGCTAGGAAACAAATACATGTTCATCTACTCGTATAGGTCTCACCACGAGAGTTGGTGCCGGCCAATACTCATACAGATGCATAGCTTACGTACAGCGTGTCGAACTGAACGAATAGGATACGCATTTACAATATCAACATAAACACTCGCTGTCCCTTTTCCACTTGTGACAATAAGTAGGCGTAAACAAGACAAAGGGCTCTTTCTTTATGACACATTGTAAATACATCGCCACTGGAGCATATACCGATACACAATAAACCCAACGCTATGCATGTATTGTTTGTTTCAACTCTCGTTGCGCCAGCTATACACACCTCTAGTCCCTTTCGCTGTCAAGGAGTCTGCATTGCAAATCTCCTTATTGGATCTCCATAATTGAGTTATGAGGAGGTTTGCCCCAAGGCTGTCTACTTTCTGCGCCCTGCTCCCCTTGAATATTATCACATATGTGTACATTATTACCATAAGGCAAAAGGGCTTAAGCGACACTTTGGTAAAAAAAAAAAGTTAAATATGCAATTTTAATCAGGTTTGTTTTCTGCATCGAATGCTCTGACTCTCGTTTGATTCTGAATACTTTTGGGGCCCTTCAGATAAAATATATTTACCATTTAAAGGCTTGACTCAAGCGACAAAAGTTTGGGACTTTTTTTTAGCTTTTTGTCACTTTAGGTAAAAGTGAGAGTATTAAGTTACCTCAGTTAACTTTTTTTTATTAAAACTATCCAGGTACTGAAAACGTATGAATTTTATTGTAACAATATTTTATGGTTACAAAAAAAACTTTCAAATGCCCTGGTGTAAACTTGTAAACCCAAAATGGCGCTTCAGCTCTTTTGCCTTACTGGCGACGATATGTACATACTCGTACAGTCGAACTTGGTTATAACGATCACGGTAATAGCGAGGTCACGGCTATAATGAGCAATTACTTAATGATATGATAGTTCGGGCTTATTTTCGTACAACCGTGTGGGGTCATAACGAGGTCGCTTCACTGATGTAACGTCCAAATAATATTGTCAACTCAATGCGCCCGGGTATGAGAAAAAACCCAATTCTCGAAACAGTCGAAGAATGTCATAAACAAGACAAAGAAAGCCGCCCATCTTCCACTGCGGCGGATTTTCCGCAAATCACGTTAAATAGAGTTTATAATCCCTGATAGTTGTCGCTCTAAGAAACATTTCTATCCAGTACTATCGGACGCTATGTAAAAGTGTAGTTTAAAAGAAAAGTCATACGATTTTTTTTCTTTGCAATTCTGTTCCTTTTTTACAAATTCGTTTGTATTTAATTTGTATCAAGCTTTCATACCCTGGCATAAATATCGATATTAGTAGGTAGGTACTTTTTTTTTACCTACCTACGTTTATAACGAGTAATGGCTCTAAGGAGCAAATTTGTTTGGTCCCTTCACGCTCCCTATAACCAAGTTCGACTATATATGTCGAGAATGGTGTCAGTTAGAAGTGCCATGCTTTTTCACACACTAATTTGAGTTTTCCTTGGGCCGTATGCACACGGAGATATTCAAAAGAAACTGAACTGTGTTTGTGTTTGAAATTACCAGCCGGTTACCAACTCTTTAGTGACGGTGCATCGCACACGCGGGCTACTTAGAAGTGATCGGAATTGGTAGTTTTCCGTGTGGTGTGCAAGGTGGTGAAATTACATAAAACGGGATTTTTTTTTCTCCCACTAATTTTGTATTTACTTGTAGATCGTTAATTTTTGTGAATAAAAAATAAATATATACAATGGAATGATATTAAGGTTATAAAATATTATACTCGCATATAAATAAACAAAGAAACGATGATATTATGAAATAAAATGATGTGACAAGAAACGTTGATGTTTTCGATCGGATGAAGAACTAGGCGACTCAAGACTCCAGTCAAAAACGAGTCGACAGGTCGAGTTTCCTACTAAATAGTTACTAAAGCGTTAGTGACTATTTAGTGACGGTAGCGCCAAAAATATATATAAAGCGCTATAAACATATCGGTCCTTTACAGCAAAACTTCCCATCGATCAATTAATGTTTCATTAACTCGAATATCACCACTCTGAAGTCTGGGCCCTCACACCGATACCCCGGCTGCCATGTCGATCGTTTACCACTGTCTAGATTTCCGATTAATATCTGAACTGTGCTGAGTTGTCCTGAGTTGTCTCGAGTTGTTCTGATTTGTGATTGACGAAGTGGTCAGCTTCGCGTCGTTCTTGGGTCGGATCCGCCGAATATACTCGTATAGCGATCTGACCTTTAAGCAATAATATTCCAGGAGAGATAGCTTGTGTAGTCAGGATTGTTGTTTTTTCCTGACTTGGGCGTGGCTAGGGCTAGGGTATTTATGCACTTATTTATAGCACATGTTGACATAATGTTTCGTTTATTTGTATAACCACTTTTTTACAGTACTGTTATGAACAAAAATATAGGATATAACCCAAAAAACCGTTGAGTTATGTCCTGTTATGTCGCGCAACAAAACGTAGTGGGTGGAGTCGCCGGTGACGCGGAAGACGGAAAACATGTTTACATACCGAAAAGTGGTCCGATATTATGTGATAACTTGTCTTATCTCTTTCTCTCTCACGGTTTACGACGTAAAAACCCGGTGAAAGTGATTTACCGCAAATTTGTATAGGTTGGGTAAAAGTATTTAGCTCTCTCTCCATATATATTCTTGCTCTGAGGATCTGACATCTGAGTAGACTTCTTTATTGCAGTGTGGCTCCAACGCACGGATTTGTGTACTAAAATTATCAATCATCGCAATACCTGCAAACATTATATTATAATTTCCGTGTACATAGAGACTTTTTGGTTTCTGTTGTGAATTTTTATCAAATCGGTTAATTTTTTTGCAGAATTTTCATGACTGTGTCACGTACAATAATAGATCAACGATCAACATTGAATTATTATAATTTTCTGATGGATTTACATTTCAATTGCTTTTCAGCTTTGCCACTGAATACAAGCCTCAAATTTCTATGGAAATTGTTCAAAATTTCGTCAAAAGAATTCATGGAAATATTCTAGAACATTTGATAAAAAATATTGCAGTTTAATCCTACCGCTGATAATTCCGTTATAACTTGTGATTTGATTTATTTCATTAATTTATTTATACTGAGTTTTAACAGAAGAAAACAATACAGTTATAATAACTTAGTTAGTGTACAATAATTGTTTAAAAAAAATACAAATACAAATGATACATCGAATGTATTTTTTTTTTTGTATTTTTACGCCAATCCCCATAGTGGTGTAACTTATGTGAAAATGGTTCCGATGGTCTTTGGTTAAATTAGTAATGAGTAGAGTTTCTTCCAGTTGTTTTCGTTTTTAGGAAATCGCCCCCCCCCCATGATTTAATTTTTTTTTTTGGCGGCAAGAAATCCTTTTTTTATAATAAAAATCTACTTTGTGGAACTTTTCTAGCACCAGGAACCGGTTCTAAAAATAACTTGATAAAAAAACCGGTTCCTCGCCAGTCGCTGGTAACAGGAACCGCAGGTATACCCGATTTTCAATATCAACTAGCGTTGGAAAAAACTTCAAAGTTTTGTGAATGCTTCACGAATTGCTAGTTCTTTGAATGAACCCTTCGCAGTTAACACTTCAATTGAAGTCGAACTCAGAGATTTGAATTTATCCGGTTATTTGTTTAGTTTTTTTTTTGAACCGGTCCCTCGCCGAAAAAACGCGTACTAGTCGGTAGGGATTTGAAGGTGAAAAGAACTGGAACTGGTTCCTCGCGCCAAAACAAAAGTACTAGTCGGTAGGGATTTCAAATTGAAAAAAACTGGAACCTGTTCCTCGCCAAAATAAAAACCACGTTCCTTTAGATAAAAGTTCGATGATTCAATTGAAGTATTTGTAATGAAGTACTTCTTTATAGGTTTTGATGTTCACCTTCACAATTGTACTGCTGCAAATTGAAGCAGTTCTTTAGTTATTTGCAATCTAACTTCCATTAAAGTATTTGTTCAATGAAATGAAATGAATGAACGCTAAAATAAACAACCAACTTCAATTGAAGCATTTGTTCAATGAACAATGAATGAAGTAGGAACTGCTGCCAAAAGAAGTAGTTCTTTGAAGTAGTTCTTTCAAAGCGGTCACAACGCTAATATCAACCATCCCTAGTAATAAGTGATTTATTTTCTGTTGTTACCGCCGTCACCAAAATACCTAGTCCCGACCCTGGTGCCCACACATTATTGAATGATCGTATCGCCAATGCCATATTTGCATTCCACTGCAAGTGAATAAATGCATTCGGAGCGACTGGAACAATGCGGAAGGTATTATTCCGGTTGTCCCACGAGTGCAATAAATTAATTTGGTTTGCGCCTTCGCTGCGGCGAGTTTCTAAACCGTGGGTTTTTCAATTATACAATAATTCCCAGACGGAGTGAGTTCACTCGGGCTTTATAAATAATATCCCTATGAGTTAATGCTATTGCATGCTAATGAACCAGAATGAGTTAAGTAACTCCACGAGATGATGATTCTGTTTGGATATTTTTACCCGTACAGAAGTCTCAGGATTGGATCTAAAATATACTATTACCTGAAAGTATATAAAAAAAAAAATAAAATGAAAATTAAACAATAACTTCGTATAAGACCACGGATTTTATTTTAATTTTTTGACCGACTGGTTTCGCTTAGGCTAAGCATCATCAGGGTACAAATTAAACTAAACACAAAATACAAAGTGTGCGTTTATATAAACATACAGAGGGAGAACACAATATAAAAAAGAGAACGGTAAGAAATCAAAATTATAACAAAGGAACAGAGAGAAAGAGATAATATGAAATGAAAGAGGCAATACGTCAACTGAGAACGTGATAAAAACAATGAGAAATTTTATGAGTTTACAGGAAATATACCTATTATTGTACTACCGGACAAATTTAACTAACTATTGATTTGAATGACTCTCTTTATTTCTAGTGCTTCTAAATTATTTAATGTGTTGCCATGACCGTTTTTATAGAGAATATGAGCACCGGTGCTTTTATTGAAGGTGTGATCTTTTTCAATAAGATGATTGGTGAATTCTGAAAAACTGTGGCTATTTAAACGTCTAAGATGTTATTTGATTCTAACTATTATTATTATTTGTAAATTAATCGAATTAATCAAATGACTTCAATGAATCAAATGATCAAACGAATCAAATTAATAAAATAAATCACACAAATCAAACGAATAATATGAATCAAATGAATCAAATGAGTCAAAAGAATCAAATGAATCAAATGAATCAAATGAATCAAATGAATCAAATGAATCAAATGAATCAAATGAATCAAATGAATCAAATGAATCAAATGAATCAAATGAATCAAATGAATCAAATGAATCAAATGAATCAAATGAATCAAATGAATCAAATGAATCAAATGAATCAAATGAATCAAATGAATCAAATGAATCAAATGAATCAAATGAATCAAATGAATCAAATGAATCAAATGAATCAAATGAATCAAATGAATCAAATGAATCAAATGAATCAAATGAATCAAATGAATCAAATGAATCATATGAATCAAATTAATCATATACATCTATGAATTGATAATTCCACTATCGAATTTTGACATATTTAGACTTACGGCAGTCTAGTGGCATATTGTGTATCATACTTTCCAGGTGTAACAAACCTTTTGCATCACAGGGCCCTGCGGAGCGGCGTGCCGGGCGGCGGGCAGGGGCGCTGCGCGCTGGCCCGCGCGCTGGGTGTGCAGCCGTGCGCCGCCCTGGCCCCGCTGTCCCTGGCGGCTCGCCTGGCCACCGAGTCGTGCCGACAGCTGTGCGGCCACCGCAGGTGGAACTGTTCCTCGCTCGAGCTGGCGCCCAACTATACGCCCGACTTGCTGCTGGGTGAGTTCAAAGAGGAAAAATCTCTCGATCTTCGGCCCTCTGGGTGACACTTTTTCAATAGACGACGAAGGAATTATGTAAAAGTAATTAAATTTACATCCACAGAGGTAGCCCAAGCCAAGGCAAGTGAAGTCAGTATTGTAAGAATTTTAACTGACTTCTCTAAAAAGGCGCGGCTAGGGATTTCATAGCCACACCTTTTTTACAAACGTTTTAGTACATTAGGGTTGCCACAAATCATTTTAATTAGCTTGATCTTGAATTTGAAATAAAAAGTGAATACATGAAGCATAACAATTATATTATTGAATCATCGCTATTTTCCACGTGGACCCATGAGGTATAGCTTTTTACCAATGGTGAAGTTTTGTAAACTGGATGACAGAACTTTTATTTACCTCTTTTTAAATTACATTAAGTATTTGATAGAATACATTAAAAAACTTCTTTAATATCATATTTAATCGTATGTCGGTGATATCATACAGAATTTCATCACCGTTCAACCACTCGTTTTTGGCAGGTTTCCCATCGGAAAATTACTAAATACACACAGATCCATAAATTTATATCTTTAAAGTATTAATGTTTTGAGACAAGAGAATATTACGTAAGTGATCAAAGTTGTAAATTTTACATGAATACAAAAAGTGTGGTAATTACCTCTAAGATTTCTGTAGTATTATTTAATTATTTTCCGAAGGCCTAATCCCAAATATAGAAAAAAAAATATTAATAATTTTCAAGGAAGTATGAGATTGATAAAAAATGGTTAGTAAGATAGTAGTTTTTTTTTTTTTAGGTTTTTACATTTTATTTAAACAATAATTATTATTATTTTTAAATTATTAAAAAAACAAGTTTTTGTCCGGTTAAAATCTTCATTTGAAAAATGTTCTAAACAGACAGCACTGTGGAACTTGGGAATCCAATCTCCCCGCTCTATTGCACGAATCCAAAGTTGTCGCCTTATCTCATCTTTTGGGAATCATAAAAATAGTTAATAAAAAAAAACGTTTATCACAGCCCTTAAAACATACAAATATTGTACAAAAAACGTCAAAAAGCAAGATATGGGTCTCTCTCTGACACACACATATTCCCGCCCGTGTAAGTAGATAGAAAGAGACAAATATATATTTAAGAATACGGTTGTTTTTTGTGTAGCCGAATTGTTCTCGCCTACAAGCTGGGATCCGGCCATTTTGATATAATTTGTAAACAAACAAACAAAACGATACCAAAAACACCATTTAAATGATTTACAAATACAAAACGTATAACATAACGTTTGCTTAAATAAGAGTGAAAGTTTATAGTTAATATAATGTACATATATACTTATATAGGTACTTGATAATTCGATAACCACGATAGTAACGCGCTGTCATAAATATTGTATAAACTACAGATTTACGTGTGAAAAGTAATGTGTTTAACTGATTTTTGATGTATTTATACATGCATTCATAGGACATGTCGACGTAATGCTTGGTTTATTTGTATAACCACTTTTCACTGTATGTTTTTTCAATGTAAATATACGACATAACCCTCAAAAAGCGTTCGCATAACAAAACCACAACAGAATCAATATTAAATGATTTATATAGTCAACACATTTAACAAAACGAATAGCATAACGTGTGCTTAGATAATAATGGACGTTTATAGTATTTATGTACTCAATGATACGATAATTCAAACGCGATATCAAAAAATATAAAACACTACGGGCTTACCTGTGAAAAGTTATGCTTTTAATACCATTTTTGATGTATTTTTACATGAATTCACAGAGCATATAGACATGATGTTTTGTTTATTTGCAAAACCTCTTTTCCACCGTATTAATCAACCTTATAGTAACCAAAAACAATAGATTTAAATTTAACGTCAAACCGACAACTTTGACATAAATAGCGACGTATTGAATGTAGGCGGGAACGATAATCTTAGAACATCCTTACCCTACGTTCAAGCCGTCAAAAAATGTTTTGTCTCTTTTTTCTCTCATGGTGTATGACGTAAAAACAGGGAGAAAGTAATTTATTATTATTTAGGATGGGTTGGGTAAAACAAATTAGCTATCCCTCCATTAAATTATTACTCCGAGTTTACATCCAACGGGAATAACGATCCGAACCTCAGAGCAATAATATACAGGAGGTAGCGCTTCTTTACTAACTGTAGTCAGTATTGTTGATTTTTGCCTGACTCGGCTAGACCTGGGCGTGGCTAGGCATTCATAGCACATGTCAACATAATGTTTTTGTTTATTTGAATAACCACTTTTTCACAGTATTGTTATTAAACTTTACTTAAACGCAAGTAAATGCTATATAATTAGTTTTTTTTCAGAACTAATCAGCTTTTTGATTACCAATATAATCTCAACAATACTATCCTTACTCCTGTCAATGAAATCAATGATCTTGGTATAATTTTTGGCAATATAAGCGAAACTGTAATTTGAATGTGGGCCTTGGTGGAAAAAAATTATGGACAGATTTTATCTCTAGATTTTCACGAACCCCTCGAAGATTAAAAAATCAATCACCTTGTGATGGACCATTGATCTTTTGGCTATCTTAATGTGGTTACTTACCTAGATCGCCGTCGTCATCGATCAGTCGGGGATTTAACCCTTGCCATTCGAATGATAGTGCATTCATAAACCCACACATCCATCAATACCAAGCTTAGTAGAAATAGCTTTTGGAACCGGATTAAATTGGGGGGAGCTGCTGAAATTCTTAAAAAGGACAGTTAGGAATATTCTGTGAAAAACAGCTGGTACCGGTTCCTCACCGCCACATTTAAACATGTTTTTTTTCGAAAATTTCATTTTTGGATAAAAAGAAACCGGTTCCAAAAATAACCGGTTCCTCGGAGAAGTAATATCGCCGGTTCCAGTGACCGCAGTAACCGGGACAAGAATATTGACCATTTATAAAGCTTAGTGGTAAACATCTTTCAATTAATTTCGATACCAAGACATTAAGAACCCCGTTGAATTGGGGGATTCGCAAGTTGAATGGAATAACTCTGTTCTAGGGAGTCTGCGAATAGAGCTTTTAATTCACATATTAACTAGGCTAACCGGTTTTTTGGCCATTTTTTAATTTAATTAACCGGTTTTAACTGGTAACCGAATTCAAAATGGACGGGCTTGACTTGATAGTGCCACATCTTCCTGTGATTACCCTGAATTATTCCTCTTTCCACTTGCGCGTCACTTTATTACATGTTTAGAGTAACAGTATACTATTAAAGAATTCCAACTGCTCCAAAACGTGTGGAGCCAGTGGGACAATGGCATCTCTAATTGGGGGCATGTTGTGAGGTCGAAGTATTAAGAAGGGAAAAGAAACAGGAAAGACGAAGGTGAGGAAATATCTGGCTATTCAGATCTGATCACAAAATACGGCTAAAGCCATTTGAAGCAAGTTTCGATTCTGAATGGTGGTCTTTCACCAGAGCTATACTAACTTAATATTTACACAGGCCGGGAATTAAACCCCCGACTTTTGAATTCGTAGTTGAGAATACATCCCTGTAGTACTCTTTTCTCTGTATAATTACTTCACATGTTTAAACCATCTCAACATTAATTCCAAAATTTATTGTTTGAACCCCCGAATGAGCCGAGAATCGATGGTCAACGGGAACCATTCCAAAGTTAAAAAAAAAAAAACAAAATGGCGCTGAATGCCGATTCCTGATGACGTATTGATGTTCACCTGGCTCATATTGCACAAGTGTTGCATTCTTGTATCGATCTTCACATTCGTAAGTCTGTCACACACCGGTTTACCACACAGGCGCCTCAAGGATCTCAATTCTACAGTATTCAGTCTACCTTCCTTCACAAGTCTCGCGCTACAAATTTATATACCAGAATTTTTTCACGTGCTTGGGTATAAAATCTCATCCATTGACCGCAGTGATGTGGTTAATATTTTTTACGGTAAAAAATAACAGTTTTTAGTTAGTTTTATTGATTTAAAATAACTGGTTTAAATTTAAACCGGGTTGTATGTTGTAACTCATGTCTGCAAGCTCTCGAGTTAAAGCGTTATCTCACCGAACCATCAGATAAACGTGCAGACGAAGTTCAATCTTCACCCATCACTCTCCACAGCATTCTGTATCCACCACCCTAGACGCACTCATCAACCCTATCATCAATCTGAAGCAGGGGTCTGCTATCTTCTTATTTAAATATCAAACATTGATTATTATTTATTTATCAGAAAAACCTGTAAGAAAAAAGTTAGTCCGCATGTAGATAATAACGTGCAGTAAGTACTGAGTAAAAATATTACTTCAAACGAATTCTGAAAAACCAAATAAGCGCAAAGTCACCGGTACAAAAAATGTACCATCTCTAATGATTCATTTCGACTGTTGTATGAAAAAATGGGCACGGTGATTGGTTGTAGACTTTGTTTCGCATAATTTTAACGCATAACACTTTATAGAAAAACAGACTTTACGTTCAAATAACCATTATGCAATTCGTAAAAAAGTTCCAAGACAAAAAGCTACTCTCCGTACATTTTCGCTAGTCGTTCAATGCACAGCGATGTTACCAGCACAATAAAAAAAAACATAATTATCCCATGATGTGGGTAATTTTCAAATGATTTGGGCAAATTTTGATATGATTTAGGGAATATTTTAAGTAAATTTTAATAAGATCTTTATTTTCACGGCGCCCCCTCAGAGATGGCACCTATGTTTTTTGCACAGTTGAACGTGTGGTTGATCCGGCGCTGGTAAAAACACTATTAAAAATACATGTATATATTTTTTATGTGAATACCGCATAATACCCGGTGCCAGTGGGATTAAGGCAACCCAATTGACGGCCTCCGTGGTCGAGTGGTAAGACGCTCGACTACGAATCCAGAGGTCGCGGGTTCAAACACGGCCTGAGAAAATATTTTTGTTAATTTAATTATTATCTGTTATAACACATTTCGTTCTTATAAAATAATACATAGCATATTTGCGGCACGTTCCAGAGTGGTAGATACTCTAATACAAACATACAGAATCGAAACGTTGCTTGAAATGTCTTTAGCCGTGTTTGGTGACCAGATCTGAATAGCCAGGTACTTCCCTCTTCTTCATCTACCTCCCCCCCCACTACTTTCAGCCTCATAACGTAGCCCAATTGGGGATGCCATAGTCCCACTGGCTCTACACGGTTGAGAGCAGTTGAGACTCTACTGCGGTATTCACTATAAAAAAAATAAAAATAAAGTGTCGGGGAGGGGGATCCAGATCAGAAAATTTTAGGTGTAACCGACTACTCAGATCTGGTCACTTTATACGGTTAAAGCCATTTAAATCATCGTTTCGACTCTGAATTGTGGTATTTTACCAGGGCGATACTCTGAGTATCTACCACTAGGTAAATATAGTTTTATATTCATTGGTTGTGAAGTACCACATATTAATTAAATAAAAATTATTTGCGCACGCTGGGATTCGAACTCGCGACCTCTCGATTCATGTCATTGGCACGTCAAGGGCCTAGGACCCGAAAGGTTTTATGCGAATTGGCGACAACAGTTTTCTTTCAAATTTTACCGCTTATTTTATTGTTGAAAAACTATTTGAAAAATTTTAAATACCTTTTACGGTAAGGATGTGAATGGTAGGGGTCAGTTCTTAATGATCTAACCTTGAAGTAACAATATATGGAGAGAGAGCTAATTATTTTTACCCAACCTTTACAAACTTGCGATAAATCACTTTCTCCGGGTTTTTACGTCGTACAACATGAGAGAGAAAGAGACAACAAATTTCATAGACCGCTTCTATATACTGTCGCAATGATCTTAAGCTCCTGGTTCACCGCGGGACTCCGCCCACATTTTTTAATATGCCACTAAACTTGACACAACTGAACGGTTTTTTAGGTTATATCACCGCGGGACTCCACCCATATTTTTTTATCACGCCACTGAACTTGAAACAACTAAACGGTTTTTTAGGTTAGATGCTATATTTTTGTTGATAAAAATACTGTGAAAAAGTGACTATACGAATAAACAAAAACATTATGTCGATATGTGATATGAATAGATGTGTAAATACCGTAGCCTTAGTCTTAGCCACGCCCAGGTGCGCCGAGTCAAATTAAAATCATCAAAAACAAGTCAAAAACTGACTTCACTGTCTTGAATAGATACTACTCTAAGAATCTAATATATAAATTACTTACATCCCGAGTGCATCCTCAGAAAATATTTGATATATTTGTAACAGATTCATCTGGAATAATTTAAATGTGAATCTTGGGTTTTTGAGTGTTTCCTGTATGTCGCTTAAATGCATTGAAAATTGACTTCGATGGTCGACCGCTGACTCAAAGCGAGGGATGCTGCGTTCTGTAGCATTCCAAACATCCCCCGACCCTCGCGAGCGTGAAGCCGCCCCGATGAATTAAGTGATTAAGGATTGATTCGGACATTCATCTGTTGTGATGGATTAAAAGGATTTCATTCAATGACCATTTAACCACCGAAGGGAAGCAATGAGAATAGCTCTAATAGTATTATTCTGTGTTGTTTTGTTTGTGATCATTACTCCGACTCGAACCTTAGACCTTGGACCCCCTCTTAGATTAAGGCCCCCTTTGATAAGTCAACAATGTTACTTGGAGTCATGTTAACAGTCGTAGATGAATCTATCACTTTCACTTTGAAAGATGCGATTCACAATTCAATGAACTATTACACAGATACTTTTAGGAATTTTGTGATGGAAAAACTTTTGGTTTCTACGTTTTAACCTATTCAAACACCAATCTTTCATATTGTGGAGCCAGGAGATGTTGCCAAACATTTATTGACAACTCATGTGATTTTTTTTAAAGTGACTGGGCTATGTTTGTCAAATTTACCCACCCTTTCTAATTTAAATAGTAATTTTGTAATTGACCCACCCTTTCTAGCCGAAGAACCTACCTTGACCTCATGACACTATGTGAAGTTTGCAATAATATAATTGACTGCCCTAATTTGTTTGAACTAATAAATATAAAAGTACCACCTAGAGCAACTAGGTCTAAAGACTTATTTCACATTAGTCGGACACGCACAAGTGCTGATATCAGAGACCCAATAAGAAGAATGTGCGAATTATTTAATCAAAATTTCAAAGACTCTTAGATTTTCATTGTTTCATCAATTACTTTCAGTAAAAAATTGAAGAATCCCTGTAAATGACAAATTTGTTTATTTTTTCCAGTTTTTCCTTAAATATATTTTTATGCGTGTACTGTACTCAGCTTTACCCCTTAATTCATCCTTAATTTTTACTAGAAATATAAAAGCTTTAATTCTATACATGATAATAACATGAGATTTACTGCTTATTGTATTTAAACAACACTTACCATCACTTTTATATGTACGAGGCCTGTTCAAAAGAAAAGTTGTGAAAAACTGTGGCATTCGGCGAGTCTACTTTGTCTCAAAAAAGTGTTTATAAGTGGTACAAGCGCTTTACAGAAGGCCGAGAAGATATTAATGACGATGAGCGTCCTGGAGTTGAGGAAAAACAATTCATGGATTTTATTCTTTGATCCATTTTTTTCAAAAGTAAAAAATCGAAGAACACACAAAAACGTGACTAACCTTTCCAGTTGTCAAAAACAAACTACTAATCCAAAATGGCTGATAATGCTAACATAGGATAAACATATGTGTACCAACATAACAACAACAAAAAAATCGATAATCGAATGTACACAGCCCGCGAAAATTCAAAATTCACATTTTCTTTTGAACAGGGCATGTATATCAAATTTATTTGTATGTGGGTATTACGCCATCTACCTCGCTTCATTTTAATTTGTGAGAAATAGTTAGGATGCAAGTGAATTCTGTATGTTTTATGTTTAATATTATTTATTTGTTATCTTGTATCTATATCTGTATTTTCTTCTAAGTAAAAATAAATAAAAATAAAAGTATGAGACGAAACATGGGAGATTGCCCGAGTTCTTACGAAAACTATGCAGGCCGTCTTCGTATAGGCGTACCGCAGACTTTTTCAATGTAACTTCTCATAAAATATTCAATGAACAGAAAGATTACAACAGGTCTAGGGATGACCACATCAATCATAATGTGAATTTATTTTTTTCGCTTTTAGGGACCAAAGAGCAGTCATTCGTGTACGCCCTGAGTGCCGCTGCTCTGATGCACACCATGTCCAGGGCCTGTTCCTCGGGCCTTCTATCATCTTGTACGTGTGGCCAGCCGCCCAGACAAAAGCCCGGGCGGGGCTTCAAGTGGGGAGGCTGCTCCGACAACCTCAAGTGGGCAGGGAGGTTCGTCAAACAGTTTACCGAAGACAGCAGCAAAGATGACTTCTTCGCAAAAATCGACAAAGACCAGAAAGAAATCAGGATATTCGATACAGCCGATCGGCAAATCGATAAAAATGGCAATTTTATAGGACCTATTTCTACTATACAGGATTTTGGAACAAATAATGAATCGGTTAATATCGTGGACAACAAAGATCTCGAAAATACAGATGACCCTAGACAAGAACCAACGGAAAAACCGGTAGAAAAAGTTGGTGATGACCCTGAAGTGAAGGAACTCAACGCAACAACAGAGAATGTAGCTACCATGGTGAGACGAGAAGCGAAAAGGAAGAAGAAGGGAAAGCAGAGAGGAGGCAATAGGCAGAGAAAGGCCTATAACACCAAAGAGACGCTGGAAGAAAAGCTCGAGAGGCTACAACCGTATATTGCCCTGGCTAATCTGCAGAACAGCAAAGTAGGACGAAAGGTAAGACTCGACTTTTTTAAATGACTTGTCCATTTTTGTATTTAGTGCTGTACTAGATAATTTTCATTTATTACCTTAGAACTATTGAAAACTAAACCAACCTCAGAACGCCTGTTTAGAAATCACTAATTGAGCAAAAAAAATGGCCAAAGCGATCGTGAGCATGTCAAGACAGCCACGCAAAAAATTTACCGTCACTAAATTACACACATTAAAACTTTTGACCCTTAGGCCTCAGAGAGGCCAATAAAGTTAATTTTTCTGTTCAAGCAATAATTTCGATATTAGAAAATGCTCACCAAATACCAATTCAACTAAAATAATAGAAACATTGAGCTTACACCGGGCACACGGAAACGCCCACAATACAATTCTATCGGTTTATCACTTCAGTGAACACACTGTATATTTATTTATTAGAAAAACTCCTACTACCATCATTATAAACGGAAAATGTTGCTTGAGAAATGGTGGAGGACTTAGCTAGCAGATTATTAAACCAGTGATGTCAGGGTAAGAATCCGATGCCTTGTTCCACTTGAACACCGACCGATCTTAAACTCGCCAAACTGACCAAGTCCGTGATAATTCTAATTTCGTGAGTGATTCATATTCGTGAGAATCTCAATTTCGTGATAATCCTAATTTCATGATAATCCTAATTTCGTGATAATCCTAATTTCGTGAGAATCATAATTTCGCGATAATCCTAATTTCGTGAGAATCCTAATTTGTTGAAAATCTTAATTTCGTGATAATCCCAATTTCGTGATATACTTACTTTTTAGATACTATCACCGATTTAGCTCAGTTTACCGGAACGTTTTTTCAGATCGCCGAGCGCTCTCCGCGTGTCGAGTGCAAGTGCCACGGCGTGTCCGGCTCGTGCAGCGTGCGCACGTGCTGGCGCGCGCTGCCGCCGCTGGGCACGCTCGGCGCGGCGCTGCTGGCGCGCTCGGCGGGCGCGTCCCGGGTCCGCGCCCCGCGCCCTCCCCCCCACTACGGGGGCGTGGGGCCCTACCGGCAGGCCGCGCAGGGCCTAGTCTTTGTGTCACCCAGCCCCGACTACTGCAGAATGGACCTCGGCACTGGAAGCTTGGGAACTGCCGGGAGGTGAGGATTTTTATTAATTTTATAAACGTGAAAATAAAACTCGTATGAATATTGAAGGGTTTAATTACGCATTGAGGTAATTACACTTGTAGCACGAATAGGTATATAATCGTATCAATATATGAACAATAGTATCGTGGGTTCCGGTCTTTACGGGGGTAGAATCCAGACTGTTTGGGTAGAGGTTAAGGGATGCTGTCCCTATCTGCACCGTCAAGTGCATTCCTCCGCCACATGTCGATTGACATCTTTGGGCGAGCCCATTTTAATTCACGCGCTTACACTTTTATTTATCAATTGTCTACCGTCTCTCGTATCTAGGATGGACGAAATACGTGTTAGATAATTATATACAAGAATTGAACGGCGTGGGCTTGGGCGCGAACGTGAAAATTTTGAAAGTATGTGGCCTGTTGCATGCTGATGACGCGGTGCTTATTTCTAACAGTGTGAAAGATTTAAAAGTTTTTTTTTTAAACATTCTACAGTTTTTTCGTTAACAATTGTGCAGTGATTAAACGAATTTATTAAAATAAATCTTCATCAAAAATATGTTGTGTGTGTGATTAATAGAAGCGTTGGAAAAAACTTTAAAGTTTTGTGAATGCTTCACAAACTGCTAGTTCCTTAAAATGAACCCTTCGCAGTGAACTCTTCACGGTGAACCCTTCAATTGAAGTACCACCGAAACCCATGAGAACTGCAACCGGTTCCTCGCTAATAATATAATTTTATGGGGGGGGGGGGGTACTTGGACTTGGATATTCTTTATACACAGAGTTCCTAAACAATAAGTTTACTGACTAACACATACATAAAGATAATATTAATAATACATAACATAATTCGATAAATAAACTAATTTGATAAATAAACTAAATAAACATAAGATGATAATTAACATACATATAATAAAATTATGATAACAATTTAACTGCCTCTCGGACAGAGTGTCACTTCTTGCGGAGGATTATTTTCGGCTTTTTGTGCTTAAAGTTGTCATTCTCGCTATATCTAGCGAGAGAATTTATGGCAGGGTTCTTATGACCGGCAAGGCTGGTTCTAAAAGGTTGCTTAATTTTTTTCTGATTGTGTTTCAATTAACTCCTTTATCAGAGGAATGTGTGTGTCTTCGTATAGAGTGGAAACCATGATCGAACTGGGCGCACCTAACGCGAGTCGAATGGCTTTGTTTTGCAGGGTTTGAAGTTTTTTATATGCGTGTGAGCTGCGTGTCCCCAAATGGGTGCAGCGTATGTGAAACCCGTCCTTATGGTCATCTTGTAAATGAGTAGTTTATTGTCTGCTGATAATCGACTATTTCTGCCGAGCATGGGGTAGAGTGCAAATATCACGTTGTTAGCAGATTTGATTTTTGACTTTATGTGATCGTCCCTCGTGAGTTTTGAGTCTAAAATTACTCCGAGGTATTTAATTGATTGGAGAGGGGGGTAGAAGACAGCCAAAGCTATATATAAACCCGTTAGAAGCGGCCGTTTGAGGTCTGAATACTAAAATAGCGCCATCTAAGAGGGAAATGTTAAATTATTATTTTATAATAAAGATCGAACCGCACTAGCGCGTCATTGCGCTGCACTGCGTGGTGCGTCGCATCCCCGCGAAATATGTTTTCACTGTTTTGTATGAAACAAATAGAGTTGCCCAGGGAGAATATTTTGATGCTCTAGTGCGGTTGGACTTTAACAATTATTATTAATAAATAGTTTATTATTGTGATACAAGTTATAAATTCGAAATGGGCAATTATTATGAAAACAATAAATAAATTAAATATTATATTATGATAAAAACAACAGTCGAAAAAACTAGTGTCCCGCACCAGACATAACAAGCAAAGAAATCAAAGTTTTCAATTCTTTAAGAAAATTAAAAGCAACTGTCACTGTACCCGACGTAATCAGGGTACACAAGTAAACTGTAATAGGGTAGCGGTCCCAATCTGTGAGGTGCTCCAAGCAGTCGGTCTCGTTGTAAGGGAGACGACGGGGTCAACTTGTAGGGCCTCGGCTTTCAAGTGAAGATGCTGCGGGTCTGGTCCAGAGAGAGATGTAGTCAGGTGGTCCAGGGGGGCAGGCGATGGTCAATGAAAAGTCAGGAGTCAAGTTGAAGGCGATGTCAGGGCGAAGAGAAGTCAAGATGAAGTGATGCTGGCGGAGGATGCTTGTGATCTGCCTTCCTCTGGTTTTTGCGCAATTAATATTACGCTCCAGGGCGCGACCACGGATTCGGGAGATTTGTATGGGGGAATTTTGTTTCCCCTTTTATCTCTCTTTCCGGGTCGCTGGCAATTTTGTGGGATAGATTTTAGCAATCTATCCCCTTCTCCTTTCCACCAGATTTCACCTCAACTTTATTTCGCCCCTCTATCATTTTTATTAGTTTCACAAAAGAGGTACAAAGTTTTAATTTACAAATAATGCCCGGTTTTTTGGGGCTTGATGCTTAATAACTAACTTATCCTAATATTTACATACATAATAATATAACAGTTGTGTAGCTGGGGGCCCAGTTATCACCCCGGTATATTTTATGTGGCCGGGTGATTAACCTGGCCCCCGTAAAAGGGTTAGACAGATTGATTTTCTCCCAGACTCGCTCACGCAAAGATCGATGGGCCAGCCGGGATCGGGCCGCGCCACGCGCTCGTGGTCCCGTTTGTTATTTCCCTACTCTGGCCGACCTACCCCGAAGAGGCGATTGCTTTGCGTCATTCGGGCTTTATCAAGCCGGGAGAAATATACATTTACAATGATTAATTAACATTTCTAAATAATATAAAATAATCTTAATGCTACACATTTATCGTGGACCATGTACGTCCGACACAGTCACCAAAGTCCAACAAAAAATTATACAACTACAGTCCCGTATAAAATCATGTACAAATAAAACACACCAAAACACGAGTACGTCGAAGTGTGAACGGTGCGATCGTGCGAGCGAACGAATAACTACCATTGAAGTATTCGCACAGTGAGAAATGAATTAAATTTGAACTGCTACAAAATGAAGTAGTTCTTTATAGTAGTTCACACAGAGCGATCACAATTTCTTATTAATGCTGTACAAATTCATTTTAACGGTATCGAGACCTTCCTTCAACTATCTTGCGGATGCGACGCCCTGGAATTCTGAATCGTCTATAGATGCTCATGGCAGCAATAGGGTTAACAGTTTTCAAGGAGAATGTGATTATTAAAAATGACGCTTAATGAATTGGTGGAACCGCCACGCCCGGATAATGTGGAGGTACCAGGTTCGAGTCTCGGTCACAGCCTTAGAGTATATAGAGTGGTATCTATCCAAGGCAGTGTAGTCAGTTTTTGACGATTTTTACCTGACTCGGCGGACCTGGGCGTGGCTAAGACTAAGGCTGGAGTATTTGTACATCCATTCATATCACATACCGACATAATGTTTTTATTTATTCGTATAACCACTTTTTCACAGTATTGTTATCAACAAAAATATAGCATCTAACCTAAAAAACCGTTCAGTTGTGTCAAGTTTAGTGGCATAATAAAAAATGTGGGCGGAGTCCCACGGTGAGCCAGGAGCCCAATATCATCGCGCCAGTACATAGAAGCGGTGTATTATATTTGTTGTCTCTTTCTCTCTCATGGTGTACGACGTAAAAACCAGGAGAAAGTGATTTATCGCAAGTGTGTATAGGTTGGGTAAAAATAATTAGCTCTCTCTCCATACATTGTTACTCTAACGTCACAGCCCAATCTTTTTTTTAAATTTTCTGTGCTTTTTCTATTTTCATATTATTTGAAGATTACTAATATTCTTTCAGCAGGAAATAATTTGCCTCGACAGCGTATTGTGTCTATTCTGAACTCTTGTATTTTCTCGCTGGTGATTCATCTGCAAACATATTGATGTACCAATCATCGAGGATGGAAATATCTTCCGATTTGAGAGGTTCGGAGAGCGCGAGGAAGTCGGACCCTCCTCTTCTCTCAAAGACCAGCTGCATCAGGGGCAGCTTCCTCACATCTTCACCACTGTCCGAAGGCTTCTTGTTCAATTTCCGGGAAAACGAAGCCTTGACGAACGTCAGAACTTTATTGCAGACATTCAGGCAAACCTTTGGCTTCCATGAAACCTAGAAAAAAATCACTATCAAAAAGGACGCGTATTTTTCATTATTTTTAGAGTGAATACCGTACAACCGCCAGGAACCAGTAGGACTGTGACATCCCCAAATAGACTATGTTGTGAGCTTGGAGTAAGAATATATATGGAGAGAGAGCTAAATATTTTTACCCAACCTATACAAATTTACGATAAATCACTTTCTCCGGGTTTTTACGTCGTATACCATGAGAAAGAAAGAGACAAGAAAAGTCTTTACATAATATTGCAGTTTTTCTACGTATGTAAGAATGTTCTCCGTCCGCGCTAACTTCACATCACCGAGTCGCATAACTTACGTCGACGGATTTTGAGTTCTTATATTTGTGTTGATCAAAAAACTTGCAGTGGTTTTACAAATAAATCAAACATGATGGTGATATGCGCTATGCGTGAATGTTCAAATGAGACCAAAAAAAGATTATAAAACGTAACTTTTTAGAGGTATTTCAATAGTTAATTTTTTTTTACCGAACTTTAGAATTTTCACATTTTTAATGATATCAAGACATAAAATCAACAAAAAGCTTCTATCATTATTTAGGCAAACCTTCTGTTATTAGTGTTGTGTAATATTTTGACTTTAAAAATCATTTTAATGGTGTATTGATATTGTTTTGTTTAATGTGTTCAAATATGTTTATTAAAAATGTTCGAATTCCATGTGGGCAGTAACTAATAAGCTACCTAACATCCTTAAATATATATATTTGTCTCTTTCTATCGAGTCAGTATAAAGTCAACAATACTGACTACACTGTTTCTCAAAGGTACCTCTCCACAAATATTCTTACTCCAAGGTTTTGCGGCTGACGGTAGTAGGGAGGGGAAGGAGATGGGGAAAGGAAGGTTGGAAAGTACCAGGTTATTCAGTTCTGGTCACAAAACACGGCTAAAGCCATTTCAAGCAACGTTTCGATTCTGAATAACGGTCTTTCACCAGGGACATACTTAGAGTATCTACCACTCTGGAACGTGCTGGAAATATACTATATATATATTTTGAAAGTAAATTAAATGTGAAATGGCACATATTAATTTAATAATATTTATATTCGCACACCGGGATTTGAATCCACCACCTCAGGATTCATAGTCAAGCGTCTCAGACACTCGACCACGAAGGCCATCATTGTATCTCGGGCGGTTGTCATTGCATCTCGTTCGACAGCGCTAGGTGCCTGCGAACTTTGCCGAATGACCAATATCGATCGAGCAATAGTTCTCGCCTGCTATCATATCCAATGACGTTACATATATATGTAGACACGTTTTAGCGCTCTCAAAGTGGCAAGCAATAATCACGCTAGTTGGTGTGATCGGTGTTTAAGCCGATTTAGTACTAAACGGTCACGCGTCGCTTGAGGTCGTTTCAAGCAAGTATGGAACGCGGTCCGAACTTCGGATCTGTTTCGTTCATACACACATATTCTATGAATGCCTATACCGATATTTGAATGATGAATTTACTGGTAACGTGTGTGTTTTGCTTGCCACATTTTGTGTTATTATTCTAAGGCTATAACGTGTCTATATTTATGTAACCTCATCTGATTAATTATCTAAAATATCTGTCAATTGGTAAAATTATTTTTCTCTAACATTATGTTTTTTACTAAAAAATGGCAGAGGTATTTTTTTTATTACAGTTTGCTTCATACTTCAGGTAAGCGAGGAAGTTCTTCTACTTGGAGTTCTTCAATTTCTTTCACAATCCCCTTCTCGTCTATCAGTCCGGAGAAGATTGTCTCAACTCCTACGAGATGAGATTGAGCCCACCAATTTAATGAATTGAACTTTCTGCAAAAAAGTTTATTTTATAATCATTCGAGTAGGCAAAAATTCCAATTTACATTTACATTACACAATATTTTTACCCAACCTATACAAATTTACGATAAATCACCTTCTCCGGGGTTTACGTCGTTTACCATGAGAAAGAAAGAGACAAGAAAAGTCTTTACATAATATTGCAGTTTTTCTACGTATGTAAGAATGTTCTCCGTCCGCGCTAACTTCACATCATCGAGTCCTTTAACTTACGTCAACGGATTTTGGGATTATTTACTATATTTGTGTTGATTAAAAAACTTGCAGTAGTTGTACAAATAAATTGAACATGATGGTGATATGTGCTATGCGTGAATGTTCAAATAAGACCAAACAAAGGTTATAAAACATCACTTTTCAGAGGTATTTTAATAATTTTAAATATTTTTGACCGAACTTTAGAATTTTCACATTTTTAATAATATAAAGACATAAAATCAACAAAAAGCTTCCATCATTGTTTAGGCAAACCTCCTGTTATTAGTGTTTCTGTGATATTTTGACTTTATAAATCATTTTAATGGTGTATTGATATTGTTTTTTTTAAATGTCCGAATTCCATGTGGGCGGTAATTAATAGGCTATCCAACATCCTTTAATATATATTTGTCTCTTTCTATCGAGTCAGTATAAAGTCAACCGTCCTGACTACACTGTTTTGCAAAGATATATTATACTGGATTTATACTTATATAAAACCACCACACACATTTAAATAAACGTATAGGGAATAACCTCCCAAACTGTTCGACATTAGTTATTCCGATGAATTATGTAAAATTTGCGCGTATGCCGGACATGCTTATAAACGTCGACGCGGTGTGATATTATGTGACATCTTGTTTTCTCTCTCTCTCTCTCTCTCTCTCGTGGTATAAGACATAAACATTCTGAGGAAGTGATTTATCGCAAATTTGTATAGATTGGGTAAAAATATTAGCTCTCCCTCCTTATATTGTTATTCCTATTATGTAGGTATTGAAATATGAAAATATCTTTGCAATAAGACGTGTGATCGCATTTGTGCACAGAAAGTAATCTCCTTAGTACAGTCCAGTTTACAATTCATTTTCATAAAAAAGTGAAAATACAATGTCTGTGCTCTTAGCCATCGAAATGAACTTTAAGGTTTCAAATTAACCGAAACAACCCTCGCAACATTCCTCAAATTGGATTATCAATTGAATGAACGAAGAAAGGAGTGTAAATAGAATATATGATGCTTAAGTGAATGGAAGAAGAAGTCGAGGATACCCGAGGAAGACATAGCACGACCAAGTGAATCAAATACATACAAAAATACGCCAATACATAAAACGATGGAACTGTTCAATGAAGCTGCATCTACCTTAGATATATTTAGATGCACATATGTAGAGTTCTGTCAATATCTCTCGATTACGTACAAGAGTGACCGTTAGGTACATAACGATCTACACAATTTTAAATAAATAAAAAAAAATTACACACATTTTTACCCTTCCCAATTCAACGAATATCTTATTACATGTTTGTAAGAATGAACCTCTCTTATATTTTAATTTTTTTGTTTTTCATTGATCACATTATTTGCGTTTTTATATCATATATAGTGTAGTGCGTCACACTACTTCAGTTTGTACTTATATAACTCCTTCGAATATATAATACCTTGTCTATATGTGAGATGTACATAAATGTTTAATTTATTTTTTTACACTATGCATGTATCTACAATATTTTTATATCTACAATGTATTTGGTGAACAACTGTTTTTATGAGATCTTGTTAAGCCTCAGCACTTAAAATTGGCCCTAAACGTCACTTCGTAGCTTTCTAATACAAGCAATACTACAAATGATTCATCTGTAAATTCTACACGAATAGTTATGAAAATATCTAAGGTTTCCAGTGAATGTAAATTTTCAACTGAAATATTTTTTTAAATAAAAAATATTTTAGTTTTAAGCCACTTTATTTATACACATATTACAATTCGACCGGTTTCGGTTAAACTTAACCTTCTTCAGGAACGTATATATATAAACTATTATAAAGTGGCTTAAAACTAAAATATTTTTTATTTAAATTATAATGTCAAGCTACAAAGTGATTGCTTCCTTCGATAAATGGAATATTTTTAATTCTATGAAAAACGTACCAAAATATCAGTAAAATGTGCAGTTTGATAACCAGGGAAGGCATTTTTTAACGTTTTACCTAAAATTGTAGTATACATTTTAAATAGAATTTAAAGGATTACTGTTTAAAAATTGTATTCACTGGAAACCTTAGATATTTATCTAACTACCCGTATTTAATTAACAGTTAAATTATTTGTAGTATTGCTTGTATAAGAAAGCCAAAAAGTGTTTATTTTTGGGTGCTGACCCTTAAATAAATACTTGAATCGGGTCATGTTAAGAGTCAGATTAACAGAAGAGTATGTATGAATGTGAATGAAGTAAGGAGTGTCTGCCAAGACAGAGTTGTATGGCGGGAAACGGCGTGATGGTTAGTTAGTTACTTAGTTATGTTGACTTTATCTACCTGAGTCCACAGACTGACTTGATTTCCACGAAGTCGCAATCTTCGAGTTGTTGCAAGACCTTCGCCGAGGACGAGGCGTCAGGCTTGAGGACCTCATGCCCCGAGGAGTACTCCACGAAGATGCCGTCCATCTCGGCGGAGAAAAGATCAGGCGGTGCTTGTCCAGGTGCCTCTCAAACACGCAGTAAAAATGTGCGTTTCCTTCTACCGGAGATTCTGGGTCCGGCTTTCTGCTTGGATCACCTACAATCGTTCAAATATCGTTTATTGTGAATACCGCACAAGAGTCCCAACTGCTCCCAACCGTCTGGAGCCAGTGAGACTAAGGTATTCCTAATCAGGCTATGTTGTGAGTCTGATGGTAGCGGGGAGGAGAAGGAGACGGGAAAGAGGAAGAGGAAGGTTGGAAAGCACCTGGCTATTCAGATCTGGTCACCAAACACGACTAAATCCATTTCAAGCAGAGTGGTAGATACTCCAAGTATCGCCCTGGTGAAAAACCGACATTCAGAATCGAAACGTTGCTTGAAATGGCTTTAGCCGTGTTTGGTGACCAGATCTGAATACCCAGGTACTTCCCAACCTTCCTCTTTCCAATCTCCTTCCCCTCCTCACTACCTTAGTCTCGCTGGCTCTAGACGGTTGGGAGCAGTTGAGACTCTTGTGCGGTATTCATATAAAAATAAAATAAAAAGCAACGTTTTGATTCTGAATGGTGGTCTTTCACCAGGGCGATGCTTAGAGTATCTATCACTCTGGAACGGGCCGTTAATATACTATACTATGTTATTTTATATGAATTAAAAGTGAAATAACACGTATTGATTAAGTAAAATTTATTTGCGCACGCCGGCATTTGAGCCCGTAACCTCTGGATTCGTATTCGAGCGTCTTACCCACTCAACCACGGAGGCCGTCGGAGGATTATATGCATTCGAATACATTTTACTGTTTTATTTTATATTTTGGAATTGTTAGTCATCGATATAAAAATGTTAGTGCAGATTTTGGATAGTGTATGTTTTACCATTTTTAGTGCTTATGTCTTAAAAAGCAGCCTCCACCCAGCATCCCCAAATATGACATCTGGCCTAATGGAAACCTTGGGATTATTTGTGTAAAATACACTTACTAAGTATATGATTAAATAATACTCGTAACGGGCTTTAGTATGAATTTGAATTTGATGCGATAGAATGCGATGGAAGGCGATGAGATGCGATGAAATGCGATTGAATTCGATGGGATGCGATGGAATACCTTGAAATGTGGTAGAAACTTTGGAATGCGATGGGATGCGATGGGATCCAATGGGATATGATGAAATGCCACGAGATGCGATGGGATCCAATCGGATACGATGGAATGCGATGAGATGCGATGGGGTGCGATGGAATGCGATCGAATGCGATAGTATGCGATGGGATACGATGGGATGCGATGGGATACGACGGAATGCGATGAAATGCGATAGAATGCGATGGGATACGACTGAATGCGATGGAATACGATGGAATGCGATGAGATGTGATGGGGTGCGATGGGAATCGATGGAATGTGACGAGATGCGATGGGATGCGATGGGATTCAATGGGATACAATGGAATGCGATGAGATGCGATGGGATGCGATGAAATACGATGGAATGCGATCGAATGCGATAGTATGCGATGGGATACGATGGGATGCAATGGAATGCGATAAGATGCAATAGAATGCGATAGGATACGATTGAATGCGATGGAATGCGATGAAATGCGATAGAATGCGATGGGGTGAGATGGAATACCTTGGAATACGATGGGATCCAATGAGATACGATGGAATGCGACGAGATGCGATGCGATGGGATCCAATGGGATACGATGGAATGCGACGGGATGCGATTGGATGCGATGGGATCCAATGGGATACGATGGAATGCAATGAGATGCGATGAAATGCGATGGGATACGATGGAATGCGATCGAATGCGATGAGATGCGACGGAATGCGATGATATAGAGTGCGATAGGATACGATTGAATGCGACGGAATGCGATGGTATGCGATGGAATGCGACGGAATACGATGAGATGCGATGGAGTGCGATGGTATACGATTGAATGCGATGGGATGCGATGGGATGCGGTGGAATGTGATGGAATGAGATATAACATGATGGAATGTGAATGAACGTGATGGAACGTAATGGGGCGTGGTGACAACTTACTTGACAGCAAATACTGCTCGAGCTTGACGCCCCATCTGCCTCTTATCCTGTTAGATTCTGTAGTTTTGCGCTCTTTGTCCAAATATTGCTCCGGGTCTAGATAGTGCAGAAAAATTATACCACGGAATAGGCAGGCTGTGAATCTCAAGTGATGTTTTTTGTAGTAAGGCAGGCCACAAAAATCCTTGAGCAGAGCCCTACAGCACATAAAGGGCACGTCGTCTAGGGCTATATGACTATCGTCAAAAACATCAAAACACTCCCTGTGATCTTTGAAAAAAGACAAAATAAATTTCAGTTTTTCTTCGGATAAGATTTTTATCCACGAATCTACGTTGTGATTTAAATCAAAATTGACGCTTTTGGGTGGTATCTTGAAATATTTCAATTGAGAACAATCGTCCAGGTAGTTCTTCTCAGGCCCGAGGCTATAGAATCCAATGATTCTTCGAGACGAGAACAAAGATGCACTTTCCACATTTGAACGTTGATCACATCGGATCTGCATCTCGACAAGTTTCACTTGATCACACTCGGCTTAAAAGTGATTTATTAATAATTTAACAGATATTTGAGATATTATTATAACTGTCACTATGGCACAACTTGAACGGGTTTACCCTTATGGGACGACCAACTACACGTATCAGTGCAAGAAAATTGTGTTTTCGGTACGACCAACTGCGATGTGTAGTTTGAACTAATCTTCGTTTTTATCTTCATATATTTCGTTTATTTGACAGTAAAAAAAACAAAGAAAAAAGGATCATACTATGAAGCAGTATGTTTACTGCAAAACCCTTTTTAAATATTATCCTTTTTACTTACGGTTTTTTTTCAATTATTTTTTTAGTGACATTATGCCCAATCCTAAATCAGATTACGCATCCACACATCCACAGTTCGAGTCACTCATTCGCTGTGTGACGTGTCTCGATCGCCGCCTCTCTGTATACGATATCTACCTCAGAGTAACAATATAAAGAGACCGTACTAATTTGTGACAAATCGTTGACAAACTCGCAAAATATAGCTCTCTCTTTATGCTCGGTTCTATACGCATATGAGAAAAAGAGACAAACAATTGTTGAAACCAATACACGATTTGGGGCGGGCTAAATACCATGTCCGCGATATTTGATCTGTACGAACTTCATTCACGTTTGGAGTGTCAGGCGAACGGACTGTCAAAGTGCGTAAATAGTTAAAAAACTTGAGTTATTTTTTGTCCGATATCTAGCAAAACATCATGGCCATATGTGCTATACTTGGTTGCTTCAATCGAAGTACAAAAGGACCAAAAACAAACAGTTTTCACACGTATGTACCATAAAAAATCGTCTTTTTAGTTAGATCTCAAATATTTAACATTCTAACCTACAAAACAACTAGTAACTTACACCAATATGTAATTAATCTTTGGACTATTCGTTCCAATATAATAAACTTCCGTTTGAAATGAGTTTTAGTGGATTCGTAATATTTTTAACTTAGAGATATTTACTAGCTGTCACATAAGAAACCATTACAAGAGGGAATCCCCATATTGTACGGCTTGTGAAAGTATCCCGGTCTCTTTCTTTCTCATGATACTAACGCTAAATTGTTGGCAAACAGATAAAGACAGAATAGTGTTTATCTCTTAGTTATATTTATAATTTCGGTTGCGTACCCAGATTCAGGGCTATGCCAAAATTGGAATATTATTATTTATTTAATTATTTTTAGATTTCCAAAGGATGAAAAAAAGACGAGAAAAATCTAATTTCTTTTTCTTTGATTTAACAAATATGTTAATATGAATTCATACGTTTCATCTGGATTTTTATACCCTTAGCTTCTAGTTAATTGTTTTTTTTAAATCTATTGATGTGCACATGCACTATTGTACCCATTTCTGAACCTGTTCTCTGATGATTTATGATAACGATATGCATCTAGATAGTTTTAATTTTGTATACATATTATATATTATTTTCTCCTTGTTAGTTAGAATTATTAGCTTAATTAATTAAGTATGAAGCGCACTTGACGTGAAATGTCACAAAACTGTGCTATATAAGTTCACTGTTATTATTATCTGCATTCGAAATTTCCTTACAAAATAACGCGGGACGGAAAACATCCCTACAATACTTAAAAGCGGTGTCATGTTTTGTGAATTTTTTGTGTCTCTTTTCTCTCATGGTGTACGACGTAAAAACGCAGAGAAAGTGATTTATCGCAAATTTATATAGGTAAAAAAAAAAATTGATCTCTCTCCATATATTCTTACTCCAAGGTTAAGAAAATGATTTAACATCTGTTATCACCGTACATTTTTTTTTATTTTACTTTTGTTTGTAAACTATTTTGTTGATGGAGACTGAAGTTCATTTTATAATATGTATTATAAAATGTTCTGTACTAATAATTTAATTCGTTTATATTTTTTATCTATAAATAAGATTTTAATAATCTTATTGATTAATGTATATTTGAATAAACAAAAAAAATATACAACATTCATTCTTTTTAATGATTTACAACTACCTACTCACAACAAAATACCTAATTTACTTAATTTGTGACAACCCTGTTAGTGATTTTACTCCGAGTTTAGGCCACACCCTTTGGTCATTGCTTGGTCAAAAAGTGCGGACAAAATTTCGCAAAGTTAGGTCTCTAGATATTGTTACTCTAAGATATCTACCCAAGTATTTGTTTATTTTAAAGTGACCATTATTTTGTCTTGTGTTTGTACTTTCGGAATAAGCGCTCGCATTATTTAGATAAAAGATTACCATTGTTTACGGTTTATTTCATAAATATTTACTTTAGTGTTGTGAACTCTTTGGAATTAGAATTTCGTTTTTATTATTTAAGTGACACCAGTTCAGTTTAATTGCTACTAGCTACGCATGATTTTGTGTTTTATGAACCCAAATATTGTTTTTTTTTTTTAATAAGGCCTAAAAATGAATGATGATGATATTGAACAGTTTGTATTAGATTGCGACTCTGATTTATCAATGAGTGATGAAGAAGACTATATTTCGGAAAATTTGGAGAATTTACGAAGAGATAATATATCACCGGTAAACAGTGAGGGTGAAATCGACAATTCAGAAATAATAGAAGAGCATCCTCCCAGTGAAACCAATTTTTCTCCTCTGTGGCAAAATAGCATCAACTTTCAACCAGATATACACAACTTCAATGAACAATCTGGATTAAGAGATTGTGAAAGTATCAATGAAGATAGTTCTGAATTAGATTATTTCGAGTTATTTTTAAATAGAGATATTATGAATAATGTAGTAATTGAAACAAACCGATATTGTGATAGTGTAAAATTTCAAACAGTGCTAGCTCCTAATTCTAGGTTGCACAAGTGGAAAAATGTTAATGTTGAGGAGATGTATGTATTTATTGCCTTGACCATGCTTATGGCTACAAATAAAAAGGGTCAAATTCGCAAGTACTGGTCGTTAGATAAACTCATATATACACCGATATTTGGTGAAACAATGCCAAGGGATAGGTATTTATCGATCCTTAGTATGCTTCATTTTTCAGATAATGAGAAACAACAGCGAGGTGACACTACTTATAAAATCAGAGATTTTGTTGATTCGGTGTGTAGACAGTTTAAAAAATATTTTTACCCACACGAAAATCTTTGCATAGACGAATCTTTGGTTTTATTTAAAGGCAGATTGTCTATAAAACATTACCTTCCAGCGAAAAGGCACAGATTTGGGATCAAGCTGTTTGTATTGTGTGACTACACAACAGGACTTGTTTTAAAGTTTGTCATTTATTGTGGTGCCAAAACAGAACTGCCAATTCCAAATATGGACGAAAGAACGTCGAGCCAATTGGGAATATATGGTAAAGTTCTGATATCTTTGTTAGATGATTATTTAGGAAAAGGCCATACAGTGTACATGGACAACTGGTATTCTAGCCCCTTTTTATTCAATTATTTACACAACCAGCAAACTAATGCCTGCGGCACAGTAAAAAAAACTCGTAAATTCATGCCAACATTTGGAGTAGTGAAAAAGGGAGATGTTGAATCAAAAGAATCTAGATGTCAACTTGCCATTAAATGGCACGACAAGAGAGACGTGCATCTTCTGACTACTTCACACGACGCATTAATGATAGACATTGGTAAAACAAATTGGAAAACAAAAGCTCCCGAGTTGAAACCCAACTGTGTTCTTAAATACAACAAGAATATGGGAGGTGTTGACAGGTCAGATATGTTAATAACTTTTGTGCAGTGTATCAAAAAAACCGTGAAATGGTACAAAAAAATTGCCTTTAGAACAATCGATGTCACATTAATCAACGCCCATGCTATGTATAAATTCAAAACAAACAAAAATATTTCTTTAACTGACTTTCAATTAGAGGTTATAAGACAATTAATAAAAAAATATCATACTTCTGCGTCCATAGTAAAGGTAAATCGAGTAGGCGAATCCCCACTAAGATTAATCGAAAGACATTTTCTTTCAAACATACCTTCAACAGATAACTCTAAAAGAAAATCTGTTTATAGGGAGTGTCATGTTTGCAAACACGGAAAGAGCGGATCAAAAAGTCGTGTCCAAACACGTTACTGGTGCGCAGAGTGTGGTATTGGCTTATGTCTAACCCCGTGTTTTAAAATATACCACACCGTGGATATTTATCAATTTAAAATATCCAATGTTCCGAATAAAATTGTGGTTACCCTATTCGATGCCGGAACGCGTAGTGTAAGTGTATGTGTGAAATGACTGAATATTATCTTAGAGACTCATTAGAAAAATCATTAAAATTCTTGTGTAAGCTGATCTCCTGATTTAATTTCACAAGTGTATAGTGAAAAGTACAATCTTGAAGTGGTAAAAAGAATTTTTACGATCCGATTATAAATGAAGTTTCTGTGAGTAATCATTTCATGGAGAGCGGCATTTTTGAAATTAACAATTAACAATCACTAATATGACATTGAATTCACATATCGTCGCTGGAAAGGCAAAAGGACTTAAGCGACACTTTGGTCAAAAATGAGTCAACTATGCAGTTTTGATCAGTTTTTTTTTCCTACATCGAATGCTCTGACTTTCGTTTGATCCTGAAGACTTTTGTAGCCCTTCAGTCATCTAAAATATATTTACCGTTTGGGAGAAGGCTTGACTCAAGCGACACGAGTTTGGGACTTTTTTTTAGCTTTTTGTCACTTCAGGTAACTCATTGAGTTATCTTAAAAACTTAAAACGTTAAACTTTTTTTTTTAAATCCAACCAGGTACTGAAAACTTATGATTTTTTTGTAAAACAAAAAAAACTTTTATTTTATTTATTTTATTTATTTTATTTTATTAACGCCTTTAAGGCTTTTACATAAATACATTTTTTAAATAAAGGAGTACAATAGATGGGTAGAATATAACATTAAGAGAAAAGTTAGTATTTAACTGCAAGTATATAAATATAGCGTAGGTTTATACATATAATAACAATAACCTTTGTGTTCTATTGAAAACATTCAAGTAAGCTAGATTAAGTAAAGCGCTCTGGTGTAAACTTTCCAAAATGGAGCTTCAGCCTTTTTGCCTTTCCGGCGACGTATACTCGTATACCTCTGATGACTAATGGCGCTGATCATTTGGTCATAGGGTGACCAGAAATCAACTTAAATATTTCTTTATTTTCACCCTAATTTAGGCTTTATACATTTATCATATGTATCAGTACAGTTCCCATAATACAGCAATGCAGTAAATAATAATTCCGCGAGATTTTCGTTTGGTTACACATTGGACTTTTACGTACATTGGTGTAGACAATATTTATAAATAACATATACAACTCTTTAAGGTAAATCCTAAATTTAAACTTGTGTTGATATTTCTTTTTATAAACGGTTGTTTTCCTTATTTTTCTATTGTTTTTATTAGTGTAATACAGTGTATTTCTAATTGCATGATGTGAACTTTTCTGAAATGGATTGATGACCTACCTTTTATTTTGTATCTGTCAGTATGTATGTAATGTTGTCACTCTGTCAAATGTTCCAAATAAATAAATTAACATAATTTCATTAATCTAAAAAACAATAATAATAAGTCATTTATATGTCAGCACGTGTATTTGCTTTTCGAACAAAGCAATGTTACTGAAATTAAATATATCAACACAGCTTATTTAATTTCCCTTACGATGCAATCTCTGTATACAAGAATTGTACATAAAATTAGTGTGCGAAGCAACTACATGAAATGAAGCATTTTTTCTATTATGTTGTTATTGTTTGTTGGGTACGCGATATATAATCATACTTACCAGGTCAGGGCTTTCAAAATGTCCATTAATAAATTAAAATAATAATAAATTATCGCTAATTTTTCTTCCCTGTGATAACTCGAATAATTTAAATAGTTTCACTAAATAACAATATTTTAGATTTTCATTTGGAATATGTAATTTATGATCCTTGTATGATTCTGTATTCTTTCAATTTTATAGAATGAATGTGATTCTTATTAAAATGTATTTCTATAAGACAAGAAATCCGAATCTCTGTTATACGAGTATATATATTTTTAAACAAAATTCTACATTTTTAAGCTTGAACCTTTATTGTAACTATTATTTCTAGGTGGTGCAATGGCAGCTTGACTCGTGGTGAATCTAGCTGCAGAGCCCTTTGCTGCGGTAGAGGCCACCGCACTCTGGAGGTGTCCCGCCTGGAGCGCTGCCACTGCCGCTACATCTGGTGCTGTCGGGTGGAGTGCCAGCTCTGCAAGATAACCTCGCAGAACCACTACTGCAACTAGGCCGCCCTAAGGGACAACATGCGGCAGGGGCCACCCCACTCTATAAGTGTCCTGCCTGGAGCGCTACTACTGCCGCTACATCTGGTGCTGTCGGGTGGAGTGCCAGCTCTGCAAGATAACCTCGCAGAACCACTACTGCAACTAGGCCGCCCTAAGGGACAACATGCGGCAGGGGCCACCCCACTCTAGAGGTGTCCCGCCTGGAGCGCTGCCACTGCCGCTACATCTGGTGCTGTCGGGTGGAGTGCCAGGTCCGCAAGATAACCTCGCAGAACCACTACTGCAACTAGGCCGCCCTAAGGGACAACATGCGGCAGGGGCCACCCCACTCTATAAGTGTCCTGCCTGGAGCGCTACTACTGCCGCTACATTTGGTGCTGTCGGGTGGAGTGCCAGCTCTGCAAGATAACCTCGCAGAACCACTACTGCAACTAGGCCGCCCTAAGGGACAACATGCGGCAGGGGCCACCCCACTCTAGAGGTGTCCCGCCTGGAGCGCTGCCACTGCCGCTACATCTGGTGCTGTCGGGTGGAGTGCCAGCTCTGCAAGATAACCTCGCAGAACCACTACTGCAACTAGGCCGCCCTAAGGGACAACATGCGGCAGGGGCCACCCCACTCGAAAGGTGTCCTGCCTGGAGCGCTACTACTACCGCTACATCTGGTGCTGTCGCAGAACCACTACTGCAACTAGGTCACCTTAAGGTACGACATGCGGCAGAGGCCTCCATCCTAGTGGAGTGATATCTCTCCGTGAATTAATCATTTAGATTTAATGAAGAAAAAAAAACAATACGGTGGTTAAAAAACTTTCGAAATATGACTCCCATGTCAAAAGCCAGATGGAATATAATTCGTTGATATGGTCACCCTATTAATATTCATTCTAGGTCTTAGAAAGGGTTTTACACACATTTATGAGATACTTAAATTTCAAGATTTAGTGTGTTCTGGTGGCGCTGAGATGCTCAATATTTTTATTTCCCAAAATTTCTAAATTTAAAATTATTTTTTTTATTTATTTTTTATTATTAATTTTTCTAAATTATTACCGAAATTTTGAAAATCGTCTAGGAACCGGTTATTTTTAGAGCTGGTTCCCTATTTAATCGGTTCCGGTTCTTTTTCATCAGAACATCTCTAGCAACTCGTCCCCCTATAAAACACAGTGCTTTTCAGTCAGAAGCAAGTGGCGAGGAACCGGTTCCAGTTATATTTGACGACTTACCGATTTTTGTCGCCAATTTTCACAGCCTTATTCTATTTGGAACCACTAGGTAAACGCAAATATTTTTTAGCTCGTAGCATCATTTCCATTATGTGCTATGGAACTTTAAAAATCATTTTAACCATGAAAAAAAAATAAGATGCCATTTTATTTGTTTCTTATCGTTCAATAAGAAAAAAATGTATATAAACAGAAAAAAGGTAAAGACGAATAGTAGGTTTAATAGTATTTAATAAGAAATAATAAACCTGTACTTATGTGTGTGCGTTTCCAAATGATGATACATTGTCAATTTTACTCTTTTATGTGACGGTAGAGACAAGAGTCCTAACTTCCTGGACCCGGTGGGACGATGTCAAAGAGATGGGAAAGAGGAAGTTTAGAAAGTACCTTGCATGTTACTTGACCCTTTATCAAGTCACCATTCATAAGACACATTTGATATGATTATCGACATTTATACTGCAATACTGCAAAACTTCTTCTAATATACGTGTAATAAAACCTTTTATTTAAACGTACAAAAATGAAGTTGTTCTCAAATATTTTAGTAACTTCACCACCACTCAGTCATAAAATAATGTTAATTATTATATTAAACAAATAGTGTAAGTTAAATAGATTTAATTTGTTTGTGATGTGATTTTTAAAAATAGTTCTTAACTTGACCTATGTCATACTGAAGGTCGAACCGCACTAGAACGTCTGCAGTGGTGCTGTGCTTCACTTCTCTTACCAATCGCACTACAACTGAATTAGCGTCATTATATCGATCATTTGCATTATTAGTTTTGAACAATAAGCACGACTCTGACTCTCAAGAAGATATTATCATAACATAGTTTATTTGCTATATGAGGAGGCAGAAAGAAAATACAAAAAACATTGTGGGTACATGATATTCCCAAATCACGCAGTGAAAAAGGAGAATATTACACACTACTATCATATCTTTAAAAAAATGCCAAGAGATTTCATACTTACCTCAGGATGTCAAAAAAAAAATTATATAAATTATTGCAGAAGGCAGAGGATAATATAAAACAAAAACAGGACACTACATTTAGGAGAGTTAAGCAGACTGGTGATTGACGCGCAGTGACGCGTAGTTCACTATACCGCATTGGCATCAGCGGAACTGCACGTTGCGTCAATAAATTCTACAGGAGGCAACTCTGTCGCGCCGTGAAGCGCCGCACTGGTGCAGTTTTTTCATAAAAAACCGTGAAAAAATATTTCGTGGTGACGCCCCGTGCAGTGCACGCAGCGACGCTCTAGTGCAGTTGACCTTTAGGAATACTTTGTGGACAGTTCCTTTTCAAGGAAAGACAGAGTGAACCTGGGCTGGGTCTTGAAGAGACCCATGATGCAGTAGAGAAGAGACATAAAAGTCAACTAATCATCTCACAGCTGAGCACAGGAACAAATTGTAACAACGACTTGTGCCGAAACTAGTTATTTGAAGTACATTTCTTTGAAATATTGGTAGAGCAAACACAGCATTCTCACCTGACGTCCCGTCTCTCTGTCGGATCCTAGGGTCGCAGTCATTTTAAATGTAGATATTAGCGACATCTAATGGGGAAATTTAATATATGTTTTGACAACTACCATGATAAGTTTCTGCTTTGTATTGTGAAGTCTTTAAATTAAAGTTATATAGATTGTTGTACTTACATTTATTTTAGTAGATGAATACAGGACTGCTATAAAGGCCCAAATTACTCCCAAACAGTTCAGTTCTCAAAGGGTTAAAACAAATTATGGCAGGACAATGTCATAATTGTTATTTGATAAGAACTTGGAGAAAATAGACTAACATCCACTATGTATGAATTTATGTTTGAACAAGATCAGCCGCCATCTTGCCTGCGTGTGTGGGCCTTTTATACAGGCGGTTTTGGCTAAGCTGCTATAATTTTTCTCCCACTACAGAGGTTTTTTCCAAGCTATCTGTTGATTTATATTTCCTTACATAATATAAGTTGATTTTATCAAAGATTTCTAACAATAACAATTGTTTTAGGCGTAGGCTTATGTTATCATTAAAAAAACTTTGTGCAATTCATTTTTAATTGGGCTTAGAGGTGTAGATATTTATGTGAAAATAAATTTGTGTCAAAAAATGCTAAAATAATATAAGTAAGTTCTAGAAATTAAATGTTATTTATCAAACGAAAATGCAATAAAACTCAAAATCGGTACATAATTCATATTTTTTATTTAACGTGCATATATTTTAAACACATTTAATATTTAGAGAGAATATAATAATATGCCATCTTACAAATAATATGTAGGAAGCATTTAACAGATAATCCCTAGAAGTCTAATCAATACCCCCGATTTTAAATAAAACTGATGTCACTAATTTACATAAGACCTCCTAGGTCCCAAACAGGTTAATTGATTATCGACTCATGAAAGAATTTCGACATACGAAAATGTTTCGATTTCAGCAGAAGTAAGGAATAATTGAGCTTACTTTAGCTTTACATACAAATCAACAACACACTTCTATCAGTTTATCTCTCCAGTGGCAGGAAGGTGTAGAGTTAATGTATAGATAAGAATGTTTTTTTTATAAAAATACATTATTTTTTTATAGGGAATAAAATTTTTGGTATTTGATTTGATGATGTTATGTTATGAATATAAAAAAGGGTTGTAGAAAATAAACTTGCTTTAGAGAATGAAACAATATAACAAAACCCAGATTAAAATGAATTTTATGAATGCGCAGAAAAAAATCACACTTCGGCAGAAATTGAAACACGGTAGTCAATAATAAAGATAAACAAGTTTGTTTTATTTTTCATAATTCAATTGAATTAAATTTAATATTATTTAGCTCTGCTATTTTTAGTGACAGTTGTTTCGACGTTTGAGGCAATTATCAAACCGTCAATATTAAACTTAATTCAATTGAATTTAAAAAAAAAAACAAATTAAACACAAAAACTGTAAATAAGTAAGTTTATGTTTTTTGTCTATGTGCTAATGAATAAAATTTATTTGATTTCTACAGCTAACCACAAAACACAACCAAGGTAACTATAAATGTAAATATTCCTAATGAATGTGTCACTATATGCTCCAGTTCTGGAGATAGCCACCTAAGTTCATATAGTTTTGGGTAGGACCCTGGCTACAAATTTAACCATATTTTCATTATAACATTTTTTTCCACCCCAAACACAATATTATCTACAATAATAGTATTTCATGGAATTCTAACACATATTAATTAATCATTATTAACTAACCAACATTTATAACAGAGCTAATCTCAAATCAATCAATCACAGAACTTAGAGATAAGAAATTTTAATGATCATTCGGTTCGGGCAAAACAATTGTTAATCTTTTTTTTTTAAATTGTCCATGGAGATTTCTGAGTAGCTTACTGCAAATTCTGCTAGAAGGCAGTAAGCAAAACACTGATTAAAATCGAATCAAAACTTGTATTGATTTTATTTTACTAATGCCACTCTGTTACCATCAGCTATTGTACAATGATCCATTCTAACGCATGCTCCATATTGAAATGTGCTGTATTGTTTATTTGTTGACATTTATTAAAAAAACTTCAAAGTAAAACCTACCATTCCAACATGCCAGTATATACATACTACCAAACATCTCAGTCAAAGAAATACAAAAAGAATATTTAATTAAAAATAAAACTTGTGTGACAGATTATGCGCTACGGTGATAGATGAATTCCACCCGGCTAGTATGTTTAAAAATCTATAGGACGATTGCGAGCCACCCTAGGATGAGGCAGGTCCCTCCTATGGGTGCCAATTTCTGTGGAGTTCTGTCCCCGGTGAAGGCGTGATAGTAGCAAGCGCCACAGAACAGAACGGTGCCTAGAGTCAGGAGAGAGCCACTCTGAAAGAGAAAAAACACAGATTAAATATATTAGCGGCCGCAGACATAATATTAGTACACCCGTGGCTTTATTGTGCCGACTCCTTCCTTGTGAAACGTTTGTGCTAGCTACGATTTGAGCTGCTTACATAAGTAAGCAAAAAAAGTGATATCAGCACAAAGTGACATACATTGTTTCCAATCAAACTTGGCGACCGTTGAGCTATAATTTTGGCTTAAATCTCATCAAACTTTGCTGTACCCAACGGAGTCTAGCGTAACTTACGCCAATCGAGATTGTTTGTCATAATTTAACTCAGATAACCGAGCGAGAGATTTTCACCCGGGTTTGTACGAAAAAATATTAAAACATTGGTCCACAATAATTTATTTTTTAGTCTACAAAATGCTTACATCAGCAATTTTTTTTCTTATTTTGTCCCTTAAAGATTGTGACACCCCTCAAAATAAACATTTGAAAAAATTGTACCTTAATAATAGTAAATTATATGAACTAACCAGCATGGGTTTTCTTGACATGGGTACAGCCAGCAATGCCAAGCTGTGAATAAAATGGAATCTGTTGGCAGTCTCATAGATCCTGCGTAGATCTGCCTTCTGGTCTTCGGGATAGGTTCGGTGGGCTCCGTAAGCTCCGAGCACCACGGCCGAGGCCCCCAGCAAGCCCCCCAGCCGAACCCACGGGCCTCCGTCCTGGGCCAACTGCCAGAGCTGACGCTGCATCACGACTACGGTTTGAGAAGAGGTGCCGTTGGTCTTGGGTTTCAAGATACCCTGCAATTATGTTATAAAGGTATAGAACATATTTTACTAAGTTACTTCATGTCAACTGTTCAACGACAAAAAGGAAAAAGTGACAATTCGTTACTCTTCAGTAGAGCGAAAATAGTGAAAAATGTTTTATGTAAATGATTTTATTTTTCCTATTATCTATTATCTTATCTTTAACCATCACATAATTTCTACAGAGGGGTAGGCAGAGAAGATGGCTGCCATGCAGCTTTGTCTTGGCACACGCTCCTTGCTTCTTTCACATCCAAACATTGTCTCATACATACTCTTCTGTTATCTACATTGACCTTCATTAATGATAACAATCAATAATAATATTGGATAATTTGTATAATGATTTTTTAGTGAATAATCACCTCAGGGGCGCTGTAAAAATCTTAATTCCTAGACTCCATCTTATTACTAACTACATATTATAATCTATGGCATATTTTTATTTATTTATATTATATATTGCATATGTGATATGATAATTTAATTCAATATAATCAAAATAGTCCGATAATACTTGGATAATTTATATAGCGCCATTTTTGTGAAATTTCACCTCAGGGGCGCTTATATATTAGATATTATGAGATTCATTGTGCTTATCATTTGGAATATTTTGTTGAGTTGATAAATGTTCAGTCAGACATATATCAGGTCTAACTGTTTGTCACATTTTTTTGAAGAAACTTAAAAAATTACTAAAACTACACAAGTTTTGCCATCAATGCCGATATATTTTCAATGTTTTTTTGTGGCGTTTGAGCTTTTTGAGACGATAACAACTGTCAAACATTAAAAGACAGACCAACTTAATTTGTCAAAACATACAAGAAAATGCTTGCCAGTCATGATGATAAGCATGTATAAAAATAATAATGATGTTTCCATTGTTGCTGATTAGTGATTAAAAGATTTAATTTAAATAAAAAATAATTTTGTTTTAAGCCACTTTATTTATACACATATAACAATTCGACCGGTTTCGGTTAGACTTAACCTTCATCAGGAACGTATAAGTATAAACTTTATACTTATACGTTCCTGATGAAGGTTAAGTCTAACCGAAACCGGTCGAATTGTTATATGTGTATAAATAAAGTGGCTTAAAACAAAATTATTTTTTATTTAAATTATAATGTCAAGCTACAAAGTGTTTGCTTCCTTCGATAAAAGATTTAATTTTACCAGGAGAACATAATATTGTAGAGTAAATTGAACTAGGTATTTGACATGTTTTATTGTTTTGAACATGAACTCATGCAAAAAGATGTGTTTATACAAGAAGTACCGACCGAATAAAATAAATTTATATAATCTGATGTTTAGAATGATGAAAATAAGACAATCGATAGTAGTAAAAATGTTATCTTGTCGCTGATTAAACTGCTTAAATAAGACATTTTTACAAACAATTCGTATGAAAATCCCTATAAAAAATTGATTAAAATATAATTCGTACGAAATCAAGTAAATTAGAGAATAGTTTGTGTCTGAATAAATAAAAATAGCAAAAGATATGACCGATTTGACAGATGACGATATGAAAGAAAGAGGTTATGAAATACGCAAAATGTTATAATATTATTGATTTTACGTATCAAAACATTGTAAATCTAATGCGCAGTGATTAAATACATTTCAGCTTGCATTATTTAAAAAGATAATGATGATATTTCATAATATTTAATTGCACTTACCGTATTTTTCAGCAGTTTTCCAACCTCAGTAGAGATGGGATTGTAAAATAAAATGTAGTTGACGGTATCCCCGAGGTTGCCCATGTTTATTACGTAATTTATTATCGAGGAGGATTGTAAGTTCGAGCAGAAATCGCCGACTGACATTCGTTAGAACCAGTACAAGAACAAAATACTCAGTGCTCGGTTGACTGTTGTCAGCTGTCAGAAAATCGAAATGTAAAATTGCCTTTAAAATAAAAAGAACATTTACTCAGCCAGGAAGGTTTTTCCCTTATTTTGGGGTAAGAACCAAAAATACCCCTTTCGTTGGGCAAAACTAATGAAAAATGTTTTTTACTCCTAAAGAGTAATTAATAAAGATCGCAATGATTTTTTTAACCCATTTGGTTTGTTATAAATATATTTATCTTATGTTTTAAAACGTATGTACAAACATATCTGTGCATACAGCTGCATGAGGAACTAATTAAATACGAAATACAGTTTGACACATTAAAATGATTAAGATTAAGGGGCTACAAAACAATTATAGTTTTGAAAACAAAGTTCGTTTATTCGATACTTACTCCTGCAAATTTAACCGTGTCAATTTGGAACTAACAAATGAACGAATATAATTTTATTTGCAAAGGTTTGAATAGGTAATAATTTTTTTTAAACTCGCTCTGCTTGGAAAATAAAGTGGCATAATCTTTTCCACGGAATCGACCAATGAGATTTCGTTATTTACATAATTTCAAATAAAGTTGTGACAGCAGTGACAGTTAGTTTTCCTTCAGTTTTTTGTTGATAAAATAATGGTTTTTCATTTTTAAATGCTGTGGAGTGTGGAATCTTTTCCTAAGGAATTCGGGAAGTTTTCTAAAAATGCAGATACCTACTCGGAAACGCATTAAATCGTTAAATACGCAATGACAGATATTTTAAGTTTGGTTTCATGACATTTCTGAGTTGCTGTCCTAATTCATTCTCATTTTTTTTTTTTTCAGTGAAATATAAGGGATTTTCGATAACAAAGCTTACAAAAGTCAAAATCACAGGCGAAGCTGGGTAATAATAAAATAAATCCACTATTTTTTTAAAATTATTTTATTTACATGTATTATTATTATTATGACAGTGGTGTCATATATAACTGAGAACTGTTGAAAATCACATTTATAAAACAAAACAATTACAATAATCATATGAGTCCATATTGTCATTAAGTACTTGTTTTCACCCGTCAATTGATAAGTATATGTAATATATTGTTTGCTACTTTCACCAATGAAAACTGAGCGAAGGTTAAGTTGAATAAAAATCTTAGAGCTACGCGGATGTCAATCTATGCAAATTGATGACTTAACTTTAAGTGTATCCCTAACTAGAATTACGTTCAGCCGTGTTGGTGAAATTGTACATTTGCAAAATTAGCAAATTAGCAAATTCGATTATGCTTGAAAAAACCAACATTTTTATGGTTGCTGCATTTTTTTTACTTCACTTTTCAACTTATTACTTAACTGACCATTTCTGTTCTATTCAGCTTTACCGATTTTTTGAAGAGCTCTAAATAATAACATTTATAAAACTAGGTCGGCTCCGCTGGCAGGACACAGAGCAAGGATGAAAGTTAGCCGACCATCAAAGAGTCTTCTTTATAATAAGCCTGCAGGGCGAAGTAGTGTTGAAACACCTAAATTTAGGTGGCTGGACGGTGTGAAGGCCAACATCACATCCTTAAACATACGAAATTGGAGAGTAACAGCAGTAGGCGGGTTTGAGGACAGTATATTAATAAATAATAAGTTAAATAGGGTGGCTGAGACTTTTGACTTAGCGCAGGACAGGAGCCCCTAGAGCTGCCTTGCTGTTGAAAGGATGGATCTCCAATTCGAATAGGATAAAGGAGAAGAAGATGAGTGAAAATGAATAAGTTAAATATATGTCAAATTTGCACTATAAAACAAGCAATTTTTTATTATTACAGCTCCAATTTCAACTCTCTTGATATCCGCTGAATGTCATTACTCAAACTCTTGTCAACTAGTTCGCACATGTAATTCTGTCGCTGCGCACAGTCGAACCCGAGATACGAGTACGTCCTCAGGTTGGGGCTGTACGAAAGTTTGAGACAGCGGCCTTCGCCCTTGATGTTGGCGGGGTTGGCAATATTCGGTGGAGAGTTGGTGGCATTGGAGACTATCTGCTGCTCGGATTGGCCGCCACTGGCGACGGGCCGGGCAGAGTTGGACCAGATCCATAGAAGGCCGGGATTGAGACCCCCTGTCCAGTAGTCGTTGCCTGAAACAAATATTTGTGAACCAATAATTTTGTGAACTTGCAACATCAATTATTAACTTATTGTCACAGTTTTAGGTTGGAGTGTTCCAAATTCTGTAAGATTTGATTGATGATCAAATCGACTATCAGCACCATTTTGCATAAGCATGACGGTCATACTGTTATGCTTGACGGTTGATCACAATTTGATCAAAAGTTGAAACGGGCCAAGAATTGGCATTTGACAAAAATGGCCCTAATCGTTGATTTCATCTTCAATCACATGTGACAGAGTTTTAATCACCCCAACCTTAATATTTACTATGTTATTTAATAATACCTAATTATCGTTGAACCAATGGAAGTTATTTATTCATTGTATTGAAACATTTACAGAGTGTTAAACATGATTACATATATATAACAGTATTGGGATGTGCATCAGTGTTAATAATCCAGTAAAAAATGTTTACAGCATGTGTGGGAAATAGGTGGTGCTAAGTAATAAAGTGATATAAGTAAAATACTACATTTAAGACAACAAATACACGCTTTTCAATTTATTTTTCTAATAAATACTATTATTTTAAGCAAATGACAATCAAGGGAAAGATTGACAGAATATGTTGCACCTCATGGCTTCAAAATCTATGTAACTGGTACAAATAGTGCACCGGGCTTTAAAAAAAAATAATACTAGACAACTTTCGATAGTAAAGAGCATCGGGAGAAGAAATATATCACTCACCTCTGAGAGGAGCGTTGGCCTGTATGAATGTAACCACATCCTGGTTTTCCTCGATAGTTTCCATCTCGGCCAGGGTTGCCCCCAGTCCCTTGCAGGCGTCGCTGGCTGACTTCCAGTTCAGGGTCTTGCTGATGCCGAAGTGATAGCAGTTGGCACCCACGCGAGCGAAGTCCTTGACGCAGGGCTCTGGAAGAGAAGCCATATAGATAAGTTGACGATGAATATCAATCAGATAAGACAAAGCATGGAGTCTACGAATAGTCTTATATTGTCACTGCCTTAAGACACCCAAGCAGAATGGGGAAAATTTTGACAAATTAAGTGAAGTAATAGTTTGATATGAAATTCACGGTGGTATTATACAAATTACATAATCTTAAATCACACTTCAAAATATTGCACACTGTGTTCAAAAGTGTGGGTGCAAGTATGTATTACATTTTATTAGTGTTTAACATGTGCCTGGCTAACTGGATTTGTCAGATTATAAAATAAAGTCAAGTTCAATGGGATGTAGCAAAAAATTATATTTTTCTTTTGTTCAACAAAATAATCGCGAATAGAAAATTATTGTCTCACACTAAAATCTTGCTTAAAACTTTTATACTGTACTAATTGAAACCTTGCTATGCTACTATTCACATAAATTTAATTTTTACAACCTGTTACCATTTAGTATGTAATTGTTTTTTATGTAAATACTTGGTGGAAAGATTAAAAATACTGGAATTATAGAATTTACAGAAACAATGAATCTAATTCACTGTTTTAAACCATCAGTAATAGTTTCTAATAATAATAGTAATTGGCTTATTTTTATAGCTTGACTATGTTCTAATCTGACAATTCCAGTAATATGAAAATTCTAGTAATCTGACAATTCTTGTAATCTGATAGTTCCAGTAATTTGTCAATTTCATTAGTAATCCGTCCATACTTCAGGTTTTACCATTGAACAGATATGGAAGTGTGAACTGTACTGATTTAAAGGAAAACTGAAGTTGCAATTTTACATAAAACCTTTCAACTTCTAGGCCCCGGACAGAATTTCGATATTGGATCAATTTCAGCAGAAGTAAGGAAGAAATTGACCTTACTTCTGGCACACAGCTACGTCCACAACACATTTTTTACACATTTATCTCTTCTTAAACAGCGCCAGATTAGTGAGATTCTACGGTAATTAATTCCACTAACCCGTCTTCTTTCCATTGCCCGCCATAATGAAATAGATCAACTCTTCCGCTTTCTTCAATCGCTTCTCCATAAAGTCCACGCGATACACCAACTTTTCTATCGCTCCGAGCAGGTACAGATCTGTTTCCGATACCTCCTTCCTACTTGCAGTAGCTGGTTTCTGAACCATTCCGCTGTTCCCCACTCCACTGGGAATGTAGTTGTTAGGACTTTGGTTATTGTTGACGATGGGTTTTTGTTGAGGGTAGTTGGTATACTGGGCTGGTCTGTTTAGTATCTTGTTGCCTGGAGGGGGAGGTGGTGGTGGAGGGGGGTTGTACTCCTGAGACCAGGTGGATACCGGGGGAGGGGATGCGTCTACTCGGTTGGAGATGTAGTATCCGCTGGTATGAGGGGCCTGAAGTATTCGCTCTTGTCTGGAATTAAAATAACCTTTTTAAATACATTAAAATGGACAGAATGTCGTTATGAAATTAAAACTTTTATTTGTTCAAGGCATCATCTCGATGGTGCCAATGAACAATGTTGGATGTGCAATATGGTAACTTTGCATGAGAGCTGTTTAAAGTTGCCATAATATATTTTTCCAATAAAATAAAAAGGAGTTTATGCAATTTATTAAAACAACGCTATATTTCTTGCTCTCGAAGATAATAATAATCGGCTAATGCATAGTTACCAATTTGCACATCCGACATTGTTGGTTGGGAACATTGATTTCTGAGATACTTAGATTTTAAACTTATTATCACCAGCTCTACAACCCCCTGTAGAGTCTGGGTATCTTTAATCATCTTTAATCCTGTTGTCTCTTTCCATTTCCTTGTGCAAGAAATGTGCAGGATGCGGTGTTTGCCTCTAGATCGTCCAGTCACCTAAATTTAGGCTTCTCAACATTTCATCCTGCAGATTTCTTATAAAGAAACTTCTTTGACGGTTGACCATTCTTGCTACAAGCCGAGGATGTCTGAATATTACAAATCTTTTCACACAATTGATATAGGTCTTTGTACACCATCGCAGACGATTATATAATGAAAGTAATTGATGTTTATCTGGGAAAATTTAACAGACAATTACTTTACTACGAGTCCAGATTATTCAGAACCTTTTCTACATAAAGCAATCTTAACCTATCAGAGTGCCCCACGGCCCAGTCTTCCAGAAGAGCACTCCAGGGCCCCGCTCCGTCCCCGCCCTCGCTGCCACCCCCCGAGGTGCTGACATCACCCCTCACCGCCCCCAGCTGGGAGATGGATGGAGACACCATCAAAACCAGGAACCACCAGCAACATTGGATGTATTTTGATAACATTCTGAAAAAAAATAAAAAATTGTATTTTCAAACTATAAGTTACTAGTTTACAGCTTGACAATGATATCTTTGCAGTCGATGGCCTCGCTACTATGGAAATTGGGGGTTCCAGTGCAAAATAAATTTCCAAACATTAACTTTATCTGTAGCAATAAATTATTTTATGAATATTGTACTTTATTTTGATTTTAAAAAGTTCATTTTCATAGGTTTTCCTAATACATACATACAAATGTATCGCTTTAAACCATATAAAAAGTTTGGAGAAACCCAGTTCCCCAGTTGAAACCCAGTTCCGACTGCCTACAAAGATATCACTGTCAAGCGATAAATATTTATATCTGCCTTGATTTTAAATATTTTAAGTTCCTACCTATATTATAATTTTATGTAAGTACCTAATTATCTTTAACTATGAGTGTGAACAGAATAGAAAAGTTCTACGAAAAAGAAAATTTTTAGATAAAGAAAAATAGGAACCGGTTCAAAAATAGCCGGTTACTCTGAGAAATAATATCGACGTTTCCAGTGACCGATTTGGAACCGCTTCCTTTAAACCGGGACAGGAATATCGACCATCTCTATCGCCAATTGCCGCCGAAAAATGACAGTTTTGTTTGAAAGAAAAATGTTTGTGTGTGTTTTGGTTTTTGCTAAAGAAAAACGATTTATTTTGCATTGTTTATACTGTTTTATCAATTTTTTACTTGTTTGGTTTGTGATTCGTGTAGTGTATTGTATCAATAATTTTGAAAGTTCAGTGAATTCAACATGTTTACTTTCAATGTTGCAATTTAGTTGTGTCAAATATCAAAAACATTTTTTTTGGCAAATCGACAATTACCAATAATTATCGAGACAAAACCAGAAAAGTTGAGCATACCTAAGGTAAGACTTATTTTTTTACTAAACGAAACTTAAAAAATTGCCCCATAGTAAACTAAACACAAAAAGGCTCGAATAGTATTTTTCTAATTTCTTACTGAACAATAGAAATTTTTGGAACCAACAGTCTTGTCTCATTTGTTGATTTGATTTATCTATTCCAAAGTTCCGTATCTAATGGTGGACATAACTTGTCCAAATTTCAAGATGCTACAGCTCAAGAGCTTGATTTAACATTTAACGAGCCTAAAATAAAATTACAATTACGCCATACTTATTCCACTACCATATCCGGTATTTTAAATTACGTTGTGTCAAAATACTTATCTTGTAAAATAGTAATACTAATGCTGAATCATGAGTTTTTGGTTTAGCAATTTGATTGTCTAGAAATATTATCAATGCTTCAATGAAATACTGCCAGTAAAACACATTTTTACTAGCCTACAAACAAAAGCCTTTAAAATGCTTCGATGTGTAAAATCTTCTACTTACGAACCTTTTTTCAGGTTCGCTTTTATTGAATAATGTGGATAATTAAGTTTTTTAGTTTCTAGCCGGAAAATATTTCCTTAGAGTGTATATATAGAGTGGTATCTATCCAATGCAGTGTAGTCAGTTTTTGATGCTTTTTACCGGACTCGGCGGAACTGGGCGTGGCTAAGACTAAGGTTAGGGTTTTATACATCCATTCATAGCACATATCGACATCATATTTTTGTTTATTCGTATAACCACCTTTTCACAGTATTGTTATCAACAAAAATATAGCATATAACCTAAAAAACCGTTTAGTTGTGTTTAAGTTTAGTGGCATAATACAAAATGTGGGCAGAGTCCCGCGGTGACCCAGGAGCCCAAGATCATTGTGACAGTACATAGAAGCGGTGTGTTATATTTCTTGTCTCTTTCTCTCTCATGGTGTACGACGTAAAAACCCGGAGAAAGTGGCTTACTGTAAGTTTGTGTAGGTTGGGTAAAAATAATTAGCTCCCTCTCTATATATTGTTACTGCCAGTGCTTCTCAAAATAAAATAAAACATGCTTTTTGACTATGTTTTTTTTTGCATAAATCGAAAAAGGCGGCTGGCGTCAAGTGGCAATTTTAACCTTATCGCCACCAGCGTAAGGAGTGCGTGATTTCGTTCGAGTTAGTTCATTGTTATTAGTAACACTCGGTTATTTAGAGTACAATGTTATACTTTGAAACGTACACGATATAAAAATATAGATCAATAAAATAGGTTGTGGAAAATTATTTTATAGAAACGGAGTTTAATGTGTAATTAACGGCCCTCTACACTAGCGACTAAATTATTGTAAAAGTATTAGGTATTTTAAGATTTAATCGAAAATGCAGCTCTGCTACCCTATCATAAATAATTCATATATCGTTGAACATTCAGTATGTGCTATGCTGTAGCTGGGAAATTTATCATAAGATACTAAAACCTGAGCACCCGGATTCTTGTCGAAAAAACTTTAAATTTTATTTTATTTTTATATTAAACGTTTTTTGCATTCCGGACACTTTTCAAACAATTAGTTCGTGGTGTTTGAGAAACCTCTTACAGTTTTTTTAATAATTTTAAAAAGATAATAAACCCTAAGATTTACAGTATATAGTATAGACATTTAAAAATTAACATAAAAAAACAACATCAACACTCTTATAGGTAAACAAATAAAAGTAATCCAAAATCAGTGTTAAAATGGAATTATTTTACTTTAAAGGCGGCCTCCATGGTCAAGTGGTAAGACGCTCGACTACGAATCCAAAGGTCGCGGGTTCAAACCTGGCGTGCGCCAATTACTTTTATTTAATTAATATGTGGTTAATTATTAATGGTTTGGGCACGTAGAGCGAATGAACGAAGAAAGGAGTGTGAAAAGAATATATGATGCGAAAGTGAATGGAAGAAGAAGTCGAGGACGCCCGAGAAAGACATGGCACGATCAAGTAAATCAAATACTTGAATCGGGTCGTGTGAAGAGTCAGAATAACAGAAGAGTATTTATGAGACGATGTATGAATGTAAATAAAGCAAGAAGTGTGTGCCAAGACAGAGTTGTATGGCGGTCCGTCCTCTCTGCCTACCCTTGCGGGGAAACGGCGTGATGGTTAGTTAGTTAGTTAGTTTAATTAATATGTCATAACACATTTAATTCATGTAAAAATAATAAAAAGTATATTTGCGGCACGTTCCAGAGTGGTAGATACTCTAAGTATCGCCCTGGTGAAAGACCACCATTCAGAATCGAAACGTTGCTTGAAATGGCTTTAGCCGTGTTTGGTGATCAGATCTGAATAGCCAGGTACTTCCCAACCTTCCCCTTCCCAATCTCCTTCCCCTCCCCAATACCTTCAGCCTCACAACATATCCTATTTGGGAATGCCATAGTCTCACTGGCTCTAGACGGTTGGGAGCAGTTGAGACTCTTGTGCGGTATTCACGTAAAAAAAAAAAAGAGATTCTATTTTTGCAACCTGAATCCGGGTCCTGTCTATAAGGTATTCAGCGCATATAAATAAGAAAGTAAGTTATTTCAAAAAGTAATTACCGTACAAGAGTCCCAACTGCTACCAACCGTCTGGAACCAATGGGACCATGGGATCCCCGGTTGGGGTATGTTGTGAGGCTGAAGGTACTGGGGAGGGGAAGGAGATTGAGAAGAGGAAGGTTGGGAAGTACCTGGCTATTCAGATCTTGTCACCAAACACGGCTAAAGCCATTTCAAGCAACGTTTCAATTCTGAATGGTGGTCTTTAACCAGGGCGATACTTAGAGTATCTATAACTCTGGAACGTGCCGCAAATATAATTTTTATTATTTTTATATGAATTAAATGTGTTATGACACATATTGATTGAATAAAAGTTATTGGCGCACGCCGGGTTTGAATCCGCGACCTTTGGATTCGTAGTCGTGCGTCTTACCACTCGACTATGGAGGCCGTCATGAACTGATTTTATCAATAATGTCGGTAATTTGAAATCGCTCCCGAGCCCGACTGCAGATCGCCAACGAACAAACGACAGTAACTAAATCACTAAATTAAGAATAAAACTAAACCATCGACTAAATTAAGCATTTTTACTCGACGTGGGTTGTCGTTTGTTCGTTGGCGATCTGCAGTCGGGCCCATATCCTAAATCTATATCGATGTTTAGTGCTGGAGCCCCAACGAACTTGGTATTTTACAGGTATACAATAATTTCAATAGAAAAGCCGATATGATAATTTAAAATATGGATTTTGAAAAAAAAAGTTCACTTAGATAACTCAATGCTCTTACTGAGTTACCCGAAGCGATAAAAAGCTAAATAACGTCCCAAACTTGTGTCGCTTGAGTCGAGCCTTCTCCCAAATGGTAAATATATTTTAGATGGCTGAAGGGCCACAAAATTCTTCAGAATCAAACGAGAGTCAGAGCATTCGATGCAGAAATAAGAACTGATCAAAGCCGCATATTCAACTCACTTTTAACCAAAGTGTCGCTTAAGCCCTTTTGCCTTTCCATCGACGATATTTATTTATTTATTAACGCCCTGATGGGCTTTTACATAATAATTTAACATAAGTAAGTGCATGAGTACAGAAAATAATACAGTTTAAAAAGGATATACATGAAATAATACAGTAAAAAATAAAACGTTTTGAGAAATGAATAGCAAAAAATAAATAAAAATAATATAACGCCTATTTAGGCGTATTATAATATGTATTTACATGGCCAGCAACGGGAAGCACCTAACAGCCTAGCAGAGGAAGGTGTTTCTAGCGGGAAAGGAGGAATTTGCCCGCTGAGACTTCGGTTAACCCTTCGTGACGGAAAACACCTAATAAACGTGATCTACCTAACCTTAAAGACTATCATTTGTCAATCAACTAGTACATTTATTTATTATAGTTCATTAGTTCTACAATAATTAATAATAATATTATTGTCTTGATCCGGTAACTCTTGTTTATGAGGGGCGAAGACCCGCATGGGCGTGAGATATCTAAACGAGAGTTTATGAAACACTATGATTATTTATATTTACATACGTCATACAATTTCTAGGAATCGCTTTCACCTGCCGGCATCACGCGACACGCTCTGACATCAGTGCCACTCAGGTAAGCCATTTATTCTTACCTCTGCGGCTTCATTGCACATTACGACATATCTGTAACACACGCGGGAATCCCCGCAGTTTGTATTGCTTACTGATATCTGAGAAACAATTAAGTTTTTACCTTAGCAACTCAACTCATTATCCATTTCAGAGTGGTAGATACTCTAAGTTAGAATAATAGAAGAGTATGTATGATACGATGTATTAATGTGAATGAGTGTGTGCCAAGACGAGTTGTATGGCGGTCCGTCCTCTCTGCCTACCCCTGCGATGAAATGGCGTAGTGGTTAGTTAATTAGTTTAGGAAATTTTTGTCTTTTTTTTTCAAAACAGCATTAATGACATAATCTTAGATAATATGTTTTCGGTAATACTAGAGAGAAGTATATTATTTATAATATTTCAGTAATCTTTATCTAAGATATCGCACAAAACTCTCGTTCGGGGTGGCATTAGAACCCCCTTCGGAACGCGAGTTTCAAAGAATTTTATTCAATCGAAATTAAAAATTACAACTTTTTTAGCAATGTTTTAATATATATTTTATATTTGATCACATTTACAAAGAAGCTGGAATAAAAAGGTTTTTATTATTAATAATTTCCACTTAGTAACAATAATCACCTTTTTAAATATAGCGTATGTATGAGCGTAAAATACTAACACTTGCTAGTGGACATATTACATTCCCGTTTCTAGGAAAGTTGTTTTGTTGGAGGAAAAGATTTCGCAAACCCAAATGTTGTGATTAATTACTTTTAGGAGTACCTTTTTGAAAATAATTCATTCCCTTAAAATTATCCTAACCTTACCTAGTTTATTGTAATAGTGAAAATCGTGTTTTATACAAATTATTTAATCAAATAAATAAGCAATTGAAAATTTTATAATTTGCACAGTCACCGTGCTCTAAAAAATAACTATAAATAATTTAATTTGTGAGTATGTACATTCGTACCATTGTGAACTTTCCAAATTTGCAACCGACGGATGTGTTCAGAAAATTGACAAATTAAAAATAATAATTTCAAATCTAGACAAGTACCTACCTATAATGTATTTTAGCAGACATTTTTCTGTATTTGAAATGGGTACAAAAGCAACTAAGGTTTTTTTCTTGGCGAGTCAAGTTACATCCCGTGATTTTTTCACGGGTAACTAGTATTATTTATAAACAATTTCCTCTGTGTTTACTTAGATAAGTACGAGTGTGAATCAATAACAATTAGTAATAAAAATAAAAGGCTTAGTTTTTTTTCGGTTTTTCAATAATTAATTTGTAGTGTGTACAGTATATATTTATATATATATATATATATATATATATATATATATATATATATATATATATATATATATATATATATATATATATATATATATATATGTATGTATATATATATTACGAATATAGTTTTATTAAATATTTGCCGGTTTTGAGTGTTTTAAATTAGCGGGTTGTTAATATTCAACATAAACAGATAACTAAAAACCTCTGTTTATGTCGCTAACCTAATATTACATATTTAAATCTATGTGATGAAAAGATGAAAAATTTCTTTTTCTAAAGAGATTTTTCATCTTTTTTACCCTCAATTTTTTATTCTAATTTCAAATTCATACCAAAAAATAAATGACCCTTTCTTACCTTATAAAAATAAATGACCTGTGCAAACACCTTGTTAAAACCTTTAATTTGACTCCTTATACACACGACACCATTATTTTACTATACTTTACACTCCTTCCCTTCAATAATGTATTATAATTTGTTTTAAAAATCCAAGTTTGTTTGATAAATAATAGAAACTTGAGTTTGTTCATAGAATATTCGTAAACTCCGACGCAACAAACAAGTTCACACTTTCACCGCTCTCAAACAACTAATTGAAGAAATTTCTTTTTCCAACACACCGTGTATGCGAGACTAGATTCCACGAGGCTGGGCCAGATAATGCATCGAGCTAAACAAAATATTTTTAGTGATTTCAATCATCTTTCCCGTGATAGCTTTTATTCAGTTTTGAACGATTCGTGAAGGTTTACTCATCAGTTCATAATGGTCGACGACTTTGGCCATCATGAGTTATGGAGATTTGTAATATGCCATCAAATACGAAATGCGGACGGATTGTTGTTTTTCAAACACATATATATAAACATTTAAATATTGTATTCAATCTACCGGTATTTAAATTGAAGCTGCTCTTATCATGTCGTTATTGGCTTACATCAGTGAGTTCATTTGTGAGTCACAAACAACGTGCGTAACATTTGTACACATTTGACATTCTCGGCATAAGAACGGGTTGTTTAAACGACCCGTTCTTGTACTCAACAGGTCGACTATGAAACTATTGTTGGCTATTAAGCGCCCTTGAGGCGATATTTCACAAAAATGGCGCTATATAAATTATTCAAGTATTATTATTATTAGTGTGTTCTTCCTACAACATTCCTCCAGAATCCAGGTTCATTCTATCCTTTCCAAGACCCTCCACACAGCATCCCCATACATATATGGGCTAGACTTCCCAAATTTTCTCTTTCCCATAATAATACATCACAGGTGAACTCCAAGCGTCCTCCTAGCATGGAGGACAATGTATGTACAACATACAGTTGAACTTGGTTAAAACGATCACGGTAATAGCGAGGTCACGGCTATTACTTAATGATATGTTGGTTCGGGCTTATTTTCATACAATCGTGTGTGGTTATAACGAGGCCGCTTCACCGATATAACGTTCAAATAATATTGTCAACTCAATGCGCCCGGGTATGAGAAAAAAAAACAATTCTCGAAACAGTCGAATAATATCATAAACAAGACAAAGAAAGCCGCCCGTCTGGCACGGCGGCGGACTTTCCGTAAATCACGTTAATGGTATATTCACACCAACGTCCGGATCCACTCAGTGACGATATTGTTCCGCATGAGAGCTTATTGATATGGTATGAATATCAAACAAGGAGTATGTGCCAAGACAAAGTTGTGTGGCAGTTTATCCTTCTGCCCACCCTTGTGATATTTAACTACTTAGTTAGTTAAATAATTATTTTGATATGTAAAAATACTGACATCGCAAATTTTTTTATTGAAAACCATTTTTTTATCACTAAATAATATTATTAAAAATATTGTTTAGTGATAAAAAAACTAATTAATTTGTCCTGATGATGGAAAGGTACTTCCGAAACCGGGAGACATAATATTGAATAAAAAAGTGGTTATAAACAAAGTGTATGTGTTCTATTTATAAATTAATTCATTTCGTAGTTAGTTAAGCTGGATTTTTGTAATACAAAATGTGTTACTTTATTATAATATGCAAGCTTTCATACCCTGGTGTAAACATTGATATTGTAGGTAGGTATTTTTTTACCTACGTACGTTTATAACGAGTAATGGCTGTAAGGAATAAATTTGAATGGTCCCTTCGCGCTCGTTATAACCAAGTTTGACTGTATACGAGGCCTGTTCAAAAGAAAAGGTGAATTTTTGAATTTTCGCGGGCTGTGTACATTTGATTATCGATTTTTTTGTTGTTTTTATGTTGGTACACATATTTTTATCATATGTTAGCATTATCAGCCATTTTAGATTAGTGGTTTGTTTTTGACAACTGGAAAGGTTAGTCACGTTTTTGTGTGTTCTTCGATTTTGAGATCAAAGAATATGTATAAAATTTTGCGTTAAAAATGGAACAAAGTGTTCCAACGCATTTAAAATGTTAACTGTGGCATTCGGCGAGTCTACTTTGTCTCAAAAAGTTTTTTATAAGTGGTACAAGCGCTTTACAGAAGGCCGAGAAGACGTTAATGACGATGAAAAAAATCGATAATCGAATGTACACAGCCCGAGAAAATTCAGAATTCACCTTTTCTTTTGAACAGGCCATGTATATAAACAAATCATTTTTTTCGTAATTTATAAATGTTCTCTTTAAAAAGGAATGTCGAAAACTTAAACGAGGCCGGGCAGTGAGTGCTAATTTCGTCATTAAGATAATTATGATCTTCATTTGCCAATCCTAATGTAACTTATAATCTCCTCTGTCCGCTAGAGAGCATCAGGATTCGGAGAAGAGTGTTGAGAAAGTATGACCCCATTGACTCATCGCTGGGTATTGCCGTTCGAAACGGTTCGTTCCCTACCTTGAGCGGTGCCTCACTTGAATATTTCCACAGCATCAGAAGTACAGGACCGAACCTACAACATTCATTGACAATATTTTGTGTAATTTAAAGCCTTAGGCCGTGTGCACACGGAGATACTCAAAAGAAACTGAACTGGTTTGTGATTGAAATTACTAGCCGGTTACTAACTCTTCGGTGACGCAGTTCCGCACACGCGAGCTACTCAGAAGTTTTCTGTGTGGTGTGCTAGGTAATGATGTTATATAAACGGGATATTTTTTTCTCCACAAATTTTGTATCCACTTGTTGTTCGTTCATTTTCGTGAATACAAATAAAATATTTATACAATGAAATGATATAAAAAAAATTATAAAATATTTACTTACATAAATATATACGATAATGTCCTTGGAGTGACAATATACGGAGAGAGAGCTTATTATTTTTACCTAACCTTTACAATTTTGGAATAAATCACCTTCTTCGGGTTTTTACGTCGTACACCATTAGAAAGAAAGAGACGGCAAAATTTCTCAAATTATTACACCGCTTTAAAGTATTGTAAGGACGTTCTTCGTGTTCCGCGTCTCCGTTGACTCCGCCCACACGTTTTGATATGCGAAATAAATAGACATAAATCAACGGTTTCTTAGATTATATGCTATATTTTTGTTTATAACAATTCTGTGAAATAGTAGTTATACGAATAAACAAAAACATTATGTCGACATGTGCTATGAATGGATGTATAAATACCCTAGCCCTAGTCCCAGCCACATCCAGGTCTAGCCGAGTCGGGCAAAACTCACCAAAACTGACTACAGCAGCGCTCTCTCTTGTATATTATTGCTCTGAGATAATATCATACAATAAAATGATGTGATAAGAATCGTTGATGTATTCAATCGGACCAAGAACTAGGCGACTCAAGACTTAAGTCGAAAACGAGTCGACAGGTTGAGTTTCCTAGCAACTGGTTACTAAAGCGTCAGTGATTGTTTAGTGACGGTAGCGCCGTTTGCGGTGTCTCATATAATTACAAAGGTTCAAACTCATCGCGGACTGGTTAGTGATTTGGGTCCGTGATCAGTTTCTTTTGAGTATCTGCGTCTGTAGAGGGCCTTAACCTATTAACATTACAACTATGATATCCCCAATTGGAGTATGTTGTTAGGCTGACGATAGTGGGGAGGGGAAGGATATGGGAAAGAGGAAGGTTGGGTTGTACCTGGCTATTAAGATCTGGTCACCAAACACGGCCAAAGCCATTTTAAGCAAAATTTCGATTCTAACTGGTGGCCTTTCACCAGGGCGATACTTAGAGTATCTATCACTCTGGAACGTGCCGCAAATATACCATATGATATTTTTAATGTGAAATACATATAGAAAAATGTGATTTGCAAATACTGTCTTTGCGGACATATGTATTAAAGGTCATTTAATTACAGTAATAACGTCTGCAGTTTACGCTTGGTAGATCCGGCGCTGTGCAGTTGGAACAACGACCCACAGTTTCTAGGTCACCATCGAATAGTGCCACTGTCACGCCATGAAGAAAAAACAACGAATAATACCTTTTGTCAAAATAAGATTATATTTAAATCGAAATTTCTCGATTTGCGACCGCAAAGACGCCAATTTGATTTAGTTCCGCCATCGCTCTAAAAAAAGTTTGTTCATATACTGTACTTATTTGTGTTGGCCATGTTTTTTTTAAGCACGATGGAACTAGGGAAGCGATTCACTCATTTTTCGATATTTTTTATTTTATCATTAAATATTATATTTATTTTAGTAAAGCCATGATCTTATCTAAGGAGTGGCTGTCACATAATCACAGTGATTAAAATCGACCAATAAAATGGTGGCACATAAAATTAAAGCATCATGTTTTTGCTAACAAATGTTTTATTCGTATAAGCTGTGTGTTTTTTAGTATTTTTATTGTAAATACCGCACAAAAGTCCTCAACTGCTCCCAATCGTCTAGAGCCAGTGAGACAATGGCATCCCCAACTGGGGTATGTTGTGAGGCTGAAGGTAGTAGGGAGGGGAAGGAGATGGGGAAAAGGAAGAGGAAGAATAAGGCTAAAGTACTTGGCTATTCATTTCAAGCACCCTTTTAGTTCTGAATGGTGGTCTTTCACAAAGTCGATACTTACAGTATCTACAACTCTGGAACGTGCCGCTAATATACTGAATATTATTTTATATTGATTAAATATGTTATGACATATATTAATTTTATAAAATGTATTTGCGCGCGTCGGGTTGGAACCCGTGACCTCTGGATTCGTAGTCGAGCGTAGGCTCGACCACGGAGACCGTCATGTTTCATCCTTCAAAGGCATTATCAAGCTTTACATCGATGAAATACTTACTAATTTGTATAGGTACATTTCACTACCTTACTTTTTATTTTTGTTAAGTTTTTTGACAATGTGCAATAATATTATTGATATTATATACTATATAATTAATTTGGGATCGCTGGAAAAAAAACAAAGACGTTATTTTAAATATTTTATTATTCTGTTTTTTACAAATAACTATCGATTGATATTTTTAATATTTACAGTAATACAACTATCATGATAACACTTACTTGGTATATAATTCGATGCCTTAAATCATTATGTTTTACTTTATATTATCATTATATAATATTACTTACCGGTAACAAATTTATCTTAAACAATATGTTGCCTATTTATCAGGCTTAAAAAAAACTTTTGATATCTTTTTCCTACTAGAAAATATCAACCTAGTAAAAACACGTTTAAAGAACTTAATTTTGAAATTAGACAGAGATGATCTTGTTTACCAAACAGCGAAATCTATTTAAAGTGACTGCTACCTGATGATAAATAATCAAGGAAGATTATATGAGAGACATATTAAATACGAAAGTTTATGTGAAGTGTCAATTATTATAAATCATTATGGAAATATTGCAAAGTGAAAAAATCGTAAAAAAGTTCATAAACGGCTAGAAAACGGAATAATTCGCCGTATCGCTGCGGATAACTCATATCGGGCCGAGCATTGAGTAGATACTAGAACATCGATTCCATTGTTATGTTCAAACGTTATAAATTAAATGCAACAAAATAATATAGATGATCTTAAATTACAAATATAGTAATATTCGCTTCAGGCCTATAAATCACCTTAATTTTATTTGTGTTAATAGTACTGGTCTAGATTTTTAGCATATAGTATTTTACTATATTTTTTACAAAACATAATATTTTAACTAACTTACGCTACATACAATATTCAATTTTAGTTCTAGATTATTTGTGCAGTTATGTTTGGTATCGCAGGCTAGTTGTACGTAATTCTACAGTATATAAAGTAGAGATGGTCGATATCCCTGTCCCGGTTAAAAGGAACCGGTTCCAAGCCGGTCACTGGAACCATCGATATTATTTCTCTGCATTTTTTGCAAATAAAAATATCCTATATCCTTCTTTCAACCGAACCGGTTCCAGTTCTTATCGTTTTGGATGCTAGCAACCCCCCCCCCCACATTATATATATATATTTTTTACGAGGAACCAGTACCAGTTCTTTTCGTTTTCAGATTTTTTTCCTATATAATAAAACAATTATCTTGGAGAAACTTTTCTGGCACCAGGAACCGGTTCCAAAAGAACTGGATAAATAACCGGTTCCTCGCCGGTCACCGGTAACTGGAACCGCAGGTGCACCCAATTCTGATATCGACCATCTCTAATATAAAGGTCAATTAAAGTAATGCTTTATTCCTATCGGATAAATCTATATAATACAACATTAAAACTAGAAATACACGGTCAGGTTGTGATGTTCCGAATTTGGGTTCCCCGTATCAGTCAAGTCGGGTCCGCCATTCATACCCTGGAAATAATAAAATATATATAAAATTATTCTGGTTGATGTACTTTTAATTTTCTTCAGCACACGCTTTAGGAATTCATTGAATTGTCCCGCTGTACTTAAATTCGACTCTCCCGCCATCTGTGAATGAGTCGGTAAACTTATCAAACTTCAAATAGTAAGGTTCACAGATCTACAAAACTCATGTCTGCAGTCGGGGGCGGCGCTACCGTAGATAGTGTGGTGAATCGGTGTATGAAAATATAGTTTATTGGCTACATCTTGTTCTCGTCGCCTGCGCTAAAAAGTCTGTTGATTTTTCTATCGAGTGATTGCGAACAGATATTTACTAAAAGTGTAATCTATAGGTACCTGCCGATTTGATACAAAATTTATGATAATTTATAAAACCTTTTGACTCTTAGGTCCCAGACAAACTAATGAAATTGATTATCTGCTCCTAAAGGAATTTAAATATTTTAAAAATGTTGATCAATTTTATTAAAATAAATGGGAAAACATTAGATTACTTCTGGCACACGAATGTGCCCACAACACACCTATATCGGTTTATCTCTTCAGTGGTTGGAACAGTACGTACAACGTGGTACGCACCGTCCCCTTACCGTAGCATTGGACAACTAGGGACGGTGCAGGGGGTGGGCGGTTATTGGACTGAATGATTTATTTTTTTTTTTTGGAATTTTTTTGTTTGTTCTCAATTGTGTTTGGTTTCAAACAATAATGTAGAGCTACAGAAAATCTAATTGTGCATCAAACCATTGTAAAGTCTTAAAGACCACGATGGGCTGGACATGTTAAAAGAATGCTAGATTATTTCGACAGGACACCAACACTTATGACCAAGTGGGTGCCCTAGTAAAAGTGAACCAGAGGCTGAACGAGGAAGAGGTGGAAAAACTGTGTTGAAGAAGATAGGACCAGGAATGGAAAGACTGAAGACCAGAGGTGAATGACTAAAGACCGCAGCCATTGGAGAGCATTGGTTGAGGAGGTCAAATCCCACCCTGGGATGTTCGTTACCTTGGGGTCCCCATCGTCCCAGCTGAGCTTCTTGACGGTGGCGGGTATAGTGGCGGCCGGCCACGCCACCCCAAAGCGGCCGCCCCCGGGGCTGTGCCCCAGGTGGCAGCTCATGGTGGCGGGCGTGCCCGGGGGGCACGGCGTGCCGGGGTGCCCCAGGGTGCCCGGGGGGGGCAGGCCCAGGCCCCCGCCCGCGAAACGGTGCGACGCGCGGGACATTATACCTGAAACACAAGCCTGGCCAATGTAGGGGATTATTCAGAGATTATCACTTTTTTAGAGATAAATATTTATTAATAAACTAACGAACTAAAGTTCAATTACAAAAAATATATAACACGAAATGGGAAAAAAAGAACAACAGATAAAGATACATAATATTGAATGAAACAATGACAAAAATAGATTCAAATATACAAAAGAAAGAACATTCAAATCAAAGCCAAGGTCAAGTTAAAGTTTGGGTAGAGTCGTAAAGAATGACAAAAATCATTTAGACTACCACCAAAAATTTCAAGACCATGGCTTGAGTTAACATATCTCGACATTCTGGACAGTGGAGAATGATACCCTTAATTAGTAGAGTGATGATTGAGGAACAGCAATTTATTGTTTCTGAGTCTACGGCAAGGAATTTTAAACTGGATGAGTTGCAAAAGAGAAGAAAGATAAATAAATAAAATAAATAGATCAAATATAAAGACAAATCAGTGGATTGACGGCAAGTTAAAGGCTGCTCTCCAACCTCACATGGAATTATGTTATGAGGCTGTTGGCATGATTGATAGGTCGCCCACATATGATGGCTGACGCCCTTAAAAGGATGACTGATTTCGAATAGTTCTGAGTCCCAGAGAATCGGGTAAATTGGAGTGTGTTCCAACTGGACAAACGAAGGTTACTGCCACCACTAGGTTTTGAACCCGGGATCAAACGTAAAATAAAAATCAATAAAATCGGCAAGATTATTCTGGAAAAAAGTATGAAGGTAAACCCGACACTGGTGGCGATTGCGTGATAAAACCACCTTGATTGAATTAAATTAAGGAGAATATCCTTATGGGAAGAAAATAATATTATAAATTTCAAATACTGTGTAGAAATATATCAGATCTGAAGCAGATTCACGAACATCAGACTGTCCTGAGTTCAAATCCCGGTCACGCTAAAAATCTTCTTTGTTGTATATTTTACTAATATATACTCTACATCAGAAACATTGATTAAATAAAAAAGGTGAATTAAGCCGGCAAATCAGTTGACAGTTAAGGCAGGTACCTCTCGGGAGCGTGCCCAGCTGGCTTTCCCCGTGCTCCTCGTGTCCCCCGTGGCCCCCGAGGCCCCCTAGACCCCCGTGCAGGTTCAGGCTGCTGCTGGAGTTGGCCAGGATGGTGCTGGCCCCTGCGCTGACGCTCAGCAGGGAGCCGCTGGCTGCGCCTGGGGACGTAGAAACAACATGAACTGCATGTGATACAATAGTCACAATGGAATGAACAACCGCTTCATCTAAAAAAATATTGGTTTTCTGCTTAAACGAATTAAAAAATATATCGACAGATTGACACGCCAATACAATTTATTGCAGTAGTAGCAATAACCAAATAGGTGTTACATTACTTAGCCAAGTTAAAAACAATTTACATGAATCGACAAGTCCTAATGAAATGGAAGCTGAATGAGAAAGAAAAGTAGATGTAAGAGAAAAGAGGCAATGCAGAAGTTCTCTTGAACGTATTGTTTTTATTGTGAGATAGATGGTGATTTAAAAGAAAGGTAGAAAGTAAGGATTAAAAGAAAGTTGGATTACTTAATAGATAGAAAGAAATTAATTGAAAGAAAGATTGATGACTTAAGGAAAGATACAAATAAATTAATTGAAAGAAAGATTGATGACTTAAAAGAAAGATGGAAAGAAAATAATTAAAGAAAGACAGACGATTAAAAAGAAAGATAGAAAAAAGCGCACCATGATGAGGTTAGAACAATAAATGTCAAATTAAACGCACTGAACAATCACCTTGGTGTGGACTTGTGCGGACATAAAAATATCGGCAGTGTTCTAAATAAAACGGTAATAGAAATTATGACACCGTCAAATCGCAAGTTTAAAGTTTACTAAAAGTAGGGAAATGGGACATTTGAAGCTGCGAGAATTCAAACCGTGCTTTTGCAGAATAACTCATTATTTGATGTGGCTTAAAATGTACAATTCAATCTGTTTATGGGTATTTTTTTGCGAAACTGTAAGGTAAAGGTTAGGTCTAGGAGCAGAAGAGAAAAGAATGCAAGGCCGATGTAAGTGTAATAAAAAAGATTTAGAAATGGACGCATAGATGTGTGGATATAATATTGAGCAGATGGACGTGGATGAAAGAAAAAAGTCGAAGACGCCCAAGAAAGGCATGCCAAATTAATCGAATACTTGAGTATGTGTGTCGTAATGACGAGTAAAGAATATGATTAAGATTAATGTGTTTCAAAATTTCGTAACAATTCAATAATTTGGGCCATTTTGTTTTTTTGATATTCGAACGGTCCCACTTTAACGCCGATTGTCGCGGCCCGTTTCAGTTTTTGAACACAGTGTGATTACCTGATATGCAGAACGGGTATGTTGTTATGCTTGTCAGTTGATCACATTTTGTTCAAAAGTTGAAACGGGTCTAGAATTAACGTTTAACGAGGATCCATTAAAATTTCACAAAAAATGACGCTAATCGTTAAATTGTAAAGATCTCAAATGTGACTAAAGTTTGGTACAACCGAACCTAAGAGGATGTGTGGATCTGAATGAAGCAAGGAGTGTGCCAGGCACTAAAGAGATACACCGAGAAAAGTGTGCTGTGGGCGAAGCTGGTGTGGTCGATGTAAGGTAATTTCCCCTTATTTAAGGTGATTACAGTACAGGTAATCAATTTCGTTGGCCCATTTGGGGCTTAGGAGTTGAAAGGTCTTGCAATTAAAAAAAAAAAAATAATTGTCTGTATTAGTTTTTTTTCAAATTGGTATAGATCATTGTTTCGTAAAGAGTGTGCCGCGGCACACTGGTGTACCGTGGTCATCAGTTGGTGTGCCGCGGAAAAAAGTCAAGGTTTTGTGAAGATAATACACCTCAAAATAGTTGAGAGCTATAAGAGCGAGGCGCTTTGTTGCGCGAGGGGCGGGATAGCCTTACCCGCGTGGTGCGCCGCGCTCACAAGCTATCGCCGAACGCAGCACGCATGCGAATCGAGTAAGTGCTTGTATTTCATCCCTAGTCCTCAGACGTCGTTGTCGCGCCCGACTGAGTGGGCGTAGCGTCGCTTTTCGCCAGTAACTATCGTATATATATATATTTATACTATAGATCACACTTCTAGAGATTTTCTGGTCAGTGGTGCCAGGACAGAGTTGTGCTGCGGAATGGCGTGATGGTTAGTTGATCAGTTTGTAAGTGAGGGGGGAGAGTTTACCGAGAGCTCCCGTGATGGCCGCCAAGTTCCCGGCACTGCCCCTGCCTGCCAGGGTTTCCGGGTGCCCCAGGCCCCCTCCGCCATTCACCCCGTTAGAGCCGGGCATCTTCTCATGCTGCACCAGCACACCCACACCTACTTTATTGCCCAAGGTCGACTTGGGACGCTTGCTGGAAAAGAGAAAGAAAAATAACCAATGATACAGCCGTATAAGAATTTATTACAGCATTTTGCAACAATCGCGCCTAAATCAGCGACAGTTTCTGTCGAAGTAATTTCAAACTACAATAACTCGACTAAAATAGATGTAGTGGCGCCACCTAAGTTTTGTTTTAAATAAGAAGTATAAAAGGTATGTGGGTATTACTTCAATATTCGTGGCAGCCGGACGTCACAAACTGCTTAGCAAAATTAATCCACTATTTTATACTTTCCCGATACTACGCGTATCCATAAACGGAATGAAATCGCAAGAATTACTTATCCAATATGAATAAAATAATATTGAAGAAGAGTGTATGTTTCACCAATTATTATGTGTTTCAAGTATGTATTTTCAAACTCAAAAAGATACGAGGCTGTATATATTCAAAAGTTTGAATCTTTTCCGATTTTCTTAAAATGTCAAAATAAGGGCAAAATATAACACAATAAAAAAAAAAATCAAGCAAAAATACTTAGAACACGAAATTTCAAAGAGAATGACACCAAATCACCAGACCTGAATCCAAATCAACGCACAGTACTGCCGCGAATATAGGTAACGTAGGCGCGCTCTGACAAATCAGGTGGCATCTGACGGACCTGGGTCAATGCATGTAGATTCCGTTTCACGAAAATAACTACGGCCATGTCCAATACAAGTGTCCGTCCATTCCATCAACTCATGAATCATGAGGGCTAATAATGTCAACGACATTGCAACTGTCGAAAGTTAAAAAAAAAATGGTTTTAATTTATTCGTATTGTGTTGGTACCTGAAAATTAAATTATTTATTATCTTGGCTGCAAAAATAATACAAGCTTTTCACGCGGATTTTGCTTTTTCGTTTTTCCTGTGTCAAATTTAAGTTTACCCAAATTTCCCTCTCGAACATTTGAAAGATTGCTCATTTCAGGGTTTTAACTTTGAACAGCCGATTGGCGTGAGATGGAGGAGGAAGCCCTAAAAAGCAACATGCAATAAGCAAAAGCTGTTAAAATCTTAAATTATGAAGATTTACAATAGTATCGAATATATATGAGGTCAAATGACGCGGAACTTACACTTTGTAGATATATCCAATCAGTAGGAAGATGACAACGGCTAGCAGGCCAAGAACAGTGGCGAAGATGATAATAAGCAGAAGGCTACTTCCTTGAAGGGAGGCCACCCTAGTGCTGCCCATCAGAGCCTCGGAGAAGTGGACGATCACTGGTACAGAGGACTGGAACATAATAAAACAAGGTTTTGTAAAACGATCAAGAACGCGTTTTTGAGTGCGTTTAAGGATTTAAATTTAACCAGTTATTATAGACCTAACTACCTACTGATCAATTCGTATGTAGTCTCACGGCTCGACTACTGTAACGGTATTTATGCCAGCCTTCCTAAATACTAAACTAAAAACTCCAATCAGTTTTTAATGCTGGAGCAAGGCTTATCACCGGGGTATCTAAATATTCATATATTTCAGAGCACTTTCGGAACATTCACTGGCTCAAGTGCACTAAAATAATCCAGTACAAGTTGTGGTGGATGGTGTTTAAATCCATTAACGAAATGGCCCCACTGTACATCACCGAATTATGCATTCCAGAAAACATTCTTCTGAGGTTCTGAGGCAGTCGACTCTTAGATCAGCAACGTCATCGGCTATCGGAAGGCTGATAGAACCCAAACGCAATCCAAATACTAAGTTTGGAGATCGCGCTTTCGGAGTATCGGGCCCGAAGGCTGGGAATAAACTCCCTCCGGAACTAAGCGACAAGCGACTATAACGAGCCCAACAGAATTTCGATCCAAACTGAAAACTTAACTTTTCAGACTCTCATATCCTTAAATTCATTAAAAGAATCTCAACGTAATCTGCCTCTCGACGAATTACCTTTAGACGTACAAATTTTAACCAAATCCTGTACTGCACGACAAATTCAGAAAGTCCATTTTTAAATTTCTCTCCCACGCCCTAAATCGAAAAAAAAGTCATAATTATAATTTTAAGTTAATAAGTGTGTCTATCTGATAGAACCTGCCAGGTAAATATGTTCCTGTGTATTTTATTATTTAAACTAGGAATTAATATGTAATAATATAAAATAAGATTTGTACGGCGCCCTTGAGGTGATTTTTCACAAAAACGGCGCTATACAAATCATCCAAATATTATTATTATTATTTCTAAGACAGCTGTGAAGATCAGTCGACCATAAAAAAGATTTCCCCTTTAATTCCCTCCTTACGACGTTAAAACCGATTATTTTCATTAACAATATAACCATCCGCATTGGCAGAACTATCGGTGGGTTGATCTTATAGGTAGAAAGCTAAAATCACCCATGCTGATGACAGCATACTAGGAACATCGAGACTCACATTCTCCAGTGGGTGGCGGTATTCCTCACTCTTCCGAACTGCAGGAAGTGAAATCAACGAGGGTGCCTATCTCAAAATACCCCCAAAGCTCAGAGAACGAAACCCAACATTTTCAACACCGAATGATCAACCCCTTCAAAATGAACACGACATTTCGGTTTTGTATAATGAAGCAAGATTCGTATTGGTAATTTAAGAAACGTATTAGTGTTAGAATCATAAACAAAGAGGTATAGCCTTCCTTGCTAGATATCTTCATGGCGTATTATTTGCTTTTGGAATATGTGCAGTAAAATGTAATACATTTGGACTAACCTGTCGAGGAGGAACCCCTGAATCTGTTGCAATGGCCATCATGTGAACAAGCGAAGAGTTGACTAGAGGAAGAGCATTCTCGTTCATAAATATCTCTCCCTGCTCGTTTATGTAGAATAAACTGGAAAAAAACGTAATTTTAGTATCCTTTCCTGGCTTACGAAATCGTTGTGAATATTTCTTACGTTCTTTTTTCTTATTGCGTTGTTTTAAGTATTAAATTTGTCAAAAAAAAAAACATTTTAAAAATACCATTATTTTTTATTTAATTCAGTTCTGTTAATTTAAATATGTTAGTAATTTAGTTTTAGTAACTAATTTTTGTAAGCCATTTTATTGTATAAGGAAGGTCTTTCAAGGAGTGCCAAATTATTTACAAAAGGTTTTGCAGAATTCCTGCCAACAGTATTTAAAAGTTCAGCCATTCACAGTGAAGAAGAATAAGTAAACTTTGGGATATTTGTAAAAGATGCAACGATAAGAAATATTATATATAATCTAATCGGGAATACATAAAGCATTGCATGAATGTGGACAAGTTCTAACCATAAAGCACATGGTCGAAGAATGTCTGCCCTGCCAGTTCCTCGAAGGCGCATCGATGTTGCAAAACCAAAAACTGTTTGCTATTGAATTGATAAAAAATATCGGAAAACTTTTGTACCCAGTATCAACTCTCCAACCATAAAAAATATTATAAAAAATATCAAAGCAATTAACATAAATGACCAACTAAATAGTAGTCAGAGTGGACGGACTGCCATACAACTCTGTCTTGGCACACACCACTTGCTTCATTTGTGTTACTATATCAAATTTAATGCGTCACACTACTTCAGCTTGTACTCATACAACTCCTTCGGATATATAATACCTTGTCTATATGTGGGGTGTAAATAAATGTTTAGTTTCTTTTATTACATTATGCATGTATCTACAATTTTTTTTTATATCATTCGTCTCTTGATGTATTTGGTGAACAACTTTTTTTATGAGATCTTTGTAAAATAAATAAATAATTTACATTCAAACATCGTCTTATACATACTCTTCTATTATTCTGACTCTTCACATGGCCCGACTCAAGTATTTGATTCACTTGATCGTGCCATGTTTTTTTCGTTCCTCGGGTGTCCCCAACTTCTTTTTCCATTCACTTTCGCGTAATATATAATTTCACACCCTTTCTTCGTGCATTCGCTCTATATGCCCAAACCATATAAGCGTCCCTTTCTTGATCCTATTCACTACGCTTACATAAGCCTTGCATTCTTTCCGGATATCCACATTTTTAACACGGTCAAATAATCTTGATTTTCAAAATATGATGATGCCTACGTATCATAATATCAAGAAGTGATAAAACTTATTTATTCAAAGATTACCTTGCATCAGCTCCGCTCAAAGCCAAATGTACAGCATCCCCCTTATCTCCGTCTGCAGCCTCCACCCTCCCGATGTGGAGGTGCCTGTGCGCCCTCGGGGGCTGCGGAGTGGATGGGGCCACTCCGTCGGGCCCCTCCGCGGGCGTCTGCCCCACAAAGAACTCGTATTGGGGGTACCTGAAGCGGGGCTCCCAGTCGTTAACGTTGAGGACTGTGACGTTGATGGTCGCCGTGTCATTCTGGATGGCAAAAATTGGCCAGTTTAGTATTTTATGATAGTTGAATAAGACGTAAACCGCCAACACCACAAAAATCAAACAACCTGGATGAGTTTTGAAGTAGGAAGATCATATTAGATCATTTAATGATATTTTTTATAGTGAATAACTGCACAATAAATGAAAATCTTTCATCAGAGCGAAACTGAAAGTATCGGCCACTCTGAAAGTCAAAATCTGAAAGACAGGGCACTTGTTCATAAAGATTTTGAGATCTTTTCTATTAAAATCTTGTTACTATCCATAAGAAAAGATAAGAGATATGCTAATGACATCACAAACATATAGACGCGTAGCATTGACTTACGGCTAGACCATCAGTAACCATGACTTGGAATGTGTATTTTTCGTCTTCTTCATAGTCCAAATTCTTGCGAAGCACCACCTCCCCCGCTGTGCTGATGGCGAACTTACTAAGGAAGCGTCGGTCAGACACGAAATACTTCAAACCCTGTAACAGACGAAATAACTTATTATGAAAGTGCTATTTATATATATATATATATATATATATATATATATATATATATATAAATAGCACTTTCAGTTCTCATTGGCAATAATTTTAAATAGTTTTTTTATATATATATATATATAACGATATTTTGGGTTTCCTCAAGGACTTGCTTTCAGTCCCAATTTAATATTCATTTTTACATTTTTTTAAAAGAAAGACAAACCTTCCCGGGTAACGAATAACCCGACAATATTTTCAACTCCTACTGCCGTCATAATAAGATATTGCTTGTGCAATTATGGAGGACTTAGCTAGCAGAGGAATTGAACTCACGACGCGCGGATGGGAATCCGACGCATTTTTTCACTCAGCTACTAAACCGTCATTGCATAGTATTCACAAAACTTATGACAACTTCGAACCGCTTAACAAACAATTTGATTTGTTTATCATTCCAACTTCGTATACCTATCTAACAACTTATATTTCTTCTCTTTGATCAAAACTCTTAAATTTAAATGATTGCACTAACGAGTATTAACTACTGCACAAATAAACATACATTATTCAAAATTCCACACATCAGTCATAGGACACTACAAAACTCTTTAAAACAAGAAGCGAAAGCACAAGACGGATCTTTCGGTATATTGGCCAAAGATAAACAATGAAATTTCTTTTGCCTACGTTAATATTTTGTATCAATTATACATATTGTATTTTTCAGTTATCTGAACTCCTGTTTCTAAGAATACAAGGGGTTTTTTTTAAACCATTATATTAATAAATTTATTTCTAAAATAGCATAATATAGTCTTACCCTGTCTCTCGGGCGGTTCGTGTGAAGTGTCATAAGCACTGAGTTGAGAGGCAAATTCTCCAGCACAGTGGCGTAGAAGTGTCTCTGCGAGAAGTGGACGGCTGGCAGGGACGATGACTGCTTGCTTACGGTGAGGGTGGCCAAGGCGTAGCGATCGGGATTATCATACTGGGTTGCCTGGGCAGAAACATGTTGATCATGAAAATTTAATGATCCGGCTCGGAAGACCAACTTTTAATAAATCAGAGATTAATTATGTCTTTGTTAAAATAATACAATCAATGGCTTGTGACATATTTGAAATATTATTTACGAGAATTGTAAAGCAATTTTTAGAAAGTTTGTCAAAATTGACCTCATAATATTTTGATCAACAACTCTGGAAATGACCTCATCGTGGTATCCCGTCAAATCCCGAATTCTAGCATAGAAGCACATTGTAGTAAGATATTGGCTCCATCAATCCCAGTGCTGCCTGAATGGACTCTTTCTTGATGGCCTTCTGTAAACACGAGACCTAATATCCCCCATTAATAATTTTTACTTTTCTTATTTCCTATGTTTTATTTTTATTTTTAATCATTATTTTCTTTTTTTAATTTTTTTTATTGTGTATATATTTATTACCTCTTTATTTTATGTGTCATTATCAATTACGGAATGTATTGCATTGCACTACTCTTGCATACCTTCTGGAATAAAAACTTTATTATTACTATTTTTCTGTATGAGATTTTTTCAAAACGTGAGGTAGTAATTGACGGAAGGGGTCCAATAAAATAATAATCAGATATCTATATCACCCATTCTCAAGCTGCTGAACCCATTCAACATAATATAACTTATCAGCTGTTGTACAAAAACAACCCTTATTTTCGCTATAAACTCTCCAGAAGACAAAACCATTCATTAAAATGTAATCCAAAACAAGGGAGTCTGGGAGCATTTTTTTACACTCTCGTATCGCGCAGCAGTTTCTTGGATTGCTACACAATACCAGTACTTCTTCGTTTGCCTCGACTCTTTTACTTTATCCGGTAAAGGATAGAGTGGAGGCAATGTAACGCGAAGAACGGCAAATGATAACATCGTTGGAACACTTACTCTAACGACCAAGGTAACAGGCATGATCAGGTCGTCGTCCGTGATCTCTCTCGCCACCGTGATCCTGGCGGTATCCCTGTCGATGTTGAAGCTGGGGTGGTCGATGTTGAAGGTGTAGAAGAGGGCTGCGTTGATTCCCGTATCCTGGTCAGCGGCCGATATCTCCTGGGGGGATATCATCACGACGGAACCCTGAGAAATTAAACGGGTTATTTAAATAAAATATTGCTATGTGACCAATCTTTGTGTTAATGGCCGGTTTATTCGTTACAACGGAGCTGTCTTTATCTTCTGAGAAATGCCTATGTTTTACATACCCGTTTTAATGTAATTGTGGAAATCATGAATTATTTTAATACGATATGAAATTTTGGAATGTGAACACATTTATTATTTATGTAGAGGTTAAACGGATCCAAAAATACCGCCCGCGTCAGCAAAATTCAAATACGCAGCGCTCTAAAAAATACTAATTTCTACCTGGGACAATATACCTAGGTATCGCTAACAACCTCCATTAACTGAGGACCTCCGTGGTTGAGCAGTTAAGATCCTAGACTACGAATCTAGAGGTCACGGGGCCGAATCCCAGCGTGTGCAAATAAATGCTGTTAACATTAAAAATCTAACAGTATATTTTCAAAACTTTCCAGGGTTGTAGATACGTTCATCACCCTGGTGAAAGACCACCATTCAGAATCGAAACTTGAGATGGCTCGATCCGTGTTTAGTGACCAGATCTGAACAGCCAGGTACTTTTCAACCTTGCTTTAACCCATTTCAAGCCCTCATAGCATACCCCAATTAGGGATACCATATTCTCGCTGGCTCCGGGCAGTTGGGACTCTTGTGAGGTATTGAATTTATAAGACTCTCATTAAATCCCCATCAACTACAGTAGCGCTTTATACCTTCTGAATCATTTATAAAGTTTATCATAGGTCATTCAGGTCACACGGAAGTGTTAAACAAGAGTATAAAGAAATAGGAAAAGGAGCACATAGAATGAGAATGAATCTTTTGAGGCGGAGAAGCAAAGAAAAAATGAATCATTGAAATAGGATAGAATAAAAGAAAGAACTAACCAACTAACCGTCACGCCGTTTCCCCGCAGGGGTAGGCAGAGAGGACGGACCGCCATACAACTCTGTCTCGGCACACACTCCTTGCTTCATTCACATTCATACATACTCTTCTGTTATTCTGACTCTTCACATGGCCCGATTCAAGTATTTGATTCACTTGATCGTGCCATGTCTTTCTCGGGCGTCCCCGACTTCTTCCATTCCTTTTCGCATCATATATTATTTTCACACTCCTTTCTTCGTTCATTCGCTCTACATGCCCAAACCATCTAAGCGTCTCTTTCTTGATCCTATTCATTACGCTTACATCAGCCTTACATTCTCTCCGGATATGCACATTTTAAATACGGTCATAGATGGTTTTACCGCACATACGTCTCAGGGATCTCATTTCCACTGCATTCAGTCTACTTTCATCCTTCCTTTTCCAGTTCCATGCTTCTCTGTCATTTATCGGGGTTGGTATAAGCACTCCATTGTGGAATGCTAGCTTTGCTACTTTTGACAATTTCTTTTTTTTGCGCCAACAGCGTTCAGTCCTCCGTTAATGGAGTTTCCTGTATTCACCCTTCTTTCAATATTCTTATTAGCCTTTCAAACTTATCCACTTGCTCCGAGTGTTCATCATTCACAACTATATTGCACGCTGTTCGCGTACTCTCTCTTTCAAACACCATGACTTAGGACTTACTTACATTCATCATCGACTAATTCTGCGTACATACTTGGTTCATCTTAAACACGAGAAACTGTAGATCTTTCATACTGTCAGCAATCAGCACTGCATCATCCGCATATAATAGACAACATACTTTCAGATTGTTCATTTTCGCGCCCAAGCCCACACCTTTCAATTCTTGCATACAATTATCCATGTACAAATTGAACAACCACGGTGACATTACACAGCCTAACAACAACTAACCTGACTGACTCTATCCGGCAGCACAGCAGTGTATCTGTCCTCCTCGAACTTGGGGTTCTGGTCGTCGGAGTCCAGCACCTGAACGTGCAGCACCGTGTCAGAGAACTTGGGCGGCGTGCCTTGATCTTGCGCGCGGAGACTCAGGGTAAAGTTGGGCAGCGTCTCGTAGTCTAGCGGCTTGCGCAGCACCAGGGTGCCTTCCAGGGAGTTGACGAAGGAGAAGTAGTCCTGAAATGGTACAAATGAAGTTCAGCATTTATCATTGACATTACAAACATATAGGCATGTTGTAAAGCTCTCAAAGTGGCAAGAAAAGATACGTCATTTGCCGTATTAAACTGTCACTCGTCGCTACAGGTCGTATACTATATCTAAAAAAATAACCTAAATGAGTGCCAAAAACTCTTCTGTGTGATGAGAGAGTGTTTCCAAAAGCCGAGGAATAACATTTTATTCGTAATTACACGCAAATTACTTATTATTTTAAATAAAACGATTATTTCCGCTGTTTTCCGAAGATTTTAAGCGCCATTAGAGAGAGTGAGATAGTAAACGTTAGCGATGGGAAAAGCTTCACAGATTTGTGAATGCTTCACGAATTGATGCTTCTTCAAAATGAACCCTTCACGATGAACCCTTCAATTGAAGTAACATATTAATCACAGCATTCCTCGTCGGGGGGGGGAGGGGGGGGTTAAATAATAATATTTTCGGGGCAGCTCTCCCAACCACATAAATTGATGTATGTATGTGCATTATTCTATGGCAAAAATTATAGCTTGTCTATTACTGGTTTCTCTTCTATGGTTTACGGGATGACAGCTGAGAGTATTCAAGGTTTGAATTGTTAAGTGTAGCATGACTTAAAAGGGATGATGTACAATGAGTATGCACAAGGAACTTGCAAAAAGCAAATGAAGTACTAGCAAAATTTCCAGTTTCTGTAAGAGCGATATAAACTTCTTTCAGGGCTTGAGATACGATTTGAATATTCTTACTGTACAGTACTCAGTTTGACAGTTTGGTTAGCAATAGGCTGAATATTGCGCAAATGACGATTCATATTAAAGGCATTTCCCCCCTTTATGGATATAACTTCAGAACAAAAGTTGCATTTAGCCTGGTAAACCTCATCTTCCTTAAAATAAACCCATATTTCACTTTTCTCTCTCGTTGAACGGCCAGTCATAATTTTAGGTAGAGATTGAAAGGTATGTTTGTAAGCTGAGATATTATAAAAGTTCAACAAAATAATTCGTTCACAATTCAAAATCACCAAAAAACACTCGGAAAAACTAGTGTCGTATAGACAAAACATGCAAAGAAATCATAAGCAAATGTCACGAGTACGTGCGAGGGAACGGATAACTAAAAAGATACTTCATTGCTTCATTCATTCTTCGAACTAAAATCGAAGGAAGAAGGGAATGAACAATTGAACTGTGGATGATGCAATATTTCAGTCTTTCGAACGAATGAAAAATTGAAGTTCGAATTAGATGCCATAGATTGTTCAATCGGAAGTACCAACTTAACCAACTTCAATTGAAGTATTTGTTCAATGAAAAATGAATGAAGTTGGGACTGCTGTCAAAAGAAGTACTTCTTTGAAACAGTTCTTTCAAAACTGTCACAACGCTAGTAAACGTAGCAACACATACGCATAAGAAGGACAACCTACTGGCAGTAGGTCGTCTTAGATGTAGCGTTACCCGATCCTATATCTGTTTCGTCCATACACACATATTATTTGAATTTCTATCTTTGTCATAAATGAACATTTAATTACATATTTGTAAAAAGCAATTACTTTGTGGCTTGCCATATTTATAAATAGAACATAATATTAAATAATCAAGTGGTTATAAACAAAGTGTATGTGTTCTATTTATGAACATTTAATTCATTAAAAATAATATGATATATTTACGGCACGTTCCAGAGTGGAAGTTACTCTTAAACTATTGCCCTGGTGAAAAATCACCATTAAGAATCGAAATGTTGCTTGAAATGGCTTTAGCCGTGATTGGTAACCAGATCTGAATAGCTTAGTACTTCCCGACCTTCTTTTTCTCCATCTCGTTCTCCTCCCCACTATATACTATGCCATAGTCTCACTGGCTTTAGACGGTCGGGAGCAGTTGGTATTCTTGTGCGGTATTACTATAAAAATAAATACATGACCAATGTTTGAACTTACTGGGAACGTGGGTGTGTTTGTTACTTGCCACATGTTATGTAAATATTCTTAGACAATAACGTGTCTATATGTTTGTAATGTCATTGGCATAGCTCATATCTTTTCCTATGTATAGTAACAAAATTTGAGTAGAAAACATCTCAAAATCTTTGTGCAGAAGTGCCCTGTCTTTTCAACTTTTGGTGAGTGTTTGATATTTCCAGTTTTGCTCTGATGAAAGACCTCCATTCAGAATCAAAACGTTGCTTGAAATACCATTAGCCGTATCGAGTGATCAGATTGGTGGATTGAATTACTCCCAACCTTCCTCTTTTACAACTCCTACCTCTCCCTACTCCTCTCTTCAGCTTCATAACATTTACGCCAAATTGGGAATGCCATATTTCCACTGGATCCGGGAATATAGAACTGTTGTGCGATTCGAAAGAAAAGGGACGACACTTTGCTGACATCCTAAAGTGAACTGCTGGGTGGGTGAAAGCCGCAAATAATCGAAAGTAAATGTTAAACTTGACGTTATCTAGAAAAGCTCATGTTCAAAGCTTAACACGCTCATTTCTAACTAAAAATCGGATATATTAATGCCAAATGAATGACGGATCAACTCAAACTGATGAACAGTGACAGGTTTCCCCATGCCCTGTGGAACGACTCAAAAGCACATGGCTGCGTCTGCATTAGATCGGTTAAAAGCAAAGAGGCGGCACGACGCGGGTGGCGCGTTGTGCGCATACCGGTCACATGTTTGTCAACGCGCGACGCGTCTGAAAGACTTCATTAATAAAGGTTTTTAAAAAAGGGCGAATGTACTCACGGCATGCGGCCCCGGCAGGACTTGGTACTCCACGGTGGAGAAGGGCCCCTGTTGGTCCCTGTCTCTGGCCCTAGCTGCCTGCAGAGCCCTGGTGCCTGGGGCTGTCACCTCCGCCAGCCGCAGTCGGTAGGGGGCGCCGATCCATTCCGGAGCGTTGTCGTTGGCGTCTGTCACTCGTATTGATACGGGGATGACGAAACCCTGGGGAAAATATCATATTTTAATGTATTTTAAAAATATTGAACCTTGGCCAACGTTTCTTAGGAAGATTTTATGAATCCGTTTCAATGGGGAACTATTCAACGGATATCTTTCAATCGGAGATCCTGGGCAGGCAATACCCTGGTTACATGTTCAGAGATCCGTGACTAAATCGTGTTGTTCAGGAAGGCAGCCACTTTTGTTCTGAAGCCCCTAGATACTTGAAAAAAACTCTGACAAAAATCGGCCACCCGCATAATAAATTTCTCTATCTCAACAAACGGATTACATTTTTTCACGCCGTTGGAAAGGCAAAATGGCTGAAGTACCATTTTGGAAAGTTTACACCAGAGCACTTTACAGTTTTTGTTGTTTTACAAGAAAATTCATAAATCTTCAGTACATTGTTAGATTTGAAAAAAAAGTTAACTCAATGTTCTCACTGAGTTACTTGAAACGACAAAAAGCTTTAAAAAAGTCCAAAATTGTGTCGCTTGAGTCAAGCCTTTTCCCAAATGGCAAATATATTTTAGGTGGCTGAAGGGCCACAATAGTCTTCAGGATCAAACGAGAGCCAGAGCAATTGATGCACAACTCGAAAACAAATCAAAAGCGTTCCCAATATTTGTACATATTAGTGTTATATTCGACCGTTTTTACATTAGGGCCGTTATCGTCAAAATTATATCAACATTCAGCTGTGGAATGATTTTCCAGCTTTTGTGTTTCGTCCTTATCACAACGTGGGTTTTTTCAAGATCCAGGTTCACTCCTATCATTCCTACAGGTACAGACTCTTCGCACCAAAGACTACTCAATCTCTCAGGCATCCTGTTTGAATAAAAATAATCTAAACTTAATTTAAAAATTAAAACATATTTTTGAGAGGCTGATGGAACCACCATTTTATACACATTTAGATAAATTCAACACAATTACAACATAAAATTACAGAATCGTCCCAACGCTTACCGGATCTGTTGTCCCCGCAATTCGAATATCCGTGACTTTATATCTTGTCTTTGTCAGCTTCAGGTTGCATTAAAAATGTATAAAATATTAATCATCGGAGATTTTTTTATAATTTAATGATACTAGATAATTTTTTTTTTAAATGCGAATATTGATTTCCGTCAATGAAAAATCCATATTATAAAAATGATCAACGAACATTTCTGGAAAGGCGTAAATAGACAAATCGAAATATAGATGACAATCTCTTACCGGTTTGATCTTTTTCGTTCCTCGAAGATCCGTGGTTTTATTGTTAGCTATCTCCTTGTGTAAAAAAACGTATCAGAATACATTAACCCTTTTTAACTTCGCAATAATATTATGAAAATTACGCATTTGGTACAATTAATAAACTAGCTACTAAGGAATGTGTGTTGGCCACTTATCGAATTCCAGAATTTTTCTCAAATAAACACACTTTTCAGACAACAACATGCATTAAAAAAACTGTATCACTTACAAAGAAAATAAAACTCCAATATACAAAGGCCACACTACAAAGAGAGCAAGTTTTCAAATTTGAAATGGATAATAATAATGTTATAGACGTCAATGTTTTTTTTTGGGTTTAATTGGTGTCTGTTTTTAGTGCACATTGACTTACTTTTTGAACAGGTTTTAGTGTGAAATATTCATCCTATAAAATTAGTACAACTTTGCAGGAAATATTGTTATTAGAACCCCATTCTTTTCTTCTATAAACAACTTCTTATTCTCTTCCATTTTATAAATTTTGTATTTAAAACATATTTTATTATTACTTACTGTATAGTTCGTTTTCGTTGGTTGGGGCACTGCAGTTTTATTAATTGTCTTCGGTTTGCATAAAAACATATCGGTATGAAAAAATCAGTACGTTTCATAAATGTATATAAGTTCCATCATGCTTAATTTTTTAGGTATTATTCCTTGTTGCTTTTCCTCTACCTTCTTGAGCCAAAGTTTCGGAGAACCTTGCAGTGTCCATCATAAGTAAACCGTACCTTTTTCTAACACTGGTTAATCAATTTCTCTACCAAGGGTAATCGGTGAGCTAGGCAAGCATCAAAGAAAATGGCTTGAGGGATGAGGGAGGTAAGAGGTTCCGCCTGGACATTAGCTGTGCAACTTTGCTTCCGCCGTTTTTTTCCAAATTCGAGGCTTTATTGTAAAAAACTTGTCGTACATTTATGATTCAAAGTATTGTCCACCGCTGGCCACTACTTTCTCAAATCTTTCGGGCAGCGTACAAATCCCGCGTTGAAAAAACTGGTCATCTTTTAAAACGATCCACGAATCAATCCAATTTTTTACATTTTCATAAGACTTTAAGTGCTGGTTAGCCAGGTCGTGTGCCACTGATCGAAACAAGTGATAGTCAGAGGAAGCAACGTCTGTAAAATACGGCGGGTGGGGTAGGATTTCCCTTTTCAACGTTTTCAAGTATGTTTTGACCACTTTCGCAACATGGGGTCGAGCATTGTCAAGATGCATCTCCCGCAAATTACGAGAATTTGGCTCGTAAACTGACATTTTCAATCGAGAATAACTTAATGAAGCAGACATAATCGACTAATTTTTCTATGGGGTCATGTTGACAGAAGCCCAAGTGTATTGCATGACGTCTATGATCTATTTATTTCGACCACTACTTACCGCAAAAGCCATCTTTAAGAAAACGACGGAAGCAAAGCTGTACACCTATTAATTGGTTCAGAAGCGCGGATATCTTGGCTTGCTGGTTTGATTTTGAGCATTCGCGACATGGAGCATTAATAAGATAGATCGCAGACAGGTGTAACATGATGTAATCTTCGTATCATAAGATTTAGTCAAGTTAGAAATAGAAAGATTTGAAACACGGCTCAATACCCCAAAACAAAACAAGATAAGAATGATGACTTCAAATAAAATATTATATCGTTTACCGGATCGCTTGTCCTCTTCCGGTCGCAGATGACGTTGACGTACACGGAGGAGGGTCCAAGAACACCCTCCTTGTCCAGGGGTCTGTAGAGAGTGAGGTTCTTGGACCCCGGAGCTATCCTCACGGGACTATCAGCCTCCTTGAGACTCAGGGCGATAGTGCCAGAGGACTCGTGGGGGTCTCCGTGGATGCCGAGGACACCTGCAGAAAAAAAGTATTAGCAAACTTCTGCTTTATTCCAGGAATCTGGTAGTTCTATATCTCTAACTCACAAAAGGGGTCTTCCAGAAATTCATGTTCCATTTTTTGACTTCTTGAAACAATTTGATTTGTTTTAAATACTTTTATTTTGCCTTCAGCCCGTGGTGTCATCCAATTTTACGAAATAACTGGTTTCCATCAAAAAAAATCTGCCATCACATACTGTACATAAAACTTAATTTCAAATTGCGTCGGATTCCCATCTGGGCGTCGTGGGTTCAATTCCTCTGCTAGTTAAGTCCTCCGTCATTGCACAAGCAACATCTTCCGCTTATTATGATGGTAGTAGGAGATTTTCAAATATTGTCTGGTTATTCGTCACCCGAGAATGTTTGTCTTTCTTTTTAAGAAGAATAAACTAAAAATAAGCAGCTAATGCTTTATTATACCTATTTCCCTTTGAATAAAAAATATTTGCAATAAAGTATCATTGTTTAGGTCTTAATAAACTTATCGTAATATATCACCGGCTACGCGTTTTTCGCGAATTATCCTCAATGACTATAGCTCATGTTATGTTAGAAGTATTTGTTGAACAAGTGAACATTCGATATTCGAATCCTTATTTGAGACCCAAGAGCAAACTAATATTTAATCTGTTTATAAACTAACGGAATATTGTCCAATTACAAAAAAATACTTAACACGAAATGGGAAAATAGAGAAACAGAGAAAGAACAAGCACATACATAATATTATAATAAAGCAATGACAAAACATATATAAGAAAGAGTATTCAAATCAAAGACAGGGTCAAGTCAAATTTTTGGTAGAGTCGTAAAGAATAACTAAAATCATTTAGACTGGTAACAACAATTTTTCAAGACCATGGCTTGAGTTAACAATTCTCGACATTCTGGACGGTGGATAATCATACCCATACTTAGTAGAGTGATGATTGAGGAACAGCAATTCATTGTTTCTGAGTATACGGCAAGGAATGTTGAACTGGACGAGTTGCAACAAAGAAGGTGATTCAATAATACAATCAATTTTCTCTAAAATATTTTCTTGTTTATTTTAAAGCAGATATTTTTTGCGACACGTTATAGAAACTTGAATTTTTGTTTGTATTTTGCACAAAGGTTTCCAGGAGAGACTTTAAAACCCGCTAGACCCCAGCACTAAGTCTATCGAATAACTGGTAATAAAACACGCAAAGCTTTTTGCTCCACTGTGAACGAGGTATTTAGCGAACTATTTGATTTAGCCAACGCTGACTCTGTGCTGACTATTTTATAATGCGTGTCACTCCCTGCGCCTCCTCATTTAAAGTGACAATGTTGTAAATCCGTGATTTATGAATCATCTCTTGTTTCTGTGATCTCACACAAATAAGGCACATCCTGTGACTCGGCTTGGTTCAAGTCCGCTGCATGACTAATTCCTAGCCAAATCCTGAGGTCATCCACACGTGTCCAAAACGCTTAGGTATTGTTGAGAATAACGTGTCAGAATTTAGTCATCCTAAAGCTTCAAAATGGTTTCTTCTTCGAAATAATAAGAATTACTTATTAAAATGCAGAGATCCACTGAAATATATTATATGAACAGGTAGCACAAAATCTTATTCAACCTTAAATGTTCAGAATTCACCATTTACTAGTGAAAAATATTACAAACTGTGATTTTAAAATATCATCTATACGAACATGCGCACTATTTCTCAATCAAGGAAAAGGAAAGGAAAAAGGCCTGAAGTGCCATATTGGGAAGTTTACACCAGAACACTTTGAAGTTTTTTTTGTTCTCTAAAATTTATAAGTCTTTAGTACCCGGTTGGATTTTGTAAAAAAAAAGTTAACTCAATGCTCTCACTGAGTTACGTGAAGCGACAAAAGCCTAAAAAAATCCCAAACTTGTGTGGCTTGAGTCGAGCCTTCTCTCAAATGGTAAATATATTTTAGATGGCTGAAGGATTACAAAAGTCTTCAGAATCAAACGAGAGTCAGAGCATTCGATGCAGTGAAAAAACTAATCAAAACTGCATATTTAACTATTCAAAAAATTTCAGATAAATCATTTGTAGTGAAGCTTGTATTAGAATCCTAGAAAGGGACGTTTAGAAACTTTTTTTGTACTGAGGCCCAAGCTTGGAAATTTCCAGAATCGGCCAAATATAAGCACACCTGGAGGAACCTGATCGTTGGACCAGAGATTAAGATCAGACCAGAAAAGGAATATAAAAGATGAGAATATATAAAGCCAGAAAGTCAGCATATAGAACATTAGTCTGGAAGTAAGAATACGTGGAATCGAGTTTAAAAATACGGCCAGTTTGGCATACCAGCAATTTTCTATGTTCAAAAGGAAAGATAATTTGACTTCGCTTACCAATAACAGATCCAACTGCAGCATCTTCACTGACGAAGAAGCTCTCCACCGAGCCACCGCTTTCCAGGTAACATCGGCTATCACCAACAGCTGAAAGGAGAGGAAAACATAAACTAATTATTACATTCATTGAAATGCAGATTTAACGATGATACATTTTTTTTAAAGGAAAGTCAAACATTCCCGGGTTACGAATAACCTGACAATATTTGAAAAACTCCTACTGCCATCGTGATAAGCGGAGGATGTATTGTGCAACGATGGAAGACTCAGCTAGCAGAGGAATTAAACCTTCGACGCCCTGGTGGGAATCCGACGCGTTTGCCCACTCGGCTACTAACCGGTCAAATAAACATTTCAAAATTTTTGTTTGGCGTGTCTATGTGTACGAAGTGAGCTCTACTTTTCCTTTCTTCTAGTGAAAATTATCAAAAATTTTCAAATGTCAAAATTTTTCTCAAACTGAATTGATTTTACTGACCTGTCTAAGGCCTAAGAGTCGAAAGGTCTTATGTAAACTAGAAACATCAGTTTCTTTCTAAATCAGTATAGATCACATTTCTAGATTTTATTTGTTCAGTGCTCGTAATGGTTATATAATTAGCCATTGTTACACTTGCACTATGCGCTACCTCGTAATACTTAATAATAATATATATAATTATTATTAATATAATTACTATATAATAATAATTTAGTATTATATATTTTTTTAAATGTGAATACCACACAAGAGTCCCAACACTCCCAACTGCTCTCAACCGTCTAGAGCCAGTGAGACTATGTAATCTCCAATTGGGGTATGTTGTGCGGCTTAAGTTAGTGGAGAGGGGAAGGATGTGGTAAAGAGGAAGGTTGGGAAGTACCTGGTTATTCAGAGATGGTCACCAAACACGGCTTATTCCATTTTAAGCTAATTTTCGATTACGAATGGTGGTCTTTCACCAGGGCAATAGTGAGGGTATCTACCACTCTGGAACGTACAAATATACTATGTATTATTTTAAATGAATAAATTGTTAAATAACTATCTTCATTGTTTGCGTTTTGGGATTTGAACCCGCGATCTCTGGACTCTAACCACTCGACAACGGAGGCCGTAAACACAGAGCTACTTTTATTGACACAGTAAAATCAGAAGTTTAAAAATATGCGCAGTAGTATAAGAAACAAGACGTTTTATACGATTACATAACGATAAATTGATTTGACAGAACCATTATTGAAACAATGCCGTTGTATTCGAAATATAACAATGTAAAGTTATGATGCCACATAGTTGGCCGATTACTGCAGTGTTTTGTTCCGATTTGGAATGCAGTTCCTTTTGTTCTCAAGCGTATTTTGCCATGACGATGGCATTATTCGAAAAACAACATCATAATGCAGTCAGAAGGTTTTTGTTATAAAAAAGGTTGTGTTTGTCTCCACCCTCTTTACAAGCGGCCAAAATATGAACTAAAAAAGCCAGATTTTTTAAAATTCGCCTTTTTTACAGTGATTACCGCACAAGAGTCCCAAGTGCTTCCAATTGTCTGGTCCCAGTCAAACTATTGCATCCCCTATAGGGATGGTATGAGACTGAGGGTAGTGGGTAAGGGTAGGATATGGGGAAGAGGAACGTTGGGAAGTACTTAGGTATTCAGATCTGGTCACCAAACACGGCCAAGGCCATTTCAAGCAACGTTTTGATTCTGAATGGTGGTCTTTCACCAGGGCGATACTTAAACATCTTAGTATTTACCTCTCTGGAATTATATATTATTTAATGATAATTTACTGTGTTATGACACATATTAATTAAATAAGAGCTATTTGCGCACGCTGGGCTTAAACCCACGACCTTTGGATTCTTGGTCGAGCGTCTTAACACTCAACCACAGAGGCTGAAATTATATTTTGTTTGGACACATTTGCTAACACAAACGAGCCACTTGAACAAGCAACAGCTCACAGCATACATATTTTGTGTAATCTAGTGAACATAAAATAATCTACTCTGACGCTGATCCTATCTAGTCGCTGGAAAGCCAAAGGGGCTTAAGGGATACTTTGGTCAAAAATGAATTAAATAATATATGCAGTTTTGATCAGATTTTTTTTGCATCGAATGATCCGAATCTCGTTTGATTCTGAAGACTTTTGTGGCCCTTGAGCCATCTAAAATATATTTATTATTTGGAAGAAGGCTTGATTCAAGCGACACAAGTTAGAGACTTTTTAAGCTTTTTGTTGCTTCGGGTATTTGGAAGAAGGCTTGATTCAAGCGACACAAGTTAGAGACTTTTTAAGCTTTTTGTTGCTTCGGGTATTTGGAAGAAGGCTTGATTCAAGCGACACAAGTTTGAGACTTTTTTAGCTTTTTGTTGCTTCAGGTAACTCAGTGAAAGCATTGAGTTATTTGAGTTTTTTTTTTAGAAGAAGACTTATGAGTTTGATTGTAAAACAAAAAAAAATCATTTTAAGAACTCTGGCGTAAACTTCCCAAAACGGCGTTTCAGCTTTTTTGCCTTTCCGACGACGATATACTCGTATATATATTTTCAATAAAACTTTCAAATCTCGATGTGATTGGAAAACTATCATCAATTTCGGGGCTCCCAGGGTTAACCGGATGCCTTTATTCCCCAGATGGGGTTTAGTTTAGGCAATAACGTACATACAGAAACTAACGATAGACAGAAACTCGAGATCCTTCCTTCCAAAGATGATTAAATGTATTTTAAACTGCTGATCGATGTCGCTAAGGTCTCTGCACCGAGCCCACTAATGAAGAGTTGCATGCATTAGTGTTGCAAAAGTTTTGCATAATAGCTCCTCACAACATTGCGTTAATGCGAAATGATTTTAACATAACCCGCCCACGCCATTAAATCATCATCAGACATGCATGGATGGGCACTATTTTACAACAAATTCTCGCCATTTCGTATCTTGGCAATTTTGCATGCCACGAGCAGTATTCAAAAAGGTGTGTACAATAAATTTAATTAGTCACCTTACGGATCTTCAATCATAAGGCTTGTGATTTTACTAAGACAATGGTTGAATTAATTTATAGGAAATTCAGTTATCTCAACTCATACAGCAGAAATTTACTTGTTGTTATGAAATTTGATTAAATTATTCAGTGATAATGTGGCTCTCCATTCTATCTGCTAAGCTTATATGGCCTTTCCCTTACGATGTTAAAAAAATTCCACGCGCTCCGGTGCTGGGCATTCAGTTTACATTTAGAGTTTTGTGATTTTAAGTCGTATAAATACGAATATCTTACATTTATTATTTATAGTAATCTTTATAACAATAGTAGATATACTTTCATAGAAAACAATCACTTTTTGGTTGACATATATAATGAAAATGAAATAATAACTTTGTATAACACCACAGATTTAATTTTCAATTTTGTGTCCCACTGGTTTCGCTTAACCTAAGCATCATCAGGGTACAAACTTAAACAAAACAAAAAATACTAAGTGTGCAGATTTATACATGACCTGTTCAAAAGAAAAGGTAAATTTTGAATTTTCGCGGGCTGTGTACATTCGATTATCGTTTTTTTTTTCGTTATGTTGATACACATATGTTTATCATAAGTTTGCATTATCAGCCATTTTGGATTAGTTGTTTGTTTTTGACAACTGGAAAGGTTAGTCACGTTTTTGTGTGTTCTTCGACTTTTTAGTTTTGAAAAAAATTGATCAAAGAATAAAATCCATGATTTGTTTTTCCACAACTCCAGGACGCTCATCGTCATTAACATCTTCTCGACCTTCTGTAAAGCGCTTGTACCACTTATAAACACTTTTTTGAGACAAAGTAGACTCGCCGAATGCCACAGTCAACATTTTAAGTGCGTTGGAGCACTTTATTCCATTTTTAACGCAAAATTTAATACATATTCTTCGATCTATTTTTTTCAAAAGTAAAAAATCGAAGAACACACAAAAACGTGACTAACCTTTCCTGTTGTAAAAAACAAACCACTAATTCAAAATGGCTGATAATGCAAACATATGATAAACATGTGTGTACCAACATAACAAAACAAAAAAAAACGATAATCGAATGTACATAGCCCGCGAAAATTGAAAATTCACCTTTTCTTTTGAACAGGCCTAGTATATATATACAGAGGGAGACACAATATAAAATAAACGGCTTTCATTATTTGTAGTGCTTCTAAATTATTTAATCTGATGCCATAATCATTTTTGTGAAGAATATGAGTACCGGTGCTTTTATTGAAGGTATGACTAACTAACTAACTAACTAACCATCACGCCGTTTCCCCGCAGGGGTAGGCAGAGAGGACGGACCGTCATACAACTCTGTCTTGGCACACACTTCTTGCTGCATTTACATTCATACATCGTCTCATAGATACTCTTCTGTTATTCTGACTCTTCACATGACCCGATTCAAGTATTTGATTTACTTGATCGTGCCATGTCTTTCTCGGGCATGATCTTTATCAATAAGATGATAAGCGAATTCAGAAAAACCGTGGTTATTTAAACATCTAAGATGTTGATTATGATTTTAATATTGACAAAGTTATTTTTTTAATTTTTTTAAATATGTCAAACCACAAAGTAATTGCTTTCAACGAAAATATAGTATATTTTTTAATTTATCTGATAAATTTTATATCTTCAAGTCCAACTTTACCTTCTATTGATTGTACTCGTAAAGTTTATTTATTATATGATTATTTCAAGATGTAATAAACCAAACATTATATGTATATTTGACTACTTCGGTTTTTTAATGCAAAATCGGTGTTAAATCAAGTGAAAGTAGATGAAATCCTTAATATCAACAAAACGTTTTTCATTTCCGCGTTTGATATCAGATTGAAGAGAAGAGATTACCGGGTAATATATCTCACTTCTGTACAGCATTCGTTACACCATCCTCTTCAACGGAACAACAATGGACCGAGCAATCAATGCTGTAGCCTTTCTTCCGTTGTTTACACCTTCAGATATCCGCAATAAAAAAAAAAAAGACGAGAAAGGTGTTGGTAAATTTAGTGTTTTTGGTAGGGCGGGGAAAATTATGGCTTTGATTAGGTAACAGTAATATATTTGGAAAGTTCATGGGAACCGATTGGATTCTTGTATTCGTCTGGACTTCTTTCAGTAAAAAGTTTGTTTTAAGTAAACTACTACCTAGTTCAAGACATATTTAAAATACCTCAGTATGTCAATAAAATATTGATAATAATATATTTAAAATATGAGTGCACAATGGAGGCCTTAAACCAACCCTGATGTATGGAAGTGAGGCATGGAACTGGCAGAGGAAGGATGCAAGTAGACTGAATGCTGCAGAAAAGAGATACCTAGGGCGTATTTTAAAATTATTTTTATAGTGAATACCGCACAAGAGTCCCAACTGCTCCCAGCCGTCTAGAGCCAGTGAGACTATGGCATCCCCAATCGGGGTATGTTGTGCGGCTGAAGGTAGTGGGAAGGTCAAGATGATTGGGAAGATAAAGGTTGTGAAGTACCTGGATATTTAGATCTGGTCACCAAACACGACTAAATCCATTTCAAACGAACTTTCTATTCTGAACGTTGGTCTTTCACCAAGGCGACACTTAAATTATATACCATTCTGGAACGTGCTGCAAATATACAATATATTATTTTATATCAATTAGATGTGTTATGACACATATTAATTAAATAAAATCTCGACCGTGTTAAAAATGTGGATACCCGAAAATAATGGAAGGAATGAATAGGATTACGAAAGGGACACTTAGATTGTTTGGGCATGTAGAGCGGATGAATGAGGACAGGAGTGTGAGAAGAATATACGACGCGAAAATAAATGGTAGAGGAAGTCATGGCACGATCAAGTGAATCAAATACTTGAGTTGGGCCATGTCAAGAGTCAGAATAACATAGGAGTATTTTTTAAATTTTTGTTTACATGAATACCGCACAAGAGTCTCTACTGCTCCCAACCGTCTAGAGTCAGTGAGACTATGGCATCCTTGAAAGGGGTATGTTGTGAGGCTGAAAGTAGTGGGGAGGGGAAGGAGATGAGGAAGGGTAAAGTTGGGAAACACCTGGCTATTCAGAACTGGTCACCAAACACGGCTAAAGCCATTTCAAGCAACGTTTCAATTCTGTCAATTCAAGGCTGTCTGAAATGACGGTTCAAGGAGGAAGAAACGCAACACGGTATAATACCCCAAAAATCAATCGCGATAAAAATATACAAAAAATCTCACAATTGTGCTAGATGTTAAAAAAAAATTGTCACGTCACGAAAAGGGACAAATATACAAGGTAACTTAACTGATAACCCAGAAAAATATTGACATAAAAAGTGGTATTGGAAGTTCATCCTAAAAAAGTTTGTCTGAAGAAGGTACTTAATACTAGAAGGTACCCTCAGATTTATTATTTTGTAAATTTTATAAACCACCTCTTGGTGTTTAAAATCCCACGAAGGGTGCTTTATATAAGTCTTTGTACGCGTTGTTTCAGCAGTTTCAGTTTTAAAAGTTGACAGAATAACAGCATTTATATGGGCGTCGCTTTAGCCGCCAGTTGATGCATTGTTCACAGGAGTATCTGATTATTGAATACATTTCACAAGTTTTTGCCCACGTCTCTTAATTCTAAAGTGATCCATTTAAGATGAAGTCCCAAAAAGACTTTTTAATTTCAAAGTGATAATTTGTTAGGTTCTTACCTTGATGTTTTTCACCCAAGCTCCCTACCTATCCAACCATTTCGCTATTCGATTTCCGTATTCAACAACACCGTGTTCGAAATAATTGACAATCAAATAAAAGAGTTTTGATGTGAAAAAACGTGTTGCTCGTTGGTTTTTCACTTGTTCGTCGGTTTGTTGTTTTAATCTCCAAATAATATAAAATAAATGTGTTTTATAAATAAGAAGACTAAATCAGTGTAGTGTATTCATTTCGTTAATAATACATTTTTTTAAGAAGACTTTAACTTCAAATACATCGGTGAGTGAATGGTTTCCCATTTTCCCTTAATTCCATAATCTTTCCGCATGCTACAATTAGACACTTCCTTTAAGTAGTATAGTTTATCGTTTACAGTCCACTATTTTCCAAATTCATCTGAAGCTGAAAACACATTCGGTGTTTTATCGCAGCTTCAGATCCAACACAAAGTAAGCTAAAGACATGTAATTTTTTGCATAATAACTGTCTAAATTTCGAAAATTGCTTCTCCCTGTGTGAATAGGTGCTGAGTCTGTTTGATTCTCGTTTCCCTCCTCTAGTCATTGCCGAAACTAAGTGAATCAATTTCCCCACAAGTGAGCAAGAACGCTCGGTACTTGACGGAACCAGCGACTCGAGTGTGTTATAACCGGACTGCTGAAATATTGGTCTCGGAGGGTGAACATAACCCACATTATTATCGAAGACATTACGGTATACGGTATACAAGTGCGGCTAGCAGTAGGAAATATGATATTGCGATACAACGGGGAAATGGATTCATCTGTTACTCGAGCTTTATTGGGTAATTTAATATTTTTTTAGTTGATCATTTTGCTACTTATTCAAATATCAGATTGTCCATGTTTACCGTGAAGTGAAATGAAGTCTTTCTGGTGGGGTGGAGTTTTTCAATTGTACCACTTTCGACACCTTATATCATAATCTACATTTTGTTAAATACTCAATCAATAACGTGTGGTCATATCAATGTTTGAGTTCTCATAGAAAATTTGATTATATGCTTTATTCGCTACTGGTGCAAGCAATAATATACAAGAGGGAGCGCAGCTGTGGTACGTTTTGATGAGTTTTGCCGGACTCGGCTAGACCTGGGCGTGGCTAGTACTAGGGCTAGGGTATTTATACATTCATTCATAGCACATGTCGACATAATTTTTTTGTTTATTCGTATAACCACTTTTTCACAGTATTGCCATAAACAAAAATATGTATTGTCTTGCGAGATAAAAAGACAAATAACTGTATAGGACCGTGTAAAAGATCGTCTATATTGTAGTCAAAATCTCCAACTTTAATGGGATCAAGCTGACAACGTATCACAACTAACAGATGACTGTTGGAACTCAAAAATCATCTTATGACATCAAGGCATGGGAAAGCCAAATATGAAAAGGAATGATCCACTGGCTGCATATAAAACAGGCAGACTTCCTTACTTTTACCTGCCGACTTCGTACAAGTAAGAGCCACCAAGAATTCGAAAATCTGGTGACACTTGAAAGAGGCATTTGTCCAAAGCTGGACGCCAGAAGCCTTATGAAAAGAAGAAGATTTTGGATGAATATACTTGACACGGAAATACATGTTTGCTTGGTAATCCCATAGCCACAAGCCATAAGATCTGATCTAGCCCCGATACGCTCCGCGGTTTCAGCTATGGCAGATGCTGTTTGGCGAGTTAATCTGCTATCTTCTGGCTATCTCACTTCTGATCTCCTGTCCAACGTCTTCAGCCTCTATGACTAGAGAAACTGTGTGTATTGTTAACTTTGCAAAATCATGACCTCGATATTTGTTGTTTTTAGCGAGTTTATCAAATTCGGTATGATTTTGGATTTATGTAATATATAATACTTAACGGAAAATTTAAAAGATTTGTGTGTTAGTAGGTTGGAAGGTGTTTATTTATCATTTCTTACGCCCAATTGTTCGATGTACCGCATCCTTCTCTTAACTACATGTACGAGGCCTGTTCAAAAGAAAAGGTGAATTTTGAATTTTCGCGGGCTGTGTACATTCGATTATCGATTTTTTTGTTGTTGTTATGTTGGTACACATATGTTTATCATGTGTTAGCATTATCAGCCATTTTGGATTAGTGGTTTGTTTTTGACAACTGGAAAAGTTCGTCCCGTTTTCGTGTGTTCTTCGATTTTTTACTTTTGATTTGTTCCATTTTTAACGTAAAATTTAATATTTTAAATTTTGCGTTAAAATGGAATAAAGTGCTCCAACGCACTTAAAATGTTGACTGTGGCATTCGGCGAGTCTACTTTGTCTCAAAAAAGTGTTTATAAGTGGTACAAGCGCTTTACAGAAGGCTGAGAAGATGTTAATGACGATGAGCGTCCTGGAGTTGTGGAAAAAAACAAATCATGGTTTTTACTCTTTGATCCATTTTTTTCAACAGTAAAAAATCGAAGAACACACAAAAACGTGACTAACCTTTCTAGTTGTCAAAAACAAACCACTAATCCAAAATCGCTGATAATGCTAACATATGATAAACATATGTGTGCCAACATAACAAAAAAAAATCGATGATCGAATGTACACAGCCCGCGAAAATTCAAAATTCACCTTTCTTTTGAACAGGCCATGTACATTGATTTGTGAGAAATAATAATACTTTAGAAAACCATTACGAAATTTCTTTCTTCCAAAGACTTTACATCGAACCTAAGTGACTATTATATAATATTATATAAGTATAAGTTTAGTGGTCAAAAGCAGGGGAGATTTTTTAACGCATGAAGTGTTGGTAGGGGGAGAGAAACAAAGGATTTAGAAGGGGCTATTGGGGGAAAAACATTCAGAGTCATGTGTTAAAAATATGGTAAAATGAGAAATGACAATTTAAAAAATGAAAGTATATGTAATTTGATAAGCGTAAAAATCTACAGAAAACGTTCCTAGTGTTTCCACCTGTCACCGAAAATAATAAATATAAAACCGATATCTGTTTGTCTGAAGCACCAAAAATCCTCGAGCGACGATTCAACGCAACTATTTACAGCTCGCAAATACTTTTCCATCGTGAGCTATGCAGTGCATGTGTTAGAATCCTAAGATTGGAAAATACGACGTTATTGATGTCGTTGTAGCCGAAAGTGTTTTTTTCCAAAAATTAATTTCCCATCACATTTTTTGTAAGAAGATTTTCAGGATTTATTCATTTAGGTTAGATTTGGTTAACCCCACATTGCTGAATGTTTTTTGTCTAAAAAAAAATATTTTCGACTACATCAACATTAAGAATATCTTTTTTTTAATCTTCGCACTCTATTACACTCAAAGTCACACCACTGGAGCTGTAGAAGTTTGAAAACCCATTGAAAATAAATTATATGCCAAAATCACATACAGTTCGTCCTATATTTTAAAATGTTCAATAAGATAAAAGTATCAAAAAACGTTCATTCTTTTCCCGAAAGTTGATAATAATGTTCACTAAAAAGTCTCAAAAAACCATATTTCATTGAAGAGATAAATGATCGATTATTAATAGAGCATTGTATTGCGTGTGACTTATTTAATACGATGTCAACTAATTCACAAAAAAATATATAAGTGAAAGAATTTTCAATGAGTCAGGAAAATTCTAAGGCGTTTGAATTTCAGTACCACTTTTGAATCAATATTTCACTAGAGTTTCACCCCTCTCATTTAAAATATAAGTCAGTGCATGGTTTATGGGCATAAATGTATAAGTTGCAGTGGTGGGAGGTGTAGTGGCTGGAAGGGAAGGTAGTGACCATTGGCCTGTGGCCAAACCGGTTCAACGCCCCGCCGAGAATACATTAACTTCTTGACTCTTGGTAAAAGTTTCATTTCACATGGGTTCCGCAAGGATTCAGGGGCAGACCACTTTTGTTTGTAAAATCTTAATATATATAAAATAAGTGTGGTGAAAATGTACACTTCAATTTTTAAACCGCAATAGTGCATTTAAAATGACAAAATGGGTAAAATTTTGAAAAAAATCTTATGTTAAATAAAAACTCCAAAAAGAAAGATTATTAATGAAGATTAAGTATTTTGCACTAGTTCCGTGCTTTAAACCTCTGAACTTTGGGTACTGGTACACAGCTAAGAGTTACCAAACGCGCGTCCAACATTCTTACAAAGTTGAAATTTTCCCCATGAGAACGGTTTGTTTTTACGACACGTCCTTGTGCTCAACAATTGGGCTGTGTACAAAGTAATAACCACAACGTAAGTCTTTTCAAGACCCAAGTTAACTTCATTTATATCTTAAAACGACCCTTCACAAATCCTCACAAAGGTTAATATATTATACATATACTAGTTTAGCTTGACATACACGTCAAAAGGGACAAAGTGAGTAAATCGCGAAGTAGCGTAATCGGAATAAAATTTCAGACTTTTTTACGTGTGAGCAAAAATTACCATTAATAATTTTTCCCGTGTGTCGTATCAGGTTAAATTTATTTACAGACATCAGCGCCCCACACGGCGATCGATCGTATCATGCATTGAAGACTGCTTAGCGTATTAATATTATGAGATTCAAATAAATGTAACTTTTTTCAAATTATCGTTTCTTCAATCTTATCATATTGTTTACCTATGTTTTAAAAGAGGATTGTATATATGTCTTCGAATGTATACAACATACCTATATACACGTATTTTACAGCCACCCTAGATAAAAGCTCCCCTTCTTTACCTTATTCACTACAAATCAACTTCTATCTACCCTTATATCTTTACTGACCCAATCTAGCAAACATTTCTGACGCAACGTATTTAGGATAAGGCACCGCCCTGGGGCAGTTTCTTGGGGCTAATTTATTAGTTGCCTTCATGATTGCTGAAAGCCTTCTTTGAAACGCTATTGGAGGGCGTAGAACTGCTTTTCCTGTATATGTTCAAAATCCGAGATCAAATATACCATTCGTAAAGAGTCATTATTTGCAAAATCCACGTTTTCAAAACTTCATAGTGTTTTTAAACAATTGCACTATTTACAAAAAATATTTTCCTCATTGAAGAATTTGAAAATATGGAAAAATTAATATGGCGTATCGTCCTATTTTATTATAGCTACATGGATATTTAATAGCTCCATAGCTCATGACGGAAATGACGTTACCAGCTGAAATTTCTGACAGCAAATGTTTTGATGATTTGACGACTCGATAAACAAACATAAACAGATTTTTAACTATGTTATAAATATAACAGTTAAGATTCTGTGAAATGGAATTATTCATAACACGGTAAAAAAGCTTTTCAGAATCAATTATATTTTCAATTTCTGTTTAAAATACGCTATATTTATATCTACGTGCTATTTAAGAGTAAATTACAATAAAATTCATTGATACAATTTAGAGAATTTAATTATTTTCAGCCTTTTTTTGTGAATACATCACGAGAGTCCGAAATGCTCTCAACTGTCCAGAGTCAGTGGGACTATAGCATCCCCGATTAGGGTATGTTGTGAGGCTGAACGAAGTGAAAAGGGGAAGGAATGCCTTTCCGGGGAAGATATTTTTTCTTAGCAAGTTAAGTTACATTCCGTGATTTTTCACAGGCAACATCTAGTATAAATTCAATTTCACACTGCCTGGGGTCAACTTGGGTCACTTCCCTTAGTTCCTGTTCTCCTGTTCACCTCCCATCACGCTAGCTTCTTCATTATTCATGACATTTTCCACTTATTCAAATACCTGGCATGACCGCAGCAAGTGATTTACTGCACCCTCCGAATATAAATAATTATTCCGTGAACGCCTTTAAAATGCAACTGGTTTAGTTTTGTAAAGGTATACAAGATTTTCCTTCATTCTCAAAAGGAATACAATATTTAAATAAAAAATAATTTTGTTTTTAGCCACTTTATTTATACACATATAACAATTCGACCGGTTTCGGTTAAACTTAACCTTCTTCAGGAACGTATATATATAAACTGTATATATATAAGTTTATATATATACGTTCCTGAAGAAGGTTAAGTTTAACCGAAACCGGTCGAATTGTTATATGTGTATAAATAAAGTGGCTTAAAACAAAATTATTTATTATTTAAATTATAATGTCAAGCTACAAAGTGATTGCTTCCTTCGATAAAAAAAAAACAATATTTGTTGTATATTGTTCATATCTAATCATAATACATCAATGTTGGACCCTTTCTCTGAAATTATGTAACGCTAAACAAAACTCCTTTCCAATTTCTATGTTTAAAAAGTGCAAATACATTTTATATAATGAAAATGTATCATAATACATTTAATTCATATAAAAATAATATATAGTATATTTGTGGCACGTATCAGAGTGGTAGAAGCTCCAATTATCGCCCTGGTGAAAGAACGCCATTAAAAGTCGAAACGTTACTTGAAATGGCTTTAGCCAAGTATTTCTCAACCTTCCTCATCTCCATATCCTTGCCCTCCTCACTACCTTCGCCTCACAACATACCCCAATTGGGGATGCCATAGTCTCACTGGCTCTACACGGTTGTGAGTAGTTGGGACTCTTGTGCGGTATTTACTATAATAAAGTGTTTCTTAAACCGTAAGTTAGTGTTTTTGAAAATCAATGCTACATATATACGTAAATTTAAATCAACAAAATTGAAAAAAAATGTAAAGTAACGTGGCAGATCCAATGTATAGGAAAGTTAACAATCGGCTTTGCTCCATATCTCGTTTGTGGAGAGTAGATATTGTTTAATTCAAGCACATGAGTACAGGTACCGCAACAAGAGTTGACCCAAACCCAATACTCACACAGATGCATAGCTTGCGTACAACATGTTTTTAACTTGTTATTCGACCGCAGAAAAGAAAAAACCTTATTACAGAAGGTTTGCCTAACTATTTATGGAAGCTTTTTGTTCATTGTATGTCTTTAAATCAGCAAAAATGTGAAAATTCGAAAGTTCGGTGAAAAATATTTAAAACTGTTGAAATACCTCTGAAAAGTGATGTTTCATAATCTTTGTTTGGTTTTATTTGAACATTCACGCATAGCACATATCACCATCATATTTGATTTATTTGTATAATTACTTCAATTTTATTAAACAACACAAATATAGTAAATAACCTCAAAATCCATCTTCATAAGTTATGCGACTCGATGTGAAGTTAGCGTGGACGGAGAACATTTTTACATACCTAGAAGTGTTGCAATGTTATGGGACAACTTTTCTTGTATCTTTCTTTCTCATGGTATACGACGTAAAAGCCCGAAGAAACTGATTTATCGCAAATTTGTAAAGGTTGGGTAAAAATATTAGCTATACCTCCTTGTATCGTTATTTTAAGATTATAATTTAAACGTTTTTCTATTGTTTTCTCATTGTTTTGTTATTTTATTTTATAATTTAATATCTCTGTATATATATACATAACCGAACACTTTGTATTTTTTTTTAGTTTAATTTTGTACCCTGACGATGCTTAGATTAAGTGAAACCAGTCGATCATAAAAAATAAAATAATATTCGTGGTCTTAAACCGAGTTATTTTGTAAATATCTTTAAATATGTCAAACTACAAAGGTCTCTTGACAGTGATTTTAATCATACCAAATTTGTAACTTTCTCTTGAAAGCTTAACTCTTGACAGCTTTAACTCTTAACTCTTAAATCTTGACAGCTTTAACTCCCTTTATCATGTTATTTCATTCTGTGTTGGGTTATTGTTTTTGTATTACCAGCGTCAAGTCACCTGAAAGCTGAAAACAATTGCAAGCACACAGCAAAACCTTTGTTTCTTGTACTGGAACGGACTTCAAGCAAACGCTAAATTATTACGGAACATTTCGTTGCACAGGCAGTAGACAATAATTTAACCGCCGTGAGTTTTCCTTCCTGCTCCAATAGCGCCACCTGCTTTTCCTAACTGTGTGTTAACCTGTAACCAATATCTATGATCACCTGTCAGATTCTGTTATTTTTTCAATCAGTGGTGGGAAGTTTCTAAGTTTGTTGAACGGTTTTATGAGTGCAATCATAGTTGATCAAAAGCTTCATTGACACAACACACGGTTAAAAAGCAAAAAAAAAAGCATTAATGGAAAGACCCGAATATATTATTATGTCATAATTGGTTTCGCACTTTTTATTTTGCTCTTTTGACTGTAAAATTATTTATTTGATAGTCGTGGATGGCTCATGTGTGGTTACCCCGAGGACTGTCTGGACGAAGCTAATTCTTTATTAGACTTTTTTTGCATGAATTATGTATGATACTTTGATATAAATTAATTCTGTTACTGTACAAATGCGTTGATTATCTAATTTCTTTTAAAAAATTCGATGCACTCCGACTTGTTAATAAATCGTCGACATGAAATATGTATGGCTTTAAAATTATCGTTATAAAGAAATGGGAATCGGTGGAGAGAATGTTTTGGGGCCTCTAGTTCCTTCCTCTATAGAAAGCGCAGCGCATGCGCTAAGTTATATTTTTGCGCATTACCATAAGCACTTTTTTTTTAATACGGAGACTTTGCTATGGGAATGCATGGTTAAAATGCACTCATGGCATTCATGCGCCGGTTTCATCGGTACACAATAAATTTTGATTTTGAGAACGAGTAAGGTTGGAAATAATTGGAAAATTTTCCTCAATTACTTGTATTTGATTTTAAAATTTGATCAAAAAGTGACCTTCGTTATCTACTACTCTAAATATATATATAGTTCCTATTAAAAGCTAAAAAACATCACTGAAACCGATTGGCGTTCTACGTGGTCGAGTGGTAAGACGCTTGACTACGAATCCAGGGGTCAGGAGTTCGAACCCGGCGTGAGAAAATACATTTTATTTAATCATATATTGATTAAATAAAATTTATCTTTGGGGATGCTGTGTGGGGGTTATAAGTTACAACACATTTAATTCATATAAAATAATGTATCGTATATTTGCGGCACGTTCCAGAGTGGTAGATACTCTAAGTATCGCCCTGGTGAAAGACCACCATTCAGAATAGAAACGTTGCTTGAAATGGCTTTAGCCGTGTTTGGTGACCAGATTTGAATAGTCAGGTACTTCCCAATCTTTCTCTTCCCAACTCGCTCACCTCCCCAATACTTTCAACCTCACAACATACCACAGTTGGGGATGCCATAGCCTTGCTGGCTCTAGATGGTTAGGAGCAGTTAGGACTCTTGTACGGTATACATTTAAACAAATCATTTTTTTAAACCTGAAATTTTAACACTGCCGTTCGAAATAAAGACGTTGTGCTTCGGTTTGACTGCTATTGGAAAATTCTGACCCATGAGGTTATCCTTTTATCAGCACTTCTAATGCCTCGAACTTATATTCCCTTACTATTTACTCATTTTAGGCAAGACGGAATATTACCCGTAATAACAAATAATTAAAAGAAATTTAAAAAAAAAACTTTTTAGAAGACCACGAATATTATTAATTTTTTTTATGACCGACCAGTTTCGTTAATCATCAAGGTACAAAATTAAACTTTTTTTTTTATCAAAATAATATTTGTAGTCTCATACAAAGTTTTTTTTTAAATATGTCAAACCACAAAGTGGTTGCTTTCTACGAAAATATGACAAAATCGTTTTCGCGGTTTGTTTTCCCCGAAAGTTCGTTGACCAAAAGCCACTCAGGCAGGTCACTCGGTTACGAACTGTTGTTTTGATCATATTATGGTAGTTAGCTGGCTTATTGACATTAAGACCAATGAAAATTGACTCAACTAATTGAGTTTTTGTTAAGATTTCATTTCAAAATGATAATTAAGGTAATTATTTTCTACTGCCTGATATAATTTGGTATTACTTTGATTAACGGTTTTTTTCTGAACGCTGTTGGGGCAAATAAGAAATTGTCCGAAGCTAGCAGTCCACAATGGAGTACTTATACCAACCCTGATGTATGGCAGTGAGGCATGGAACTGGCAGAGGAAGGATGAAAGTAGACTGAATGCTGTGGAAATGAGATCTTTTAGACGGATGTGCGGTAAAACCATGTATGACCGTATTACAAATGTGGATATCCGGAAAGAATGCAAGGCTGATATGAGCGTAATGGATAGGATCAAGAAAGGGACGCTTAGATGGTTTGGGCATGTAGAGCGAATGAACGAAGAAAGGAGTGTGAAAAGAATATAATATGCGAAAGTGAATGGAAGAAGAAGTCGAGGACGCCCGAGAAAGACATGGCACGATCAAGTAAATCAAATACTTGAATCGGGTCATGTGAAGAGTCAGAATAACAGAAGAGTATGTATGAGACGATGTATGAATGTAAATGAAGCAAGAAGTGTGTGCCAAGACAGAGTTGTATGGCGGTCCGTCCTCTCTGCCTACCCCTGCGGGGAAACGGTGTGATGGTTAGTTAGTTAGTTAGTTTTTTTAACGGTTTTATTGCAGGATTTATTGATGATGTCTTCACGACGAAATATATTCCGTTCACATTTAAATGGTTCCTTCATATAAAATTTCGGTTAGTTGGTCGTGCAGTTCAAAGCGTCGGGTTCCCACCTATTCGAGTTCAATCCTCTGCAAAGCTAAGTCCTCCATCATTGCGCAAGGAACACATCAGTTTTGTTTATAATAATAGTAAAATTTTATTCCAGAAGGTATGCAGGAGTAGTGCAATGCAATACCTTCCATAATTGATAATAATAAATAATAGTGGGATAAATTCACACGCTGTACCCTTCTAAACCTTTTTCAATACTGAATAAACGGGCAAATATTTAATAAATCTATATTCATAGCTCAAATTAAAAATAAAAATTATACATATTACCAATCAGTGGCGGCTCGTGAGTTTCTAGTGTACTAGAGTGCTAAGATTGAAAAATACGACATTGTTAGTGTTGCTGTAGCCGAAAATGATTTTTGTTTTTTTTTCAAGATTTTATTTTTTGTATGAAGATTTTCAGGATTTTTCAGTTTTGGTGGTGCACTGCACGGATTCCTGAAAAATCTTCATACAAAAAGTTGAAATTTCGAAAAAAAAAAATGTTTTCGGCTAAAACAACATCAATGATGACGTTTTTTTTCAATCTTACCACTCTAGCACGCTAAAAACTCACGAGCCGCCACTGTTACCAACTAATTATTGAAAAACGAAAAAATAACTTAACGCTTTTTTATTATTAATTTTTATTTATTCAAACTCGTACGTATGTACTCCCGTACGTACTCATAAAGGAAATTATTTATGAATAATACAAGTTTTAACCCGTGAAAAATCACAGGTTTTTGTTGTTGTTTAAAGCGGATTCCGCACTAGAGTCCCGACTGCTCCTAATCGTTTGGAGCCAGTGGGATTATAGCATCCCCGATTGGACTATGTTGTGAAACTGAAGGTAACGGAGAGGGGAAGGAGATGAGGAAGAATGTTGTTATTCAGATCTGTTCACCAAACATTTGAATAGCGGTCTTTCACCAGAGCGATACTGAGAGTACCCACTACTCTGGAATGCACTGAAAATATATTATACATCATTTGACATCAATCAAATGTGAAAAGAAGACATATTAATTTAATACAATTTATCTGCGCACGCCCGGATCTAAACCCGCAACTTCTGGATTCCAATTCCATTTCCAAAATGTTTCCAAATTATTAGCATCTATTTTCATATTTGACTAATGTCGGGGGACATGAATTATTTCGGACTTCATACTTAACTCAAACATTTAGTTTTTCGCTTTTTTTCTATTATCGTATACCATATTTACTTATGGAGGATTGTGTTCTACACACACCATTCTATGATACACGAAGGAATGAACTAAAATATGTTTTTTTTATTATTAATTATTAATCAAGTTAAATCCACAAGATTACATCTGAAACAATATTTTTCACAATACCTGGCCACTCCCGAGTTCAAGGCCATGGGAACCAGCCAAGAATAGGCTTCAAATATTTCTACCTTACTTTTGATGAAATAAACTGCTTCTAACAGCAGACAATCAAAAACACGAACCGTAGACAGATCATGGGAAACTGAAATAATGAACATTGAACTACATAATAATAACTTACATGAGGATCATTGAACTTGGGTTATTTCATAGTTATATAACCTTAAAAAGTTTCATTTTAATTTTAGCCAAACTTCAATGTATATTTCACAAGAATAGAGGTTTAGACACCGTGGTCTATTAAAAGATTATACACTCAGAGCAATAATATACCAAGAGGGATACTTTGTGTAGTCAGGATTGTTGATTTTATCCTGACTCGGGCGTGGCTAGGGCTAGGGTATTTATCCATCTATTCATGGCACATCTCGACATAATGTTTTGTTTATTTGTATAAACACGTTTTCACAGTATGGTTATCAACAAAAATATAGGATATAACCTAAAAAATCGTTGAGTTATGTCGCATATCAAAACTTAGTGGGCGGAGACGCGGGAGACGGAAAACATGCTTACATACCGAAAAGTGATGCGATATTATGTGGCATGTATTATCTGACTTGTTTTATCTCCTTTTCACTCACGGTTTACGACGTAAAAAGCCGGAGAAAGTGATTTACCGTAAATTTGTATAGGTTGGGTAAAAATATTTAGCTCTCTCTGAGGTTATACTTAATGAATCATAGATTTTTTAAGCATTCAAATTAATATACCTTTTGGCTAACCTTTTGCAGTGGGGAACTGCACACACACAAGCACTGTGTCCTTGGCTAGAACGTCCTATCATATCTTAACTATCTTCATTCATTGGAAGGTTTATTTTTTATTTACACAAGAGTCTCAAGTGCGACTATGTCAGTGAGACTATGGCATCCCAAATTTGGGTTTGTTGTGAGGCAGAAGGTAGTGGAAATGGTAAGGAGATGAGGAAGAGGAAGGTAGAGAAGTACCTGGCTATTCAGATCTGGTTACCAAACACGGCTTAAGCCATTTCAAGCAACGTTTCGATTCCGAATGGTGGTATTTTACCAGCGCCATAGTTTGAGAGTACTTACTACTTTGTAACGTGCCGAAAATATACTTTAAATTATTTTATATAAATTTAACGTGTTATGAAATGATGAATACTTGTATTTATTAAGGCGCTCAGTGCCAAAAACTAGAACTGTATGTCGTAGAGACAAAATGCTAATTTGTCAAATAAAATTATATGTAGCCTTAGATGAATTAAATAATGTAGATACGTTACTGAGACAACGCGCCTGGTTGCACTAAGCCAATTCAACACATTATTTGAATGGCTATCCTTTTCATAGGCGGGTGAAACATTTAGTGGTGCAACATTAGTGGTGCTACATTTTTCGTAAGATTTGTATGAATATGACGTGTCTTGTATTTTATGTCTACGAATGTAGCACACCTTCTGAAAAAGTGTTTCTTAATAGTTTGAAGTAATCTCGACAGTTTCCGTTATTTAAAAACCTTAAAAATAGATATAATAAAATGTCAATTTATCCCTTTTTGGCACTTGGTGCCTTAATTAATACAAGTTTTCGTATATTAATCAAATAAAAGTTATTTACGCACGCCGGGTTTGAATCCGCGACCTCTCTGGATTCGCAGTCGAGCGTTTAACTACTCGACCGCGGGGGCCGTCGGAAAGTGACCTAAAGAAGAAAGCAATCTTCTTCAATAACATCACAGAAATTAAAAAATAATTCAGCTGCTCAGTAGCTTGCGATTAATTTTGTATATTTAGTTGTGCTACTCGTACAAAATCATTGACGATTCCCTTATCAATCGGTCAAAAGCCGTGAGACTGTTAAATTAATTTTGGCTCTAATCAACGTTCATTTGAATCTTCCGAATCTCCAACGAATTGACTCATTTATTCCGGTGGATCATCAACGCTTCAAGATGCATTTCCAAACATTTTTTCAAATTTGTTAATCATTCTTTTTTTAAATGCAGGCTTTCTCTTTTGGTCCACTAAATGTTTACAATTTTGTTTGTTACCATGGCTTTTAAATATTTGCAATATGAATAAGTGCCGCAGGCCTTTCGGAGGAAGCGCTTTCCATTGTACGCGGAACCAACTTCCTTTTCCTCTGAAATTAGTTTCAACGACTGTCGTAATGGCGAAACGCGCCACCTGCAATTTGAAATTGTTATTATGTTAAAGTAATGTTGATTATTCAAATTTTCGTCGGTTTTAATAGTCTCCATGTATTATTGGGACGGGTTCGTTGACACAAAGAAACCTGAGACGTGCATGTGCACTTTATCCTGTTCTCATAACCTCAAACTACAAAATTCTGAGGTCAGATGAAATATCAGAAGTAGGGAGTGAATGTCCCATTTTTCTTATTTGTCCCACTTTTAAAATTATACGTAAAATTGACAAGTGTTACAATAGAAAAACAGAATTATTCAATGGAACCCGCATTGGTGTTACCTGTGTGTTAGTAATAAAAATAACAAATTAACACTACTTACACAAGTGATGAACTAACTTACTAACCATTACGCCGTTTCTCCGCAGGGGTAGGCAGAGAGGACGGACCACCATACAACTATGTCTCGGCACACACCCCATGCTTAATTCACATTCATACATCGTCTCATACATACTTTTCTGTTATTCTGACTCTTCACATTGCCCGACACAAGTGTTTTTTTTTTAAATTCACTCGATCGTGACATATCTTCATCGGGCGTCCCCGACTTCTTCTTCCATTCACTTTCTCGTGGTATATTCTTTTCACACTCCTTTCTTCGTTCATAAGCTCTACATTCCCAAACCATCTAAGCGGCCCTTTCTTAATCTTATTCATTACGCTTACACCAGCCTTGCATTCTTACCGGATATTCACATTTTTAACATGGTCATACATGGTTAAACCGCACGTACGCCTCAGGGATCTCATTTCTACAGCATTCAATTTAATTCTTCCACTGCCAGTTCCATGCCTCACTGTCATACATCAGGGTTAGTATAGGCACTCCATTGTGGACTGCTAGTGTTTTCTAACTTCTTTGAACAATGTTTTATTTGTGCCAACAACGTTCAGTCCTCCATTAATGAAGGTTTCTGCATTCACCCTTCTTTCAATATCCTTATCAACCTTTCCGCCTCTCGTAAACATACCTCCTAATTACACAAACTCATCCACTTGCTCCAATATACATCATTCACAACTATATTGCACGCTGTTATATACGCTGTTATGCTCATACTCTCTAAAACAATCTAATTATCAGAAACTGAAATGTTTTCAATTTTTTTAAAATTATATTTGTTTTAAACATATTATTTCATTTGTAATTTTAATTTTCATAATTCCCTGATCTTTCGCGAGACGTGATGAAATTATTTATTAGTAATTATCATGAACAAAACAAAGTGCTTTAATCATTATTAAAACAAACATTTAGGCAAAGGAAATAGTTATTTAACAAATTTATGATTATTTTAAGTAAATAGTGAATGAATTTTGCAATTTTTATGTGTCGCTGTATAATTATTGAATGTATTTACAAATAGTCCACAATAGAGTGCTTATATCAACTCTGATGTATGGAGATGAGGCATAGAACTGGCAAAGGAAGGATGAAAGAAGGCTGAATGCTGTGGAAATGAGATCCTTGAGCCGTATGTCCGGTAAAACTATGTATGACTGTGTTAAAAATGTGAATATTCGGAAAGAATGCAAGGCTGGTGTAAGCGTAATAAATAGGATCAAGAAAGAGACTCTATGATGGTTTGCGCATGTAGAGCAAATGAATGAAGAAAGGAGTGTGAAAAGAGTATATGATGCGAAAGTGAATAGAAGAAGTCGGAGACGCCCGAGGAAGACATGGCACGATCAAATGAATCAAATACTTGAATCGGGCCACGTGGTGAGTCAGAATAACAGAAGAGTATGTATGAGACGATGTATGAATGTGAACGTAGCAAGGAGTATGTGCCAAGACAGAGTTGTATGGCGGTCCGTCTTTCTGTGGGGAAACGGCGTGATAGTTAGTTAGTTTTTTTAGTTTATAAATAGAGTATAAAAAGTCTCTGTCATTAAATATCATCCATTCTTCATTCAATAATTCACAATCTGTTATCATTAAAAACATATCTTGTCTATCTAATTTTCACTTAGTTTCACATTGCGAAACCTTATTAATATTCACAACAGGACAGCTTGAGTGATAGCAGATTCGCATGAGAGGTTCCGGCATGCCGCAAGGCTCGCAGCTAGGCCCACAAGTATTCTTGTAATTAAAGAAAGATCCATTGTGTTAATATATGTAAGTGCGGCGGCTGACCCCGATTCCCCACTATCTCCTATATTATCTTCTTTGTTGGGCTTACAAAATGCGCAAGAAAGCGAAACTCTGCTCAAAATATCAATCTTGTAACAGTGAACAGTACGTCGGGAATTACTTGACAGAGGTAGCAGAGATAATTTTGATTTTATCTTGTCCGAGGTTTCCGGTTACTGTGGCTTTTAAATTACTATTTGGATTATCTAAGGGTTTTATATCTTCAGAACACGCGATTTGTGCAAAGTGGAACGCATTAGAATTAGATTTGTAAGGTGCGTAACCTATTTAATTTTTTTAAACGGAAGTTTTTTCCTACATTAGTACAGTCAAGACTCAATAATTATTGCATTCACCTCATTTTATTTTTATTTTTTTAACTTCTGTAACCGGAAGCTTTGGAATATATCGTCCCTTGAGAGGAAAAAGGGCTTAAACGCCATTTTGGTCGAAAATTAGTTAAATATGCAGTTTTGATCAGTTTGTTTTTTTGCATCGAATGCTCTGATTCTCGTTTGATTCTGAAGACTTTTGTGGCCCTTCAGCCATCTATAATATGGTATATTTACCATTTTGGAGGAGGCTTGACTTAAGCAACACAAATTTGAGACTTTTCAAACTTTTTGTTGCTTCAAGTAACTCAGTGAGAGCATTGAGTTACCTGAATTAACTTGCTTTTTCAAAATCTAACCAGGTACTGAAGACTTATGAATTTTATTGTAAAACAAACAAAAAATCTTTAAAATGCTCTGATTTAAACTTCCCAAAATGGCGCTACAGCCTTTTTGCTTTTCCGTCGTCGATATACATATATCTTAATTGCAAAAATGACACATTTTGGTCTCCTGGCGTTTGGTTTTGTTGGGTGGGTGTGTAAAATAGTGTAATTGCAACATTTTACTTTACGAGAACCAATAAACTAAATTAGTCTCATACAACCAACGAATTATGTTTTATTAAGAAGTACGATGTTTTGTTGGTCGTATATTTCTTTACATTTTTTAAAATTATAGTTCTTATAGTATTCCGTCTGGAACTAGTGGAACTATGGTATCTCTAAGTGGGTAATTTTATGAGTCCAAAGTAGATGGGAGGGGAAGAAAAGAGGAAAGAAGGACGTACAAAAGTACTTGGCAATTCAGATCTGGTTACTTAAACCATTTCAAGCAACGTGTCGATTCTGAATGGTGGTCTTTCACCAGGGCGATATTCAAAGTTTTCGACAGTATCTGCCAATCTGAAAATATTACAATATTGAAGACGATTAATTTCTACGTATTATATACGTATATAGAAAACTATGAAGCTATTGTTATTTTATAAAATAAATAAATAATATTTTTAAAAAATGTACACTCGTCTTTAATAAAGAATCGTTGAAAATTTCATATGATGTATGACCTTTGACGGCCTCCGCGGTCGAGTGGTTAGAAGCTCTACTACGAATCCAGAGGTCGCGGGTTTGAACCCGGCGTGCGCAAATAAATTTAATGCAGTCAATATGTGTCACAACACATTCAATTCATATAAGATAATAAATAGTATATTTGCGACACGTTCCAGAGTGGTAGATACTCTTTAGTATCGTCCTGGTGAAAGACCACCATTCAGTTTGGTGATCAGATCTGAATAGCCATGTACTTCCCAACCTTACTTTTCCTCATCTCCCCTCCACTACTTTCAGCCTCACAACATTCCCCAAATCGGGGATGCCATAGTTTCACTGGCTCTAGACGCTTGAGAGCAGTTGGGACTCTTGTGCGGCATTCAGTATTAAAATAATGACCACTATGAAAAACTATGGCTTCCGTGCACCAATTTTCTCGTTACATTATTTCTGTAAAAGAATACTTTAATCCACTCATGTATTTAATAAATCGTGTTAGTGAATATAAAACGTCAGTTTTATTTCAATGAGTGTTGAAACTTCAGAGCATTAATATACAAGAGGGAGCGCTGCTGTAGTAAGTTTTGGTGAGTTTTCCCTGACTCAGCTAGACCTAGGCGTGGCTAGGGCTAGGGTATGTATACATCCACTCATTGCACATGACGACAAAATGTTCTGGTTTATTCGCAAAACCACTTTTTCACAGTATTGTTGTAAACAAAAATATAGCATAAAACCTTAAAAACCGTTGAGTTATGTCCATTTATGTCGCATATCAAAACGTGTGGGCGGAGTCAACGGAGACGCGGGACACGAATAACATTCTTACAATACTTTTAAGCGGTGTGATAATTTGGAAAAAAAATGTCTCTTTCTTTCGCATGGCGTACGACATAATAACCCGGAAAAAAGTGATTTATCCCAAGTTTGTATAGGTTGGGTAAAAATAATTAGGTCTCTCTCCATATATTGTTACTCCAAGGTTGAAACAGATCAATATAAATGACTGCCATGAAGGAATCCCACACCTAAGATAATGTAAAGTCTGTATCCAAAGTGAAGCATTTGGTTCTGCTTTGTTGAATGTCGAACTGACCAGAGCGGTGCTCACCTGAGCAAGTCTCCTTGTCAACCTGACCACTTGGCGTAGTATCACCTTACGTTCAGGGGTGCAAACTACGTTACGTATTTTATTTAAAAAACTAACATTTTGTCAGAAATTCGAGATAGAAAAGGTATTAAAACTTCATGACGCCAAAACTCACCATTCGACTATTTTTTTCTGCTATTTACAATCTGGTTCCTGCTTTTCTCTTTAAGATGAAGTCTTAAACGAAATCAAAAGATCTTAACATTTCCTTTCGAAATAAATTTGCATTTGATGGCCACCAATGGTAAGACGCTCGACTGCGAATCCAAAAGTCGCGGGTTTAAACCCGGCGTGCGCCAATAACTTTTGTTCATTCATAAAAAATAAAGTATATTTGCGGCACGTTCCAGAGTGGTAGATACTATAAGTGATAAGAAGATACTATAATGTCGCCCTGGTGAATGACCACCATTCAGAATCGAAACGTTGCTTGAAATGGCTTTAGCCGTGTTCGGTGCCCAGATCTGAATAGCCAGGTACTTCCCAACCTGCCACTTCCCAATCTCCTTCCCCTTCCCGCTACCATCAGCCTTACAACATACCCTATTTGGGGATGCCATTGTCTCACTGGCTCTAAACGGTTGGGAGCAGTTGAGACTCTTGTGCGGTATTCATATAAAAAAAATATATAAATATATATCTTCGTATTTGTACAAAAATCGCCGAATGGTTTACCAACATCTTATTTACGAACATTTGTTTTAAGGTTGAGGTGTTTCGAACTTTCGCCACTCGTCGCAATTCAACGACAAGCGCCATGCTGTTTTTTTAACGTTTGAATAATAATAATAATATTTTAAAAAATTGTATAGCGCCGTTTTTGTTAAAAATCACATCAAAATAATAGCGCTGTAAATAGTCTCAGTTAAACGCTGTTTGTCGGTCCGTTTCTATTTTGATCCGCTAAAAAGCATGACGATTATGACGTTAAGTAACGCCACAATATCGTCGCTGGAAAGGCAAAAGAGCCTAGGCGACACTTTGGTCAAAAATGAGTTAGGTATGCACTTTTTTTTTCTGCATCGAATGTTCTGGCTCTCGTTTGATTCTGAAGACTTTTGTGACCCTTCAGCCACCTAAAATGTATTTACCATTTGGGAGAAGGCTTTACTCAAGCGACACAAGCTTGGAACTTTTTAAAAGCTTTTTACGCTTTAGGTATCTCAGTGAGAGCATTGAGTTACCTGAGTCAACTTGCTTTTTCAAAATCCAACCAGGTACTGAAGAATGATAAAAATTATTGTAAAACAAAAAAACTTTAAAGTGCTCTGGTGTAAACTTCCCGAATTGGCGCTTCAGACCTTTTGCCTTTCCAGCGACTATATAGATTTATACTTTATGATAGTTAGCATAAAATACACCTGGTTTTAAAATTACTGTTTATTTATTAAATGTTATGGTCTACATTGTTGTTTCTGGAATAATGTATTCCCTTATGTGACTGAAGAAAATTACACCTTTTTAAAATTGATATAGTTTCTTTTACAGTATGTTATTTGCTGAAGTTTGCTGGACCACTTTTATGATGTAATATATTTCGACTCAGTTCAATACTTGGGGAAGTGGATAGGAATTTTACCTCGTGGAGTTTTTAATTAAATAGGTGATTAAAAATAGTGTTCAGGATACAGATGATGTACTTTGAACACAACAGTACATCATATTTATCATTTAAAATAAGATGATATGATTAGTAAATACGAATAAGTTTCAAAAAATCATATAAAACACATGAGGGTACCCGGGTACTCTTTCAATTATCAAAAGTTGTAAATTATACTCATTCGTTTTCCGCTAACATATCACCCTCCAAATATCCAACGGTTATGTTCGATTGTTCATTTTTACTATTGTGGAGAAGTCAGGAAGTTTCAGCCGGTTAGACTTAGTGGAACATTATAAAAAAAATGTTGAAAACCGAAGAGGGTACCCGGGCACCCTTTCAGTCATATAAAGGTTAAGTTGCCATCATTTTTTTTTTTTTTTTGAAACAGCGAGTTGTAGATCATTTTCATCTTTAACCTGGATTGCAACCTGTTTGAAAAAATCTATTTTTACAAATGCCACTCTGGTTAGATCAGGCGTTAATAGTTGATGATTACAAGTTTGTTTGGTTGGTCCAAGTATTACCAATTTGTTTTAGGGTACCTATCGCAATTTAAATTCCGGCTCCCTTTTAACCTTCAGTGTTGTTTGTATGTCCCTAGTTTAAAGTGTACCTTCCATCCTGTGTGATTTAGAAATTGAATCAATTGTCTCATTACTCGTGGCGTAATTCCCAAGTGATACTGATGAATTAATAGCGTCGATGATGTTTGTACTCTTGGCTCATTGAAGGGGAGATTGTGAAACGTGAACTGTTGACGATTTAAAATTGGTCATTGGGTAGGTGCTTAAAATCGATTGTTAAATTTAAAAATTAGACTGTTTTTTTGTTGTGGTTGCTCTATTCTTTTGGAAAGTATTTTCTTAGACACAAAACCAAAAAATCATGAGGAAGGTTTTTGAAATGAGGATATGTAGAAGCATTTTCAAATATCCTGAAACTAATTTAGAAGTAATTCGTAGAGTGGTCGAAAAATTCGTAGTTGTACTAGATTTGAAATGAAGAAAACTTAAATATCTTGGACACAGTATAAGGAACAACAGATATAATGTTAGATTGCAAAATAATAATTTGTAAGGTTCTTACCTTCATGTTTTACATCCGAATTCCTACCTACGCAACCATTTTGCTGTATCGAATTCCGTATTCAACAACACCGTCTTCGAAACAGAAGAGATTTGGTGTGAACAAACGTTTTTGCTCGTTCATTTTGCTTGTTCGTCGGTTTGTTGTTTGATCTCCAAAAAAAAATGAAATTAATGTCGTATAATTAATTAATTAATTAAATTAACAGTTTACTATTTTTCAAATTCATCTGAAGCTGGAAACACATTCGGCGATTTATCACAGCTTCGGATCCAACATAAAAGCTTACCCAATATATATAGAGAAAGCTTTATGGAAACGTAGCAGAGACAAACATCACACACATGGCAACGAAACCTACGTGACTGCTACGTGTGTAGTTCCGATCAGTTTTGCAGCCTGCACGATACATTGCCCCGATGATAACAAACCTCCGATAATAGAAGGCACCTGAAGAAGAAAAGGACCAAGCGCTATTAAACCATCATCCACATTGCTGCCTACTGTTCAAATTTGAAATATTCTTTGTCGAAGCGTAGGTCAGAATGGTAGATACTCTAAGTATCACCCTGATGAAAGACCACCATTCAGAATCGAAACGCTGCTTGAAATGGCTTTAGCCGTTCGGTGACCAGATCTGAATAGCCAGGTACTTTCCTACATTAATCTTCCCCATCTCCTTCCCTCCCCACTACCTTCAACCTCACAACATACCCCGATGGGGATGCCATAGTTTCATTGGCTCTAGACGGTTGGGAGCAGTTGGAACTCTTGTGGGGTATTCAGTATTAACAAAAAATGAAGGTTTTTTTTAATAGTGCCGGAAAAGACTTTTTTAAGTTTATTTGCGAAAAATAGAATTTATACAAAACAATAAATAGTATGTTTGCGAAACGTTCCAAGTGGTTGATATTTTCAATAACCCCCACCACAATTCAGAATTGAAACGTTGCTTGAAATGGCTTTAGCCGTGTTTAGTGACCAGATCTGAATAGCCAGGTACTTCCTTAACTTCCTCTTCCCCATCTCCTTCCCCTCCTTCAGCCTCACAACATGCCCCAATTGGGGATACCACAGTCTCACTGGCTCTCGACGGTTGGGAGCAGTTGGGACTCTTGTGCGGTATTCACTATAATTTTTTTTATTTTTTTATATCTTGATTAATATATAATTTTGAAAGATTTTCACAGCCCTGAATCAAACAATATGTCTGGTGACCAAACAGGTGAGACAGAACAACGTTCTATACGCCTAACGCAAACTCAGGTAGGGGCATATCAGGTTGTAGGTTGTAATTTAGCGGACGTTCGGTACAGGTTGCGGAAATTGGCGGTGCGGGGCTCGCAGCCCGTGCTAGCAATTTTACATTCACTGACTCCAGCCAATGCATTATTATTAACAGAGACTTCAACCGTAGGCTACAAAAAAGAACGAGAAAAAAATCTCAAGAAATTAGTTGAACTTCTTGATTGATACATTGACATTCGCCCTCATCTAGAATATGCTAGTGTAATTTGGTCCCCTTTCTATACCGTTCATATTCATCATATTGAATCCGTACAACATCGCTTCTTACGCGGTATTACATGGAGATTAGGACGAGAAAGAGGCGATTATTCATATGATGAAATTGAACAATTATTGAAAATGTCTTCATTAGAAAAGCGCAGGAAAGACTTTGATTTAATTTTCATTTACAAAATTATTAATTGTTTTATTGACTCACCTTCTCTGTTGCAACTTATCCAGTTGAACATTCCTTGCCGTATACTCAGAAACAATGAATTGATGTTCCTCAATCATCACAATACTAATTGTGGGTATAATTCTCCAATGTCCAGAATGTCAAGACTTGTTAACTCAAGCCATGGTCTTGACATTTTTGGTAGCAGTCTAAATGATTTTTGTCATTCTTTAGGACTCTACCAAAACTTTGACTAAACCATAGCTTAAATGTTCTCTCTTGTGTTTATTTTGCTTTATTATTGTCATCGCTTCATTTATTTTTATGTATATGCTATTGCTTCTCTGTTGCTCTTTTTTCCATTTCGTGTTTAATATATCTTTTTTGTAATTGGACTTTAGTCCGTTAATTTATAAATAAATAAGGCCAAATACAAAAAACTAACTAACTATCACGCCGTTTTTCTGCAGGGGCAAGTAGAGAGGATGGACCGCCATACAACTCTGTCTTGACACACAGATTCACATTCACACACACTCTTCTGTTATTCCGACTCTTGACACGGCCCAACTCAAGTATTTGATTCACTTGATCGTGCCATGTCTACTCGGGCGTTTCTGACTTCTTCTTTTATTCACTTTCTCATCTTATATTATTTTCTTTCTTCATTCATCTGCTTTACATGCCCAAACCATACAAGCGTCCCTTTCTTAATCCTATTCATTACGCTTACATCAGCCCTGCATTGTTTTCCGGAAATCCACATTTTTAACACTGTCGTACATGGTTTTACCGCACATACGCCTCAAGCATCTAATTTCTACAGCACTCAGTCTGCTTTCATTCTTCCACTGCCAATTTCATGCCTCACTGCCATACATCGGGCTTGGTATAAGCACCTCATTGTGGACTGCTAGCTTCGCTTATTTGGACAATGTTATATTTGCGTCAACAGGGTTCAGTCCTTCATCAATGGAGTTTCCTGCATTCATTTTTCGCTTATTATGACAGGAGTTTTTTTTAATATTGTCAGGTTATTCGTAACCCGGGATTTTGTTCTTTTAAAAAACAGTTTGAAAAAACCTAAAAATACACTTTAATTTAATATCGTTTGGTAATTCGTTAAATATTTTGCAGCAGACTGTATTTGATAGGCAATACTTAGGTACCTACCTAATGAAATCATTAGACAAGCACGCTTCACGTTTACCTAGTTTTTACTATGCGGTTGTATATGATTAGCGTCTTGGACTATGGTTTAAATTAAACAGTAAGTAGACGGTACCATCGTGTTCAATTAAATTTTAAATACCATGTTGGGATAACGGGAGATAGAAGTTTTTGAAAT